>CAWUFW010015452.1:0-360313 GCA_963921515.1 Calotriton arnoldi | reverse complement strand
GATACCCGGCGTAAATAATTCCGCCAGGCATGGAAGCGGCAAAAATCCGCCCGCACACACCGCCTGAACACCGACCACGCCATTACGATTACACAAACCGAATACCGCCATCGGCGGAAAAGCACACAAAATACCGCCCGCCAACGTCCGAGTCGGAGACAAACCGCCCGCCACGGACGGAAACACGCACGACAACACAAAACCGCCCGCCCTCACGGCCGACACACCGCACGTGAAATTACGATCGCACCGACATGAGCGCGGAAAAACCACAAATATACCGCCCGCCAGCGCAAACAACGCCGATGAGAATCGACACGGCAGAAGCCATGGCGCCCACGTACCTGCACAGAAACCATCCGCACACAAAACCAATAGCACACAACATGGCCAACAAGTCCACACAGCAAGGCACGCACAAATACACAAGCACAGTACATATCCCGAAAACACCCCCCGGACAAACAAAAAATACAAAGGCCAGAACCCCAGACACAACACACCTGAAAACAACAGACCATGAGGACACACCCACATAGGTGAGTACAAAAGCAGCACTCCCACAGACCACAACCCCTTGCTACATTGCAAACCAGAGAGGAGAGGAGAGGACACAGTGACACAGCAAGGACAGCAGCACACCACAGAAACGCACACATCACAACCACCACCACCACCACCACCACCACCAAACACCACCACCACCACCACCACCACCACCACCACCACCAAACACCGGCACCACAAACCCCCTGCACATTACACAACACACACCGCACCAGCACCACAAACACCATGGCACCACAAAGGATGCCCAAGTTCACGCCCATGGAGCTGACGGTCATGGTCGACGAGATCATCAAGGTGTACCCACAAATCTATGGGAACATGGTCCAGCACACACCACTAGCCACCAGAAACAGAATGTGGAACCGGATCGTAGACCAGGTCAATGCAGTCGGGACCCTGCCCAGGAACAGAGTCGAGATTAACAAACGTTGGAATGACGTCAAGAGCCTGGTCAAGAAGAAGGAGGGCAAAAACAGAGAGCTGGCTGCCGTCACTGGCGGAGGGAATCCCGCGCTCTTTAAGACCTTCAAAGCGTGGGAGGAGAAGGTGCGAGTCGTAATCCATCCGGAGATCCTCGCCGGATTAGCAGGGGAGTGGAGGCTGGTAAGTACAAACTAATGTATACCAGCACACCGCTATGTACTCACATGCACTACCACCATGCCACAGCTCCCAGGGACAAACACCCCCATGTCCAGCACACAATACACAACACATCACACACACATGCAACAGACACCACCACACACAGCCCAAACCGAACAACTGCAAGATGCGTGGGGACATGTGTACACTAAGCCAGCCACGTAACCACCAACAGGTCCCCAAATATGCCAGAAGCGCCACAACGAGCACCCACCACACCCATGTGTCCGCCACAGCTGCACCAACCGACAAGTAACAGGTAAGTGGCAGGAACACAAAGTGCAGTGGGTGGGACGGTGGACAGCCCAAGTACAACACACACCAGGCCCCAGTCCCACAGCACAGCAAGGAGGAGCATCCCCCACACCCACACCCACGTGTCAGCCACCGCAGTGCACAACGACAGCCGAAAGGCAGACATCACGGTCCACAGCAATCGGTGTCAGTGGGTATCCAGCCACCCCCACGACCCACAACACCCTCCCACCCCCACAGACCTGCAACATGGAGCACCCCCGCTTAGAGCCATGTGGCATCCAGTACAGTGCACGCACGAACAACTTGCAGGTGGGAAACTGGACAGGGCCGGATTACTGGAGGCATGAGGACCGTAACACGACCAACACATGGGACATGTCACGTAGCAGACGAACACGCAGCACCGCCCACCGTCACGAACAAGTGAACAATGTGCACACGGACATGAACAACAGACTCACACCCCACATGACCCATCACAGACATAGCAACACCCAAGGAGCCACGTCTGCATGCACAAGCCACACTGAATATAGTACCACACGGCAGCCACTGTGCAACTCATCACACACAACCGAAACACCATTGAAGTCCTGTCCATGTAGCCCCAACTGCCTGTCAACCACACACCCCACAACTACGCCTATGTAAGACAAACAACACTAGACGCAACAGAGCGGAACAACATAAATGCACACGAACACCACTGAACCCATCAAACACACAGACACACCATGCACAAACAACATACCATCCATCCCATCCGTCAGCCCCAGTCTCATGAAAGGCATGTCATCCGCACAGCTGCCACACATACAGCAGTCACGCTAAGATACATGCCCATTACCAACCATGTGCCAGAAGTCAATGAAGTGCACGACACACTGTGAGCAACAACACACAACATGGGCCACACCCCCCGAGCACTGCAGTGATGCACATGGCACAGGGCAGCACGCACACCAAGGAGATGGGACAACTGCAATACGTTGGCTGGCACACAACCATCACTCACTCATAACGATGCGTCCAATGCCATGTCCAGTAATCACAACAGACAGCAAATATGCAGGCCATGTCAAGCATGCACACACCTCAAACCATGCACTGTCATGCTGCCACAACACATGTCACGTTCGGCACCCATGGCTCACAGCATGTACCCCAAAAGCATATTCCCTCCCAAATGCGAATCCGGGGCATGGCCCCCATGTTGCCATATGCGTTCCTAAGCGTTCCATTTGAACCCCAAAAGCATATTCCCTCCCAAATGCGAATCTGGGGCATGGCCCCCATGTTGCCATATGCGTTCCTAAGCGTTCCATTTGAACCCCAAAAGCATATTCCCTCCCAAATGCGAATCTGGGGCATGGCCCCCATGTTGCCATATGCGTTCCTAAGCGTTCCATTTGAACCCCAAAAGCAAAGTACAAACCAGACCCAGGATGGGCCAGGAGCCCGCATACACCAGAGTCACAATAAGTAGGGGCACAGCAACACACCCATCGGCATGGCCAATCCGTCCCATGCCACATGTGCACAGCACACAGTCCCATTGCCAAGCACACACAACTACAGATGCTACAGCCACACACACGCCTCCGGGAAACCCATGTACGAGATTGCACGAACTGTCAATGTCAGACGACAAATACATACTTCGCCAGGTGCAACACAATAACTAATCTCATTCTCTCCACAGGTGACGAACTGCTGGATGCTGGGGATGGAGCCAGCAGCCAGCACAGCCAGCCTACAAGCCCCCAACGAGGACACACGGATCTGGAGGATCTGTCCTCCTCTTCGGACACGGACAACCAAGCAGGCCCATCTGGTGTGGCAGGGCCCAGCCGCTCCCCAGGACCCCTCCTACCCACCAACCCATCATCCAGGGCTGCTGAACATTCACAGCCCCCTGCTGCCACTGTCGTTGCGGCCACACCCACGGTCATTGTGGCCACTACCACTGCCGCAACCGCCACCATCGCCGCACCGACCACTACCGCCGCCACCACCGCCACGTCTCCGCCGGCACCAGCCCCAGCGCAGGTGGTGGCCCGGATGACTGGATCCACCCTGGGAGCCACAGCGAGGACCGTGGTGAGCAATGTGGCTAGTGGGCAGGCCGGTGGCAGCAGGACTGGTAGGAGGAGCAGGGTCAGGGAAACGCCAGCCTCCCCTGGGAGCCATGCCCTGCCTCACATGGCCAGAGTCCTTGGGGCCTATGAAGAGGCCCAAGGACAATGGGTCCGGTCTGCCTCAGACACGCGTGAGGTGCTGGGGGTGTTGAGGTCCATGGACGCCCGTATGGGCCAAATCGTGGACCTCATGGGACAGCTGGTGGTGGCGGTGAGGTCACAGCCAGGGACAGCAGCTCCCCCTCCGCCACCACCTGCCGGGGCGCAGGGTGGAGCAGCAGTGTCCAGTTCCCCTGCGTCCACAGCCAGTGATCACACCTCAACCACCAGCATGTCGCAAGCAGGCACCCCCCTCGCAAACGTGGAAGGGGCCGTCCGAAGAGGAAACAGATCTCCCGGGAGGACTTCGCACGCTCCAGTCGCAAGTGAGGCAGCCAGCCAGCCTTCCGCCAGCCTTCCTTGACCAGCCACTGCATTGACTTGGACTACGATCCCACTCCACACAGCCATCTGGATGGCATGTGTGTGTTGGACTATGGACATAGAACCAGTGGGTACACCCTGATCATCACGCAGCCATGACCGACAGCTCATTGTCACTGCACGCACCACTTTTGTCATCATCTTACACACAATCACATGTCACAGTTTGTAATAAATGCACCTTTTTCACTAACTGCTGTTTGTGCCCTGTGTCTTATTTGTACGAATACAACGGCCACCTTGGGCGGAAAGGCACCTGATGCGTGGCATGGCATTTGAATCCGGAGGGCCTGTAGGGACCTAGGGGTGGGAGACAGAACAGGAGCACATTCAATGAGTGTGTCACACACCCATCACACAGTACATGTCAACAACTACAAGCAATGTACACACATCGCACAGAGCAATAGGGCACAATGCCACAGCCACCAACAGTGGCATACTACCCTGGCCATGGAGCGTTGACACACAGCACGCAGTGAACAAACGGCCACCCTGACACAGCACACACACACCTGCACAGATACAGCCACATCAGCCGTCGTACATGGACACTCACCGTCAAGTGAAGTAGCGGGCGATGAGCTGCTGCCGCACATTACCAGCTTCCTCCTCTCCGCTGTCCTCCTCACTCGAGCTGTCCTGGTCTGCGGGCTGGGGCCCTGGTTGATCTCCGTCATCCACGATGAGGGGGATCTGCTTCCGAATGGCCAGATTGTGCAGCATGCAGCACGCCACCACTATCTGGCACACCTTCTGTGGGGAGTACGCCAGCGCACCCCCGGTGCGGTCCAGGCACCTGAACCTGGACTTGAGGAGGCCAAAGGTACGCTCGACCACACGTCTGGTCCTCCCATGTGCCTCATTGTAGCGATCGTCTGCTGGGGTGCGAGGATTCCTCAATGGACTGAGCAGCCATGCCCCATTCGGATACGCAGAGTCACCTGGGTGTGAGGGACACAGAGAACCGTTGCTAATCCAACTGGACAGGGGACAGCATCGCACAGCCAGCACGCTACACCACTCCACATACTCACCGACAATACAGGCACGATCCTGTTGCATATT
The DNA here is from genome assembly GCA_963921515.1 of Calotriton arnoldi. NCBI lineage: Eukaryota > Metazoa > Chordata > Amphibia > Caudata > Salamandridae > Calotriton > Calotriton arnoldi. The sequence continues at coordinate 355,151 of CAWUFW010015452.1, read as the reverse complement.
GGACATCAGTCGTGGCAAGATGCTGTTGCGCATTATGTGTGCGTCATGGGCCGAGCCTGGGAACTTTGCACACACGTGGGTGATCACCATGTCCGCAAGGCACACCACTTGCACATTCAGGGAGTGTGTGTGCTTCCTGTTGCGGTACAGGTGCTCAGTGGCCTGTGGTGGAACAAGGCCGACATGTGTGCAGTCAATGGCTCCAACAACGTGTGGGATTCTGCCAAGGGCATAGAATGCACCCTTCACTGCCGCCAATTCACGAGCCCTGGGGAAGCGGATGTACCTGTTCCGGTACAGCATCATGGCTGCCAGTACATCCCTCAGCACCTTGCTGAACATGGGCTGGGACATCCCTCCTCCACTGCCCACTGTGTGCTGGAATGACCCAGTGGCGAAGAAATGCATGGCGGCCATCACCTTAGCCGTGGGGGTGACAGCAGTCGGATACACCCTGCGGGGACGGAGATGGGGTTCTAACATGGCACACAGTCGATGCAGGGTTGGCCTGTCCAGCCGAAACTTCCTAATGACCTCCGTATCCTCCATGTCTGCCAGCAATTGGTATGGGCGGTCAATGTTCGGTCTCCGCCTAGGGACAATGGCAGAGGACACATGTCAAAGCAACACGACACATAGCAATTTCGCATACACATCACTGACATGACTGAGCAAGCACATGAGCCACAGCCCAGCTGTCAAGCTGGGACGGCACGGCCACAATACACTTACACAGGTCTCCCACCAATGGCAATGGCTAGTGATACAAACCACTGCCATGTGCATGCACATGGGGATCTAGGCCCCAATGACTTGCGGGGCGTGCTGATGGGGACTGACTGCATATCCGTCAAGCGGCAACGCCACGGCAACATGAATGTCTGCTGAGCATGGAACTGCTTCCGCGGCTGGATGAGTATGGCACACGACGACGACGATGTGGGCACAGGCTGAGCGGCCAAAACAAGTGGGACCTGTGGCACGAGGGGATATGAGACAGTAGTAGGTGTCAGCACTGCACCCTATGTACAGCACTGTACGGATCACACCTCCCGAAACATTGACAGGTGTCCACATTGACAGCCCCATGCCAAGACGGCTGTGTGCTTGCAGTCACACGTCACAGGTGAGAGGTTACATTGCACGTGCCAGGTGGCAGACGTACACAGTGGGAGCTGGCATGTGTGTGCATGTGTCTCCTGTTCAGGATCCACCACATGGGCGCTGACTCTGTACTGACCATTGGACACAGCATGTTCCGTGGAAGGCTTGTGTGTGTGGGATGGTGGCACTGGATGTGCCTCCGTTGGGTGGGGGGCCATGCACAGGGCGGGTACGTCGATGATTGCGCATTGTTGGTCACGGTGGGTGCACCCACTCAGATGTGTTGCCCTGTGTTCAATTCCTATGTCCGCATGATGATGGACTGTAGATGTGGGCAGACTACACATTGGTCGATGTGCTGTCTATATGCATGTGCCTTCACACCAGGCACAGCTGCCCCTGCACATGTGACCCCTGCTGGACTCGCTGCTGGGTCTGTGGAGCTGATGCACCTTCTGCGCGTGGGGCGGACAGCTCTCCTCACTTCCCTCATTGCGCATGTCATGACTTTGCCGCAGGTGACATGGATCATGGAGGGCCCACATGTACGCGTGGGTAGGCTACACATGATTGTACACTGGTCGCCACCCCCAGTCAGTGTTTCGAATGGGAAGGTTGTCGTGCTGGTGGTATGTTCGATGTGGCGGATGGGCGGGCCTAGGTGCGGGCTTACATTCCGGACATGGGGGGGTAGTTGGATTGGCGACTAGTTGCAGTACACACGGGACACGTCTCTTCCTTTCCACATCTGGGTCATCCCTTGTACTTACTGACAGTGATACAGTCATCTTTGCCCCAGCCCTCATGTCCTCCCCTCGCTCCCCCAATATGCATGCTCACCTGCGAGGCTAGCGCTTGCACAGGCAGCCCCAAGCTCGCACCAGAGAGGGCAAGGAGTGTATGTGTGGGTCCAGTTGCAAGAGTGGGCTGTCTCAGGGTATGATGTGTCGCGGGACGCCGTCCACCTGCGTGGTGCCCCAAATGGAGACCCGGCCTGCATGGACTATGCATCACAGTCTTCGCCTTCCGGATCCGCCACCTGCGACACCCAGTGGCTGTGGCTGCCCTTGCGGCCAGGCCGCGTCCGTCTGTGGCTGATGGCCCACACATTCACTCTTTGGCCTCTCTGGGGAGGGCTCGGGGGTGGTGGCGCACGCGCTTGCACTTAGTCGCAATGGCATGTGGCGTGGTTGGTATGATGGGCAATGGATGGGATGGTGCGAGCCACCTCCCGTGACGTCAGTGCTGCTCGTGCTGTGGTGCGTCCCCCTACACTTCCATCTGACTTGTGCCATGCTAGACGTTGAGGTTCTATTGCCTGCGTGATATGACCAGGAGGAGCGCGAGGAGACCTCTCACACACCATGCTCCACTGCCATCCCGTGCCCTGTATCGCCTGTGCGGATTGACTATGTTGGGGTTACACCTGGTCGACTGGGGCTGTGTGTGCCTTGTCAGGGGCATGGCGGGCGCACAACAGGATCCAGCTTGTCCACAGAGGGTGGGCTGAGGTGCGCCTGGTACCGCTTTGTACGTGTGCCCGGCTGCTATGCACACACGTGTTCACTCCCCCCGACAGGTGTCCTCTCACAATGCCCAGGGAAGCGGTGGTGTACTGTTCATGACCCCTCCCAACATGGCGTGCTCCAACTTGGCATGTGCGCATCTACCCGTCGCACCCACCCACCTGAGCACTGCGTCCATACGACTTCACACGACACATGTGTGTCTTCCACAGTAGTGCTACTCATTTGCGTTGACATCCAATACCAGTGGACTACATGGTCATGTCACGACTGCCGTGTACTTCACATACTCTCATCCTCTCTCATTCGTACTTGTGAAATGAGTCAGCGGAGACAGTTTTGGTTTCAAACATTATATTGAGTCTTCTGTCCTCTGTGATGCAGTATAGTGGACACTACTGGCAGCGGAATACATGTTGAGGATATACTGAGCATGATTGCAAATGGGATAGGGAGTGGGGTTACATGTGATTGGCTGTTGCATGTGGGATGTGGGCTTCAGAGTGACATCTGCTTGGCCAAGGCTGTGCTAATGTACATTTACGTATAGCTGCGGAGCTGCGGACTTTGACACAGACGGTATACATGTAGCCTACCAGACCGCTTGGCATCATGGGCACAGTCCATCTCAGTTCCATGTGACAGGTTTGCTGCGGTTGTTCCTCATGCATGCGTGCATGTGAGATGACATCAGGGCATGTGCTTGCGTGCATGCAGCGGCGTGCCACTTGTTGTTGCACTGTGGTGGTTACTGGACATGTCACAGTCACTGGGGTCGTGTTGTTGTTGTATGCACTTGTCGTCCATGCAAAGGTCCTGGTATGGGATTCCCGGGGCGGGGGTGGGAGGGGTGCAGCACCCACAGACTCCAGGCGACCTATTCATGTCCACTGAGCGGTGTGTGTGTCCATGGGCGCTGGATCCATGTCGTGTCCTGGTTGTTCGTGCAGTTCCGTCCATGTGGGTGCGATACACAGAGCCCATGCCACTGCCTCCCACGATGCATGCGGTGTTCCTGGATGTGATGGGGAACAGTGTGCATGTCCCGGTCATATCCGATGTCATGGCGATGTCGTTGATGGTGTGGTTACAGTTGCCGGTCGTTTGGTATGGCTGTTGTGGTGGTGACTGGCCAGTCCGTGCGGAAGCTAAGCATGGGTGCGGGGTTGGACATCATAGGTCACTCGGGGAACCTGCGTTGTGGTCCGACGTATTTACAGGTTGTCAGGTATGCGATGCCGTCCAGCAGGGCTTCCATGTCATTGGTGGTGTACATGTTTGCCAGCCAATGAAGCAGATGGTGGCTGTCAAGGTGTTGTTCGTAGGTTGTCCCTTGGAGGACCATGATGGGGCATGCTGGGTGACATTCGATGTAGCTGTTATCGATGATCCGTCGTGTGGAGGCACAGTGGTCCCATTTCAGTGCGGGTGCGATGTTGGCCACATACGCCATGCCCCCATAGGCAGAGCAGGCCCTGTCGTGTGCATCCAGAGGGAGGAGTAGTGGTAGCAGGTCCGCCTTCAGACATGCCGGGTTGGAGAGGCATATCTCGACGGGATGCTGGTAGGGACACCTCCGACAGTAGAAGACGGGCATGACGCAGCTGAACAATGTGATGCGGTAAGTCAGTCGGTAACTTACGTTCAGCAGGGACAGGAGATCGCATCCCAATGTATGGCACAGGTTGGTTTTGTACAGCTTGAGCTGTTCGGCGTAGTTGGGTAGGTGTGTTGCGGTTGCCATTTCGCAGCGGTTCGTTGAGGTGGCGTGCTCCGGCTGTGTGTGCAGTCTGCAATGTGCACGCTCCGGGGTTGCTGTGAGCTCTGTGTAGTCGTAGGGAGACAGGACTTGTGTTCTGTTGGCTTGTTTGGAGGACACGGGCCCTCTTCCCACATGCTTCTCAGACAGTTCAAGGTCAGTGCTGTGTGACTCCTTCCAATTAACTTGCATGTGGCCGACATGGGGGAGTGTTTTCTTCTTTCTTCCCCGTCCGTTGTGTGCTTCTGTGATATGCGCTATCTGCCGTGTGGTCGGTCTCCTCGGCATGCCTGTGTTGGTCTATTCTTGGACAATGGCTGTATTCACCGGCTTCTGTCGTAGGGCTGTGGTTTCGGAGTTGGAATGGAAGGTCATTCAGTGCTGTCTGCTCTCCCTTGTGTGGGCGGCAGGCTGCCTTTCCGCTCTGCATTGGGCCTTGTGTGTGGATGTTATTCTTGGGCCACCTGTTGTCGGTCCCCGGGCTCTTTGGTGTTCCGTTTTATATGTCTTGTTCATATGTGCAGGGTGGTATGGGTGTTTCTGTGTGGTACTGGCGTTCCTCTTCCCGAAGGAGCCCTGCTTCTCCTAGTTGGTGTTGCCGCCGCTGTGTGCTACGCCATGTTTGTTACACTGGGGTGTGTCCTGCTGTTGCGTGTCTTCACTGACATGTGTGCGTCGGTTGTGTGGCGTTGGGTGTTGTCCGTGAATTGGGCGTTGGGGACATGTCTGTGGCCGGCCTGTCACGTGTCATGTGCGTTCGGGGTGGGGCTGATGTGTGTGCTGCTTGGTTGTGTCCCTGTGTCTGTGTGCGACGCATGCATGGCGCTGCGGTTGGCCTCTGCGTTGTGCGCATGTGTGGCGGCGTCATCGGCGCTTTGGGGCCGTGACGGGGTGGTTGGTTCCTAGTCCCAGGTGGTGTGTACACATGTGTTCTGCGATGTTACGATTTGGCCTGTGTGTCATATGTGGATGCGATGGTGGATGTGTTGTGTACACGCGCTGGTGGGGGGTTGTCCGCTTTTTCCGCCCTTGCACTGTGTGCGCTGTTTGCGTGCACTTGTTGTGTGTGTGCCTACCTGCGTCTCCGCGGTACGTTGCGTCCTTGGTGGTGCATCAGCAGGAGCATGGGGACGGCCTGCAGTGCTGGATTCATGCTCGGGGAGCCGCTTTTCGTTGTCCGTGCTCGGCGTCCGTGTTACCGCTTCGGTTTGTCGTACGGTATCTCTTGGCCGTGGGAGCCGTTTGTTTGCGGCATCGTAATTTATGCGCCGGGCGGGACGTGTTTCGTTGGACGGTGTGTGTCAGTTGGGCTGCGCCGCTACGTGTACGGGCGCACTTTGATGGCGGACGGTGTTGCTGGCTTGCCGGCGGTGTTTGGCCTGCTTTTCGCATCGTAATTGGGCGGGCGTGTGGACTGCTGCGTGCCGGCGGTAACTGGTGCTTTTTGCATCCGCCAGCACGGCGGTTGTGCTTCCGCCCGCCATCGTAATGGGCCCCTATATTGTTTAAATTAATATTTTTTTGTCAATATTTTTGTACTTACCTGTTTAAGTATAGGAGTCGATATTTTTGTTGTCTATATTTTTTACTCGATATTTTTTACATCGATATTTTTTACATCGATGTTGTGTCAGTGAACGACTTTGGTCATTAGTGATTAGATTAGTGGTTCAGAAGAGACAGGACTATGCACTGATAACTGTCTCTTAGTTCATAAGTGAATGTAGTAATTGATAAGGTAACAATGAGCTCTGCACTGTACGTCTCTCACCTGTGTCTTCTTCTTACTTTTTAAAAAATCTAAATGGTATTTAATGAAGTATAATGGTGTTTACTATGCTGGATGATGTGATCAGTGATGTAATTTGAGATGTCGTCAGTGATGTCATTGTACATGTCATGAGTGATGTAATATGTGAGGTTATAAGCAGTGCATTGTGGGGTCATAAGTTATAGTTAGCTCATGTACCTATAACTGCTAAACTTCTATGGTTTTGTATGTGTAAATTCTGAGGCTAACTATAACGTCCCTTTAACCTTTGTTTTTTTAGTGAACTTCTAAGTTTTTTTTAATAGTATTTCTGAACTATAATGCCCCTGTAACCTTTGATTTTTTTGTGAATTTTTATGGTTTATTTATATTTCCTAACTACAACGTCCTTGTAACCATTGATTTTTTTTAGTGAATTTCTAAGGTTTTTTTTATTTTATTTTCTAATTGTAATCTGTAGCCTTTGAGAGTGGGTTGTGAATGGCTGTATAGGTCGGTGAGTGGGTGTACGAGTGGCCGTATGGATCTGTGAGTGGATGTGTGAGTGACTATATGGGTCTGTGAGTGGCTGTATGGGTCTGTCAGTGGGTGTTTGAGTGGCTGTATGGGTCTGTGAGTGGGTATGTGTGTACCTGTGTGGGTGTGTGAGTAGGTTTTTGAGTGGCTGTATGGGTCTGTGAGTTGGTGTGTGAGTGGCTCTATGGGTCTGTAAGTGGGTGTGTGAGTGGCTGTATGGGTCTGTGAGTGGGTGTGTGAGTGACTGTTTGGGTGTGTGAGTGGCTGTGTGGGTCTGTGAGTGGATATGAGAGTGGCTGTAAGGGTGTGTGAGTAGCTGTGTAGGTGTTTCAGTAGCTGTCTGAGTTACTGGGCCAGAACAGAACCTCACCTGCCAATTTATCCAACAAGACTCCACAGTTTTGAACAAAATATCTACCCAAATGGAGAACTTTCTACAGGTTAATTATTAAGCGCTAACTCGTTTATGTAAATGTCTAGGCATATTCCTCGCTACAGTTGCGTAAGGGGCCATGAGTCCATTGCCCTTGTGTGCATTTAATATCAGCAATGTGATTTTTCATTGAGTGTCTTTTTCCAGAAATCTGTGATAACATGAGAAGATGACAAGATTACAAAGAGATGAATTTCCAACAAATAAGGGTACTTCCTCTTAACTGTATGAAGCAAGTGCTTTTTTGTTTGGTGTAGATGTCTTCATATTTTTCTGTATCCTGAACGCATCACCAAACTCAGAGGGAAACGCGCTCGGGGGCCTTTAAGTAAGCTGTCCATCAACCTGGGAAAAGGTGGGAAGACATTTGCCTACTACTAAGGTGGATGGTGCTAGGCCAAATGGGCGGAGCTTGCAAGTGATTTTGCATACTTGCACTTGTAGTAATTTAAAGGGAGAACCATGGACTCTGCTCTCACCAGGCCACGACAAGAAAGAACCCTCTCTTCACAGTCACTACAGAAGAGATTGCGCTCCGATAGATCAATGATGCATTCACCTGCAAGGATTTCAGATTGTTTTTCGAAGCGGAATGGGCAAGAAAACACACTTGCTTTGCCTTCGCCAAACACAAGAAGTTAAGATAATTTGTCCTGGAGCTTCATCTGGATCACCTGCTATGTTTATGTTTATAAATGCTTCCCGTTGACATTTAATTTATGTGAAATGAGTGTCGGGGCCTGACTGGAACCTCACCTCACCTCACCGTTTATCCAACAAGAGTCCACAGTTTTGCACAAAATGTCTACCCTACTCGAGTACTTTCTACTGGTTGATAAGTAAGTACTACCTTGTTGGGTAAATGTCTAGTGCATATTCGACTTTACAGCTGCGAAATGACTACAAGGAAATGTCTCCAGTGACCCTGTGGGAATTTAATTTTGGCAATGTGATTGTTCCTCAAGCGTCTTCTTCCAGAAATCTGTGATAACATCAATCCTCACATAGAGAAGATGACTACAAAGAAGCCATGGGGGAGGCGCCAATGCCATTGCGGTCCCTGCCGGCTCCCAGCCTCCAGCTGGAGACAACATTGCTCCTGCTGGAGGCAGGGAGCAGAAAAAAATGCTGCTCCCTGTGTGCAGTAGCAATTTTTTCACATGTCTCCCTGTCTGCTCTCAAGCGGACAGGGAAACAGATGAAAAGTCTTCTCTCAGCATGTTGGAGCATTTTTCCTGCTCCCTCTTCATGGATCACCACGAAACTTTCCAGACAGCAGCTGAAGTGACCAGGTTAGGTCTTAACTATAACTTCTTACTGGCCACCGCAGTAAATTTTATACATATGTCTATATTCGCTGAAAAATAAAGTTACAGCAATGTTATAGTTAGGAAATACAAATAAAAAAAACCTTAGTAATTTACTTAAAAACAAAGGTTACAGGAATGTTATAGTTGGGCTCAAATTTCACTCACACAAAACCATGAAATTCAGCAGTTATAGTTACCTAAGCCAACTATAACATACACCCCGCAGTGCACTGCTTATGGCCTCACATAGTGCATCACTCATCACATGTTCAGTGACATCACTGAGTGGAGTTGGATGTCCCTGGGCACCCCTATTGAGTAAATTTTAGCCCCGGGAGGTGGTGGTCCCCAGGGCTCGGGGGGTCCATGCGACCCCCCATCAATGTTCATATTAAGCCCTGGGAAGATTGTAGTCCCAGGGGCTCTAAAGAACCCATGAAGGGGGGTCCGCACAGCCCCCCCATTAATATGTAAAGAAAGCCCTGGGGAGGTGGTGGTGCCCAGGGCTCTAAGAGCCTTAGGAGAGGAGTCCCGTGGGCCCCCCTGTTTTATTAAATAAATTCCCCCAGGACCTGCTCCACCCAGGAGCTTCATGAAAAACAAGCCCGGGAGTCCGCTTTTGGCCCTTTCAGTGTCGAGTCCCAAGATGGCAGCCAACACTTCCTGGTTGAAGTGTTGGCAGCCAATCAGATTTGAGCACGGGGACTGTCGGATCCTTTGAAGATCTGCATCCCTATATATCTAAATTTGGATTTTGTTTAATATCTCCCAAACTACTGAAAGGATTTGCATCAATTTATAAAAAGGTTGCTTTCTGGACCAACAGCTACCTTTTTGCCAAATTTGGTGTAGTTCCGTTCAGCTGTTTGGGCTGTACGGAAAACGCAGTTTTTTTTACCCTTCCTTTTTCTCGGCCCCCACTTGACAGATCGTCCCGAAACTTTCCATGCACAACAAGAATTACTGACACACTTTTTGGGGGAAATTTCGTGAAGATTGTGTTAAATATATAGGCAAGTCAAAAAAGGTTTTCCTATAGAATATAGGTCTTAACTTTAACTACCTACTGGCAACCTTATACATATATATATATATATATATATTCACTGAAAAAACCATAGGTTTCAGGCACGTTATAGTTAGAAATTAGCATTTAAAAAACCTTAGAAATTCACTGAAAAAACCATAAGGTTTTAGGGACAGTTATAGTTAGTTGGACATTGCACTCGTACAAAACCCGTGAAATTCCCCCGTTATAGTTAGTTCAGGTAACTATAACTCGCGCCCCCGCAATGCACTGCTGATGACGTCACATATTACATCACTCATGACATGGTCAGTGACATCACTGATGACATCACTGATGACATCTCAAATGACATCACTGATGACATCATCCAGTGACTGTGTTTCTGTAAAGTTTAAATATTTTTAATATATATAGGGAAAGGCGTATTGAAGAATGAGTGGGTGTATAAGTGTCTGTATGGATGATTTAGTAGGTGCGTGACTAACTCGATAAGTGAGTGATTAAACGTATCTTACTGAATGCATGGGTTAGTGACTAAACTGGGTGAATGTCTGTATCCGTCTGTCTGTTGCTGTGTAAGTGGTGCATGGGTTTGTGAATAGCTACATGAGTGTCTATATGAGTTATTGATTGGTTGTCTGAGTATCTGTATGGGTGCCTGAGTGTTTGTGTGGGTGGGGTGTGTGCGACTCTGTGCATAGATGTGTGAGTGGGTGATTCACTGGGTGGATGGTTTCAAGAGTGCATCTGTGATAGACTGTATGGGTGGGTAAGTGTGTGTAAGAGTGTGTTAGTGAGTGAATGTATGTCCCAGTGGTACATGAGTTAGTAACTACATATGTGAAAGGCAGTATATATGTGTGTTGGAGTATATAAATAGCTATAAGCAGAGTGTGTGATTGTGAGAGTGACTGTATGGATGAGTGTGTGCTTGTATCAGTGATTGTATAAGAGCGTAAGAATATGCTAGTATTTGTATGAGTAAGTGAGCTGGTGTGTGTATAACTGTATAGGTGAGTAAATGGCAGTGTGTTTAATTATTTGCATGACTGACTAGGTGTGAGAGTACCTCTATGGATGAGTGGCGGTGTTTGAGTGTCTATATAGGAGTATGAGTGCATATGATAGTCCTGTACTGAGTGACCATAAGTATGAGTGACTGTACGGGTGAGTGAGTGGATGTGTGTGTGTAGACCTAAGAATCAGTGAGTGGGTATGTAGTTATTGGTGTTGGAGTGTCTATGGTTTTGAGAATGGCAGTCTGTAATTTAGAGTGGGTGTATCAAAGGTTATATTAGGGTGTGAGGAGGTGCATTAAATTCTCACATGGATGATGTCATCAGTGATGTCATTTGAGATGTCATCAGTGATGTCATCAGTGATGTCACTGACCATGTCATGAGTGATGTAATATGTGACGTCATCAGCAGTGCATTGCGGGGTCGCAAGTTATAGTTACCTGAACTAACTATAACGGGGGAATTTCACAGGTTTTGTACGAGTGCAATGTCCAACTAACTATAACTGTCCCTAAAACCTTATGGTTTTTTCAGTGAATTTCTAAGGTTTTTTAAATGCTAATTTCTAACTATAACGTGCCTGAAACCTATGGTTTTTTCAGTGAATTTCAAAGGTTTTTTAAATGCTAATTCCTAACTATAACGTGTCTGAAACCTATGGTTTTTTCAGTGAATTTCAAAGGTTTTTTAAATGCTAATTCCTAACTATAACGTGTCTGAAACCTATGGTTTTTTCAGTGAATTTCAAAGGTTTTGTAAATGACAATTTTTAAATGTATTAATTGTTATATTTATTTTTTTGATACTGATTTACAACATTTTTTTAAACTATTTATTTTTAGATATTTTATTTTTTTAATTACATTGTAATTACATTATACATTACATTACAAAATATACTTTCTCAGAATGAATTACTTTAGTTTAAATACTTTGCAAATAGGCAATAGACTTTTAAGTACAGTAGTTACAGTTGTTGCAATAGGCAACACAATTTCAAACACAATGCAACATTGAGCTCAATGTGAATTTCTAGTTAAATGCAATTAGTTACTTTATGGATTACTTTTCTAACCACAGGACTGGATCCTAGATTCAGTCCTGGGACATCTCCTGTAAACAGTTGAGTAAAAGCGTTTTGGTTACAGTACTGATTTTTAAGGAATATTATTGTATTTTAAAAGTTGACACTTAGAAACTTTTTCACATAGAATCACCAATGTTATCCTATGGCCGGAAATTCACTTAGCAGGTAAGTAGTGTTATCGTTACTTTTTCTTACTCAGTGGTGGATCCTGGATCCAGCACTGGTGCATCTCCTGTAAACAGTTGAAAGAATGCGTTTAAGTCATACAGGCGATTTTTAAGGAATATTTGTAGTTTGTGAAAATTGACACTTTGAAACTTTTTCTGCTGAAAACCAGACAATGGATTCCTATGGAAGGAAATACAAGTTACTGGTAAGTACGGTTAGAATTACTTTTCAGGGTCATTGCTGGGCTAAAAGATGCAGCACTGGGTTCTCTCCTGATAACAGGTGAGTAAATCGGAATTCGTAGTTCGGCTGATTTTAGAGGAATATTATAAAGTTCCAAAACTCCACACTTAGAAGAATTTCCAAGAGAAACCAGTCAATGTTAGCCTATGGAAGGAAATTCAAGTTCCTGGTAAGTACGGTTAAAATTACTTTTCAGGATCAGTACTGGGCTAAAAGATGCAGCACTGGGTTCTCTCCTGATAACAGGTGAGTAAATCGGAATTCGTAGTTCGGTTGATTTTAGAGGAATATTATAAAGTTCCAAAACTCCACACTTAGAAGAATTTCCAAGTGAAACCAGTCAATGTTAGCCTATGGAAGGAAATTCAAGTTGCTGGTAAGTACGGTTAAAATTACTTTTAGGATCAGTACTGGGCTGAAAGATGCAGCACTGAGGTCTCTCCTAATAACAGGTGAGTAAATCGAAATCCGTATTTCGGCTGATTTTAGAGGAATATTATAAAGTTCCAAAACTGCACACTTAGAAGAATTTCCAAGTGAAACCAGTCAATGTTAGCCTATGGAAGGAAATTCAAGTTACTGGTAAGTACGGTTAGAATTACTTTTCAGGACCAGTACTGGGCTGAAAGATGCAGCACTGAGGTCTCTCCTGATAACAGGTGAGTAAATCAGAATTCGTATTTCGGCTGATTTTAGAGGAATATTTGCACAATGGTGAAGGGAGGGGCGGGGCCTGAGGTGACATCTGTGCACGCGCCCTTGGCGCGTTTTAAGTTGGGGATTAAGTCCCCTTGAATCATGAGGGTCCCTGGGGGCTAACTAGCCCACCAGGAACCTCCAGTATGCGCCAGGGGGCTGCGTTGCAGAGACGTGTACAGAGGCCACACCCTTTTACACCTCTCTGCAACGCAGCTCTGTGGCGCTTTCTGGACGTACCTGTTGGGCTAGTTGGCCCCCAGGGACCCTCAGGATTGAAGGGGATTTAATTCCCCATCTTAAAACACGCCACGGGGCCTGTTTGCACACATGTCACCTGAAGCCCTGCCCCCTCCCTTCACCACTGTGCAAACGCGCCCCGTGGCGCGTTTTAAGTTGGGGGATTAAGTCCCCTTGAATCCTGAGGGTCCCTGGAGTCCAACTAGCCCACCATGTACTTCCAAAAGCGCCACAGAGCTGCGTTGCAGAGAGGTGTAAAAGGGGCGTGGCCTCTGTACACCTCTCTGCAACGCAGCCCCTGGCGCATACTGGAGGTTCCTGGTGGGCTAGTTGGCCCCAGGGACCCCCAGTATTCAAGGGGAATTACTTACCCTTCTTAAAACGCGCCAGGGGGCGCGTTTGCAGAGTACTGCAGGGAGGGGCACGATGCCGGTCTTTTTTTTTTTTTTTTTATTGTGAGGGGGGCTGCGTGGCCCCCTTCCTCAGCCACTTTTGCCCCGGGTACCCCATCCACCGGGGCCTGAGCATTTTTTTTTTTTTTTAAATTAAAAAAAAAAAAATGGGAAGGGGGCAGCGTGGCCCCCCTTCCCTGGGCCTGTTTTGGCCCCGGGGACCCCATCCCCCGGGGCTTGCCCTCGATTTTTATTTTTTTAATTTTGAGGGGGGCTGCGTGGCCCCCCTCCTCAGGCCATTTAAGGCCCCGGGGACCCCATCCCCCGGGGCCGGTCTTCCCTTTTTTTTTTTTTTTATTTGGGGAGGGGGGCTGCGTGGCCCCCCTCCCTGGCCACTTATGGCCACGGGGACCCCATCCCCCGGGGCCTGGCCTCTGGTTGGGGACTGTGGGGGGGTCCCCAATTCCCCCACAGTCCCAGCCGGCTCCCCGCCTCCTGCGTGAGCCGGCATTGCTTTTCCACATGGGGAGCAGCTAACATGCTGCTCCCCATGTGGAAAGCATTGAGTTTGCATTTTGAAAGAGAGAGCAGGTTTCCTGCTCTCTCTTTCAAAATGCAAACTACAGTGTCCTGGGGTAGGCACCCGGGACACTGCAGGAGCCGGCCCTGGGGGTGGCGGTCCCCAGGGCCATCAAGGGCTCCAGGAGGGGGCCGCGCGGCCCCCTCCCTGAATTGCACAGCCCCGGGGAGGTTGTGGTCCCCGGGCTCTGGGGTCCGTAACGGACCCCACATTTATTTTCTATGTGCCCCGGGGAGGTGGTGGTCCCCGGGCGTGTGGGGGCTGGAGCCCCCTACATGTTATTTAAAAATTAAAAAGAAGCCCGGGGGTGGCGGTCCCCGGGGCTGCGGGAGGGCAGGAGAGCCCTCCCGCACCATTTTTCTAAAGCCCCGGGGGTGGCGGTTCCCGGGCTTGGGGGCCTTAGAGGCCCCCTACATAAATTAAAATTAAAACCCCCCCACCATGCCCCCGGGACTTGGGCCACCCGGGGTCTCCCGCGCTTCGATTATTTTTTTTTTTCGGCAGGATCCGCGCACCCTGAGCGCATCCTGCCGATTTTTTTTTTTTTTAAATGCTTTTTTGCCCAGGGGGTCCTTGTGGGACCCCTGAGCAGGCCTAGGGGTTAGGGTGTTTCTACCCTGCCCCCTTTGTGCGCTTTGCGCACTTGTTTCTGTCCCTCGGTTCTACCGAGGGACAAAATGGCTGCCAACACTTCCTGAATCGGAATGTTGAAAGCCAGCTGACAGCCAATTAGCATGCAGCTCGTGATCGGGAGGGTACGCGGACCCTACTCGGCCATAGATATATATGTGACTTTACTTGTGAATTTCTCAGGAACTACTGAACGGATTTACACCATTTAAGCCAAAGGCACCAGTCTGAACCAAGGGCTACCTCTTTGCCAAATTTGGTGTAATTCCGTTCAGCAGTTCGGGCTGTAGCTGCGACTAAAGGTTCCTATGGAAAAATGAATGGGGAAAAAGCGTTTTGGGACCCCCTTTTTTCTCGGCCCCCGCTTGACGTATCACCCCGAGACTTTCAGGGTAGGAGCGGAGCGCCCAACAAGTTGGAAACTTTCGCGAAGATTCGTCAACCGGCGCCAACGTTATTTCAAATAGAATGTCGCGGATTTCCTATGGATAATAGGTCCTAACTATAACTATCTACTGGCGACTGCCAGTAGATAATATATATATATATATATATATATATATATATATATATATATATATATATATATATATATATATATATATAATTATTATTATTTTTAATCAAAAGGCCTTTGTTGATGTTGGACCTAAACATTTGCTGCAAACTTGTGAGGTCTCACACTTTGCACACGTCCTTAACATTTCCCTCAGTTACTTAAGTTGAGACTCCTAACATTATTAATTAAAACCTCTTTAGAACTCGTGTGCTCAATGTATCCAGTAAATAAAAAATTTCAGTTGGCATATTCCACTTCCTGTTTCCTTATGGTACACCTCGTGCAATGAGTTTGGGACTGTTACTTTTGTCTGAGCACAGGTTATGCGGACTCATTGCAAACTCCCAGCTAGAAGATAAAGCCACACATTCTACCGGACAGCAAAGTACTATTCAGTCAGTATATTAGAGTGATTTGGTTTGTAGGGAATATTGATATCTCCTACCCCAAAGCACAGATAAGCTGCTTGACAACAGCAATGAACAAAAAATCACCAGGCAAGGAGAACGACAACGTTCCTTCCGTGTCCAGTAGCAGCATGCCCCATTCCTCCTTTCCGCCTCCAACTTCCTGCCTCCGTTTCCGGGCTAGACAGCAAGATACAGGGTTGACTCTGGGTCTGACAGGGCTTTGAATCACTCTCCCAAAAGCTGATAAAAATGCCAGTAAATCTCGGGTAATTGGACAGGAAGTGAGAAACAATGAGAGCCAGGGCGACATTATGTGTGTCAGCGATCATCGGGAGAAAACGTCATTGCACGTAGCCTTGCGAAAAATACCTTAATTGGAACGATTCGGGGAACGAACACATTAACCAAAATGAACCAGGATTGCTCCAAGCAACACGAATTCTTCAGACATGTGGCTGTATTTAGAGGAGAGAGCGGTCCTAATTGCAACTGAGACCTCCCGTTATCCGGTCAGTAGAAGTTGCCGCAGTTCAAACACGTCAGGTGCTTACAGTAATGTAATGCACATTGACTCATGTTTGTGTCAGTCGTTTAACGATGTTACGAAATGCCATGTCTATTAAACTGGGACTTAATAGGAGAACAAGCGCTACAAAAGACCCGATTCACAAAGAACAAGCTAAAAATACTCTTGGAGCATTTCAAGCATTTCACTAACACATGGATTTTCATTTATTTACGTTTTCCAGGTATTCACAAAACTTCTCAAGTGAACACCTGGAAAGTTGCACCAGTCTCAGCTTTCAAGGCATACTTTGGTAACGTTTCATACGGGTGTATGCACCAGCATTAAGACAATGCACAATTTCAAACAGGATACAATTGTCAGTGGCCAGGTGCAATGGCACTTTATTCAATTATTTTTTCTGCACAGGTAAAAATGTATGTGTGAAGAAATTCTTTCACCTCCCCTATTCCCTCCGGGTATTCCATTCTCCGTTTCACCGTAGAAAGGTATTTACACCATTCCTCGGCTGGTGTATACGTGCAGTGCCTATTAAAGGCATGGGCAATGGACAACTGTCCAAGGGGCCTTCCTTATAGGAGTTACCTGATAAAGTGATCAGGACAGTCAGAAGTCACACTCTCAGGACCCCATACACAAAGGTAAATGCGCATATGTAGATTTATTCATGTGTAAATGTATACTTTTCTGCTATTTATCATTTCAGAATGTTGATTCTAGGGGCCAGATGTATGACCATTTGCTTTTGCAACTCGCAAATTGCGAAAAATTGCGAGTCGCAAAAACAAATGTACAACAGTGTCAGAAACACTGTTAGCGATTCCCAGTGGGGTCGCAAAAAGCGAGGCTCATGAATATTAATGAGCCACTCGCAATTTGAGACCACATTGGGAATGGCTGGCCCTCCCAGGGATGGTGGCCTGCTGGGCTCAGCAGACCTCCATGTCTGGGACTGCTTTTAAATGAAGCAGTTTTTAAAAAAAAATGCAGCCCGTTTTCCTTAAAGGAAAACGGGATGCATTTAAAAAAAAAAGAAATGAAACGTTTTCGTTTCATTTTTTAAGGGCAGGCAGTGGTCCCTGGGACCACTGCCTGCCCTTAAAAAATATTTTCACATGCATTCCCAAAGGGGAAGGGGTCCCCTGGGGACCCCTTCCCGTTTGTGAATGCTTTATCACCTACTTGAAGTAGGTGGTAATTTGCGACTGTTTTGCGACCGCAATTGCGGTTTCAAAACAGTCATACATAGGGCTCAGACTCGCTATTAGGAAGGGACACCCTTGAAACGCCCCTTCCTAATAACGAGTCGCAAATCCTAAATAGCGAGTCGCAAATAAATTGCGACTCGCTAATTAGGGTTTGTACATGGCCCTTAGGTATTTTTGCATGCGTAAACGGGTCGCAAACCCGTTTGCGCATGCAAAATACTTCGTACATCTAGGTCCTAAGTGACTAAAGTGATGGAGTGATGGAGACCTACACGTCACCATTCCCATGGTAGAGCCTCCTAAAATGGAATTATGAGTGTAAAGTTATTATTAGTAACTTTTCAAACATAGGTGGAAAACTCAGTCATCATGTGGATGTCTCTCTATGATAAAGTATAGGAAAAAATATTAAAGTTTACTACTCTTTTAAAACATTCTAATCAGAAATATAAATATAACATAATTAAAAATATTCACTATAAACCTTGAACTATTAAAATAAAATCTTACAACGCATTAACTCATTAAATTTATATTAAATGATACACTAAATAAAAGTTGTTTAATTTAATAATATAGTTTCTTAAATAATAATTTAAAAATAATTCCCACCCACAGTAACATTTTTATTTTTTATGTAATATGCATTAAGGGTTGCAGAAAAGTTACATGAAGAATTAATTTAAATTATTTCTAAAAATGTTAACAACTGTTTACAAATATAATTTAACTGCATTTTTAATTGACATTTATTATAATTTTCTTTTTTTAAATAATACAATTCTTTTTAAATAATTATATATATATTTTATCATCACACAAATATATATATATGTATATATATGGATATCTTATGTAAATAAAAGATAGATAGATAGATAGATGTTTAAAAAAAAAAATTGTGTATTTAACATTTCATATGGGCTGTTATTTTAAACCTCTGCCTCCATTTTTTTCGATCAGAATGTATGGCAGTACCTGTGAATCGCCATTTGTGGGGACTGACTTACTTTAAGTCTGGGCTAGAGTACATTTACTACTGTTTAGTCATCTCTTGAGCTGTAGTAACTTTAGAAGTGTAGTTTGTAAACAGCAATATACATACACTTTTGCCAGTGAGAATTTGTAGTATCTCGTCCCTCTTAAAACCCCTCCTTACCTTTGGATAGACCCTTCCCATTTTGTAGTAAATATTTCCCATTTCCCAGCCTCTCCCTCTCACAAAACATAGGCTTAAGAGTGTGGAGATCTCCGCCACTGTGGTGGAGATCTCCACACAGAAAAGATAGGAGAGACAGAGGTGGAGATCTTCACCTGCAGGTTAGTGAATAGCATTTTGTAGTATGTGAGTAGTATTTTTTCACATACTACAAAATGCAGTTTGTGAAGAGGCTCCATAGTGTGCCAATTGTTTTTTAATTTGATAGCGGAGCATGAACGTCACAGGAATGAGTGAGAATGCCCAGCCCTCACACTTTTATGCTTACACTCTCAAACTGTTTATGAAATTAAACTGAAAAATAATTTTTCTTTCCCCTCTCCCTCCTTACTCCCCATCACCTTACCTCTTCTACCTCATCCTTCTTTTTATCACTTTCACTCTCTATCTGCATGTTTATGCACTGTCCATACACCCTCTCCCTATCGCAACTCTCCCAGCTTCGCTTATTTCTCTCCCAGGACACTGCTCTCTACCTCACCTCAATCTACCTCTCTCTCATGATATAACCTCCATCTCTACTACTCTCCGAGCCGAGCTCTACATCTCGACTCCACTCTCTCCCTAACTCTTCTCTCTGAAGCTCATGGTTCTGTTTTGTATCTCTCAATCATCTACTCCATCTCAAAAGGTTCCTTAGGGAGAATTAGTCTTTAATTTTATAAATCTTAAATTAATTCTATTTTATAAGGATAAATATTTGTATAGTATTTTAAAGATGTTTTAAGCTTTGTACAATTTTTAGAAAGGATGGTGATGCCCTGTGCAGAAAAGTCATTATTACTATCTCCTTACCGATAATTTATCAACTTTTCACACTGAGAATGTATAAATTGTGTTGTTTTATATTGTTGTTTTTATTGTTACTATCACTGTTTAAAGACTATGGTCTAAATAAACATAATTTTGAACTGAACTGAACTACTCCATCTCTCTCTCTCCACTGCATCCCTTTTATCTCACCTCCCAATTCCCCTCTTAATCTCTCTCTACCTCACCTCTTTCAACCTCTCTCTTGTCCCTTTCTTTAACTTACCACCTTGTACCTAACCTCTCTCACTAGCTCACTTTTCTCTCTACCTCGCATCTCTCTCCATACATACACTTGTTCTCTATCAAATTGCTCCACTTCTTCATTCTCCTTCTACCTGTGTTCACACTACCTCATCTCTCTCACTACCTTTCTTCTTTTTTGCTACCCATATTTCTCTAACTGTATCTATTTTTTCTATCATCACTTCCCATCTCTCAGTCCCTTTTCCCTCTCTACCTCCTTCTATATATCAACTTACCCTCTCTAGTTCCCATTGCTCTACCACTCTCTCTCTTTATGAATCTTTCTACTTCGCCTCTCTCTCTATCTCTCTCTCTAGCATACAACTCTCTCTCTACCATACCTGTTCTCTCTATCTCAGTATCACCATTACCACTTCACCCCTTTTTTCTCTGTACCTCATTTCTCATTCTACCTTACACACCATTCTTTATACCTTTCTCTCTGACGGGTCTTTATACAACCTCTCCTCTCTCTCTCTCACTCTCACTACCTCACTATTCTCCCTATCTTGTATCTCTCTATAATTTTTATACTACCTCACCTCTCTACTGCTTTACTTCATTGCCTACACAACTCTCTGCCCCTACCTCTTCCTAACTCTCTTTTCTTTCTGACTTACATGAGTACATTTATACCACAAGGAAAATCAGACACCAATGTAGAAAAATAGAGTAACATTTAATAAATTATTTGGCACCAAAATGAGAAAAATCTAATCAGTAGAATGAGGGATATGTAATTTCAAAGATCTAGGTAATGATAGCACCTAGAAGCACAAAGCGCCACTCTGCTGACATCTGTTTTTTCCTGGACCCGGGGAAAGTCACAAGTTCAGTCCGACTGCGATGGAGCATGACCCAGATGCAGGGACCAGGTTAGTCCTGTTGGAAATGTTATCACCTCAAAGACTGATGCGATGAATCCAATTCTCAGCAGTAGAGGGGACGAGGAGTAAGGAGAGTGCCATGGATGGTTGTTGCTGTCATGCGAAGAGCGAGCTGGCATCGCAAATGGTCACTGCTGTAGCGCGGATTCTCTGGGGTGTTCCGGAAGGTCATTGCTGGAGCTTCGCATTGGCAGTCTCCAAGGACTGTAGATGCTGTGGCGCAAAGTGCAGATCTAGCACTGCCGGTCCTTGCTGGTGGTTGCTGTAGCATGAAGGGGTGAGGCCACCGGAGCTTTGCATTGGCGGTCGTCAAGGGCAGTGAGATCTCGTCGTGAATGGACCCACTTGTGATTGCGAAGAGCCCAAAACGTCCGGATTTCTCGTTCTTCTTCAGAGGAGTGCACTCTGATGTTAATCAAGGGCCCAGGATCTGGGAAGACACCTTTTTGGGATCAGGGACTCACTCTTGCAGAGGCCAGCAGGGCTCAGGCAGGTCTAGTTGCAGGGAAAGGCAGGTACGGTTGCACCAGGTCAGCTGGACAGTTTCATGGAGGCCTCTGGAGATTGTTATGTCCCTGTAGCTCTGAACAGGAGATTAGTCAGCTTACCTTGGGAGTCACTTCAGGTAGCCTGGGATGAAGGAAGCGGATCCAGTGGTTCTTCTCAGAAAGCAGGCCAGTCCTACTTCTGTCAATCAATCAATCAATCAATTAATCAATCAGGGGTTTGCATAGCACATCTACTCACCCGTGAGGGTCTCAAGGCGCTTAGGGGGAGGGGGGCTGTTGATCCGTCTGGGTTCAGTTGAAGAGCCAGGTCTTGAGATCCTTCCTGAATCGGGTCAGCGACGAGATTGCCTAAGGTGTAGGGGCAGGGTGTTTCAGGTTTTGGTGGCGAGGTAGGAGAAGGATCTTCCTCCGGTTCTTGTCTCCTGGATCTGAGGGACGGAGGCAAGGGCCAGCTGGTCTGAACGGAGGTGTCTGGCAGGAACGTGAATTGCGAGGAGGTGGTTC
Organism: Calotriton arnoldi; assembly: GCA_963921515.1. Taxonomy (NCBI): domain Eukaryota; kingdom Metazoa; phylum Chordata; class Amphibia; order Caudata; family Salamandridae; genus Calotriton; species Calotriton arnoldi. Next base: position 333,769 of record CAWUFW010015452.1, on the reverse strand, counting down.
AGATATGCTGGTCCAGTGTTGTGGAGGGCTTTGTAGGCGTGAGTGAGGAGCTAGAAGGAGATTATTTTGTCAGCTGGGAGCCTGTGAAGTTCACGAAGTTGTTCGGTGATGTGCCTGCGGCAGAGGGTGTTGATGACCAGTCTCCCTCCAGCGTTTTGAACATTCTGTAGTTTCCTGAGGAATTTCTGGGTGATGCCGGTGTCGAGTGAATTGCTGTAGTCGAGGCTGCTGGTGATGAGTGCGTGGGAGACCATCTTTCTTGCTTCGGTGGGGATCCATCTGAAAGTCTTTCGAAGCAAGCATAGTGTATGGAAGCATGAGGAGGATACAGCGTTGATCTGGCAGGTCATTGTGAGCGAGGAGTCCAGTATGATGCAAAGGTTGCCTGTGTGGTCCGTGGGGGTGGGTGGGGTTACCAGTGCGTCAGGCCACCAGGAATCATCCCAGGCAGAGGAGGTGGGTCCCGGTATGAGTACTTCAGTCTTGTCCGAGTTGAGTGTGAGCCAGCTGTCCTTCATCTAGGAGGCAACGGCCTTCATCAAGCTGTGGAAGTTGATTCTGGTGGCCAAGGGTTAGTTGGTAAGGGATAGGATCAGCTTGGTGTCGTCGGTGTAGGAGACGATGTTAAGTCCATGGTTTCTTATGATGGCGGCGAGCGAAGCCAGTCATCAGGGAAGGTGGTGGTCTAGATGGAACAGTTGATGGTGCGCTGGAGTTCGGGGGCGATGGAGGTGGAGTATACTGACAAGTTGGTCTGAGGGTCCAATATGTGTACATGGTGCCATCTTTAAAGGGGGGGAAACTTTTAGACTCCACCCCAAATCTAGTTCTGGGATTTCCTTTCTTCCTGCCCTGGTTTCAGGATTTCTAGGGTCACTAAAGGCTAGTGTGAAGTTATTTGTTTGTGTACTGAGAAAGCTCATTTTAAGTACAAGTGGGGTAGGTGATAGCTCTGCCACTCACATCAGGTCAGGATGGCCCATCCAGCCAAAACACATTTTCACTTTGTGATGCTGTCTGGGAGGAACACACCAAGGCCAACTGCCAACTAAGCCTAATCTTGTGACCCAGGATACAGGCTGCAGACACCAAATGATTAGGACAAAAAAATGCCAACTTTCTAAAAGTGCAATAAGAACAATTGATGGACAGAATGCTGCACAATGTCAAACATTCACTCCAGTACAGAGATCTGGGCCTAAATCCATCGTTTTTTTGCTCCCTATGCCTTTCCAGTTCAGAGCCGCCATATGCAAATCAGTTTTGACCCTGTTCCCCATTGGAACAGTCCAGCCAGAACTGCCAGACCAGGTCTTCCCTGGACTGGAAACAAGCATCCTGGGACCGGTTTAGGGGCATTACCCCTCATCAGCTAGGCTAGCTTGACTCCAGTGGCATGGAGAGCACGGGACCCACGTCTGGGCATACCCGTCCCACTCGGGGTGACAAATGCAAAAAGAACAATTGATGGACAGAATGCAGAACAATGTCATACATTCACCCCAGTACAGAGATCTGGGCCTAAATCCATCGTTTTTTTGCTCACCATGCCATTCCAGTTTGAACCCAGCCATATGCAAATCAGTCTTGATCCTGTTCCCCATGGGAACAGTCCAGCCCGGACTGCCAGGCCAGGTCCTCTCTTGACTGGAAACAAGCATCCTCGGACCGGTTTCGGGGCATCACCCCTTATCAGCCAGGCTAGCTTGACTCCAGTGGCATGACTGATTTGCATATGGCTGGGCCCAAACTGGGGTGGTGAGCAAAAGAACGATGGATTAAACCCAGATCTTTATGACTAGTGGTGAATGTTTGCATTGTTCAACAGTCCGACCATCATTTGTTGCTTTTGCATTTCTCGCCCTAAGTGGGAAGGATATGCCCATACGTGGGTACCGTGCTCACTGCACCTCTGGATTCAAGCTAGCCTGGCTGATGAGAGATGATGCCCCGAAACCGGTCTTAGGATGCTTGTTTCCAGTCCAGGGAGGACCTGGCTTGGCAGTTTGGTCTGGACTGTTCGCATGAGGAACAGGGTCTAGACTGATTTGTATATGGCTCTGTCCAAACTGGGGTGGCTTGGTGAGCAAAAGAACAATGGATTAAACCCAGATCTTTGTGACTTGGGGTGAATGTTTGCATTGTTCAGCATTCCGTCCATCATTTGTTGCTTTTGCATTTTCTAAAAGTGGCATTTTCAGAATTGTGTCTTAAAATCCCACTTTACCATTACAGTGGACAATTCATTAGAGACCATATGTGACATTTTAACCTGGTCTGTAACAAAAGTTATCTCTTATTAAATGTAACAAGGTAACCTAATTTTAACCCATGGAAGAGGTAGGCCTTATAGAAGTGAAAAACAAATGTTTGGAATTTTTCACTACCAGGGCATCTAAAACTTAAAAGAGCATGTACAACTTTTTAAATGCAATGGACCCTACCCTATGGGCCTACCCTAGGGGTGCCCTATATGTGTAAAAAAAGGAAGGTTTAGGTCTGGCAAAAAGAGTTATCTTGCTAGGTCAAAATGGCAGTTTAAAACTGGACACAGGCTGCAGTGGCAGACCTGAGGCAATGCTTAACAATGCTACTTAGTTCGGTGACACGATAAGTGCTGCTGGCCCACTAGCAGCATTTAATTTACAGGCCCTTTGTGCATGTAGTACCACTTTACATGGGACTCATAAGTACATTAAGTGTGCAATTGGGTGGAAGTCAATTTTACCATGTTTAGAGGAGAGAGCACAACCACTTTAGGACTGGTTAGCAATGATAACATGCACAGAATCCTAAGGCCTACTAAAACGAATTCAGCAAAACAGGAGAAGAGAGGGCAAAAAGTTTGAAGGGAAACCCAAGCCAAGGAGGCCCGGTGTAACACAGCACATCACCTCTCTAGCTATACAATTTACCTCTTTGACCTCCTGTCTCTGCCCATTTCTCTTAGTCAGAAGAATTGAGGTCAACATTTCAAAACAGGAGTTTGCATATTGTCAGGAGAGACAGGGCAAGGAAGGAAAATTAGGCAGAAAACTATGAGAATTAAGCAATGAAATGGTGAAAATCATTAGAGCAGTGTTAAATTTTCACTGTTGTAGTGAGAAAGGCAGTTGTGAAGGGGGATTAATGTGTAACTACGAATAGAACCACAATTAAAACTACAATTTTAAGCTCTGTGTTCATATGTCTTGTTTTAATCCTATCTACTAGTCCCGTAAACATCAACCAAGTCACTCTTAACCTGTCTTTCCTACTACTGAAGGTACAGTCTGACTAAACACTGCATACCATATAAAATATTGTTCTTGCAAGACAATAAAAATATTAGCTCAAACCTCAAGGAGTATTGGCAAAGCTGATAGATATGGAATGTGTAGCCAACCTTTGACTTTGTCAATGTTTGTTTTGTATTGGCATAGTTTTTGAGAAACTTTATTGTTGTGGGGTTCTGCTGCAGTGAAAAAACAAATTGCTTGCTTTGCAGAATGCATGTGCAGAATAAAACACTAAATGTGATGAAAAAGTGATGATCAATTGTACTTTTGAGATGCAAAATGCATCCCTCTTGCATTGCAATACAAGCCCTTCTTGGGAGGTGAAATGTTACACCAAACTTCCAATTGCATATGGTTGAGATGTTTATTTATCTGAAGCCCACTTTATGTATATTCTTTAGAAGAGTAGTTACAAAAGCACTTTCAGAAAGCTGTGCATTCAAGTCAGAACTAAAAGATGTATTAACAAAGGATTACAGCTTGGAAAGTTAGTGGCATAATCAGTCCATGTTCGCTTACTGCCACCACCACAAAAACCACTGAAGAGTAGTTTCAGATCACTATACATCTCTTTAATTTTACAAATGAGAAGTTGTATGATGCTCTCTTTGATGTATCTATGACACTGGTAGCTGAATGTGTTCTCATTTGTAACTTCATCAAAACTGTAAAGTGATATAACTCTTTATGTTTTTGCCTGCATACTTTCACTTGCCCACTTCATCTCTTTTTACAAGAGCTTTTTTAACAAAAGCTGAGACTTAGTTCAAGGTAACAAGAGTTAACTAGATGCTGGCTGGTACCTGGCCCACTTTGTGCCATGCAACTACTTCAGTTCTGCATACCTTTTCCAATCCCTTCCACATGGCTGTACATGTAGATGTGCATGTGCGTATATGTTCCCCAATGTGCACGTGTAGGTCAGCAAATTCACACTTGTGTATGAGTGTATATTTGTGTGTCTTTTAAAGCACCTCTATTTCCATTTGCCAGCATTCTTTGGTCTCCTGTTTGTCAGCAGAATGTATGACTGTTTGAATCATGTCTGAGCAGCCTGCTCTTTTTCTACTATTTACATCAGTTGTGTCCCTCTCACATACCGTCGATCTTCAACTTGAAGATGGACGTTTGGTACCTTTTAGAATGAAGTTAACTGAATTAGGCTTTGCATTGTCAATAGGAGACTTGTGTCAATTCACTGAAATCATTAATTTGCAGAATGAAACAAGGAATGAGTAAACCAAGCAAGCACAAACAACTTTTGTTAGTAGAATTTGGTGAAGTTTGCTTACTATATAAAAATTGTGCACAGGGTAGAAAGAAAAATCCTTGTGTCAGATGACTGATACCGTCTCTTTTCTATGGTATGACATGTTAGACTTGGTGTCCTTGGTGTGGTTTCCCCTGACATTTTGCCTTCTGACCTCCTGTTTTGCTGACTTCATTTTTGCTGGCTTTGGGATTCTGGGCGCTTTACCACTGCTAACCAGTACTAAGGACATATGCTCTGTACTCAAAACCTGGTAACATTGGCTTATCCACAATTGGCATATTTAATTTAGCTATAAGTCCCTAGAAAAGTGCACCATATGTACCCGTGGCCTGGGTGATGGAGAGACTACATGCCTGAGAATACTAGGAAGTACAGTCAGTGGTATCCCTCAATGGACAGAGGGTGGAGGCTCTGAGAGACACAGGAGACATCATGACAACCTTTAGGCGTCATCTGGTGTCTTCAGAGCAGGTAGTCCCTTACACGTCCCACCAAGTTGTTCCTGCTGATAACTGTGAGAGCCACTACCCTGTGGCTATGGTTCCCTTTGAGGAGGGGGGGGGGAATCCTCAGTTCTACTGAATGTAGCTGTAAGTCTGTCCATGCTGGTGGAGCAAACCATCTACAAGGAGATGGAGCTCAGGTCACACCTGGAGATGATGGGGTTGCCTGAGTGGCTATGCCTGACCACACGGTTCATGGCAGCTTGTGAGGGTAATCAGAAGGACCCGGAGCCTGGAAGAATGGCTCAGTCACCTGCCAAAAAGAGGAAGGACAAGGGGCGCAGGAAACCGGCTCCTGAAATTCTCATGGTCTAGGAGGAGGTGGAACCTGCGGGGGAGACCCTGGTACCTACAGGGGAAGATGTGACTGAACTGGAAAACCTGCCTGAGCTGACCACCTGACAGCAGGAAGGAGGTCCCTCTTTCTGCAAAGAGCAGACGGAGTGCCCTACTCTTGTGGGTCTTCGGTGGCAGGCTGAGGCCCAGGCAGCTGGTGATGCCTCTTGGCAGCACCTGTTCTACTGGGAGAATGAGCTCCTGTATAGTGAGCCTAAAGTTCCTGAGCCTGGTGCAACACATGTGTTGGAGGTTCCCCAGCTCTTTAGGACCTTTCTACTGGGTCTGGCTCTTGATGTGCCACTGGCAGGTCATTTGGGGCAAGACAAGACCTTTGACAGGTTTGTCACCCACTTTTAATGGCCTCAACCGACAAAGGCCTCAGATGCGTTCTGCAGGTCCTGTCCTACCTTACAGGCAAGTGGCAAGTCAGGGGGAGGTGCAAGTCCCCCCTCCAACCTTTCCCTGTCATTAGCACCTTTTTTGAACGTATTGGTATTGACCCTGTGGGGCCTCTAGATCCCAAGACAGTCATGGGCATCAGATTCATTCTGGTCTTGGTGGACCATGCCACCCGGTACCCAGAAGCTATCCCTTTGAGGACAGTGGCTGTACCCTTCATGGCCAGGGCACTGATGGGGATCCTTACCCTTGTTGGTTTCCCCAAGGAGGTGGTATCTGACCGGGGTACCAACTTCATGCCCTACTACACGAAGGCCATGTGGAAGGAGTGTGGTATGACCTATAAGTTCACCACTCGTTACCACCCCCAAACCAATGGGTTGGCTGAAAGGTTCAACCATACACTCAAAGGCATGATTGTGGGTCTACCTGAGCCTATTAGGCATTAGTGGGACGTCCTCCTGCCATGCTTTCTGTTCACCTACAGGAAGGCTCCACAGAAGGGGAGGACCTCTCAGTTTGGTTAAGAAAACTAGGAGCAAGATCCCCAGAAGCCACCCCAGGATGCAGTTAGCTACATGCTGGCATTCTGCAATCAGACAACCTGCTTCCAGAAGCTCGAACACGAGAATGTGGAAGCTAGCCAGGACAACATGAAATAATAGTATGACAAGAATGCCACTCTGGTTGAGTTTCAGCCTGGTCAAAAACTGTGGGTAATGGAGCCAGTGGAGCCCTGGGCTCTGCAAGACCGTTGGTCTGGGCCTTATGATTTGAAGAAGCGTAAGAGTGATGTCACCTACTTGGTGGACTTCAAGGATCTTAGGAACCCTTTGAGGGTCCTGCAGGTGAACCGCCTCAAACCGCACTTTGAAGGGTCTGAGATTACCATGTTTCTGGTTACTGATGATGGGGTGAAAGATGAGAGTAAACCTCTCCCCGACCTCCTATCTTTGAAGGAGCAGAATGGGTCAGTGGAGGGTGTCACCCTCTCCCCTACACTGACCCCAGATTAACAGAGAGACTGCCTCCAGTTGCTAGGCCAGTTTGCCTCTTTGTTCCCCCTTACTCCAGGACTCAGTACAGGGTGTACCCATGATATTGAAACTGGGGGACAGCACACCTGTAAAGACAAAAATGTACAGGTTGTCTGCTAAGATGGGGGCTAGCATTTAGGAATGGGTCTCTAAGATGCCGGTGTTAGGGGTTATTGAGCCCACAAACAGCCCAGTAGTGTTGAGCCCCAAGGCTGCCCCTCCAGGTGTCACACCTGAACTTAGATTCTGTATGGACTGCCGTGGGCTCAATACAATCACACGGACTGACACACACCCCTCCCCCAGACCTGATGAGCTCATTGATCGGCTTGGAGCTGCCAAGTTTCTCAACATGTTTGACTTAACATCTGGGATTGCCTTGACCGAGGGGGCTAAAGAGAGGTCAGTGTTCTCAACACCAGTACGGCACTTCCAGTTCCAGGTCATGCCTATTGTATTGAAGAATGCCCCTGCCCTCTCAAGAGGCTAATGAGTCAGGTCCGCGCTGGGTTGGAGAACGTCAGTGCCGCCTACCTAGGCAACATTGCTGCCTTCAGCTCTAGTTGGAAGGACCCTTTGAACCACCTCTAGGAAGTGCTTTAGGCTCTGCAGAGCGCAGGCCTGACTATCAAGTTCAGTGACTGCCAGATAGGGCAGGGTTCTGTGGTCTACTTGGGACATCAAGTAGGAGGTGGCACGTTGCAGCCCTTGTAGCCCAAAACTGAAACTATTCTGGCTTGGGAAGCCCCCAAGACCCAGCCAGAGGTGAGAGCCATCTTATGCCTCACTGGATATTATAGGAGATTCATCAAAGGATATGGCACCATTGTTGCCCCCTTGACAGAGCTGACTTCCAAGAAGCAGCCAAGTCAATTGATCTGGACAGAGGCGTGCCAGCAAGCTTTTGACGCCCTGAAGGAAGTCATGTGCATGGCACCCATGCTCAAGTCTCCCGATTTCTCCCAAGAGTTTGCTGTGCAGTTGGATGCCTCAGAGCATGGCATAGGGGCCGTGCTCTCATAGCTAAATGAAGAGGGCCTGGATTAGCCAATAGCCTTCATCAGTATGAGGCTACTTCCCAGGGAACAAAGGTGGAGCACAATTGAAATGGAAGCCTTTGCTGTGGACTGGGTGCTGAAGAAGCTAAGGTCATACCTGTTTGGCATTCACTTCTGGGTTCAGACAGACCACAGGCCCCTCAGATGGTTAATGCAGATGGGGGTGAGAATCCCAAACTGTTGAGGTGTTCCATCTCCCTACAGGGCATTGTCTTTATGGTGGAACACCGTCCTGGCACAGAAGATGCCAATGCTTATGGTAACTCCAGGTTCTTCCGCCTTGGTGAAGAGAACTCTCATGGGGTTGGGTAGCTCTCCCCACCTTCAGCTCGGGCGGGAGGGGGGACACATGTTAGACCTGGCATCCTTGGCGTGGTTTTCCTGATTTTTTTGCCTTCTGACCTCCTGTTTTGCTCACTTCATTTTTCCTGGCTTTAGGACTAAGGGCACTTTACCACTGCTAACCAGTGCTAAAGTGCATATGCTCTGCACTCAAAACCTGGTAACATTGGCTTATCCACAGTTGGCATATTTCATTTACTTATAAGTCCCTAGTAAAGTGAACTATATGTGCCCAGGGCCTGTAAATTAAATGCTACTAGTGGGCCTGCAGCACTGATTGTGTCACCCACTCAGTAGCCCATTAAACATGCTCAGGCCTGCCATTGCAGAGCCTGTGTGTGCAGTATTAAACTGCCATTTCGACCTGGCAAGTTAACCTACTTGCCAGGCCCAAACCATACTTTAAGTACATGTATGTCACCCCTAAGGTAGGCCCTAGGTAGCCCCTTAATTAATTGTTGCTACTGCAAGGCATATCTCTCCCATTGGTTAACATTGGGATTGCCTTAAACACCTTTTAAGTGAAATTTCTAATTGGTGAGCAGATAGAAATTTGGAGTTTGGTGTCTCTGGTCTAACAATTAAAAATCACAACTCATGGTGCAGTCAGATTTTAATTTGTAATTCTGAAAATGCCACTTTTAGAAAGTTCACATTTTCTTACCTTTTACCATTCTGTGCCTCTGCTTGTCCCTGAATACATGTCTGAGTTGAGTCACAGCTGGGCTTTATGCATTCCCTCTAGACAGTCACACAAAGGGATCTGGGGTATGACATTTGCATCCTGATTGCCCATCACCAGGCTGATGGGCCTTCCTGAGGTAGACTGGGAGGAAGGAGCTGACACTTGCACCTGAATAGGGCTGTGCCTGTCCCCACACAAAGACCCGCATACCCCCTGTAGTGTGTCTGTAGCCAGGACAAGAAAAGCAGGGACATTGTGATCTTCAAAGGACTCTGTGGAGGGACTAGAACTTTGCTACCTACTCTGCTGTGTTGGCATGCTGCCTACTGATTCTTGTCTGGGAGTGAGAGCGACTGGACCTGGTCTCTATATCCTTGAACACAAGATTCTCCAAGGGCTTGTCAGCTTACCTCCTATTTTCTGAAGTCTCAGGGACACAAAACCCTTTTTACAACTCTGCTGGTGCTGCTGGACTCTGCAATTTGAGAGTCCTACCCTTGCCTGAGGCGCCCGTCTTCAGTCTGGCACTTCAGAAATGGGTTCTGCAGCTGTTTTCATCAAACATTGATGCAGTGGCCCCTGTGCACCAATCGGAACCGATGCAGTGCTGATTCGACTACGATGCGGGTCCCATCTGCGAGGTTCAACGACGACATATCGCCAATCCATCAACATCGTCTGCGAGGCTCAACGACGGTGCAACACCGATCCTCGACACTGTCTGTGACTACATGGAAAAGACCGACACATCATGCTCTCGACGTCGACACTGTGCGCGATACAAGGTAATTTTTCAGCGGACCCTGCGTGGGTTCTGAAGCCGGCCTGCCCTCCATCGCGGTCGGCCTGAACTTTGGCTTTGTGCTGGTCCCTTGTGACCTCAAGTAACTTTTTTACCGCTAGCGACTTCTAAGCACTGTTTTTGCATTTCATCTTTAAGAATTCATATCTTGACTTCTACTTATTGGATGTTTGTTGTTTGGTCTTGTTTTACTTAGATAAATATTCTCCTTTTTTCTAAACTGATGTGGAGCCTTTTTGTGGTGTTTTCACTGTATTACAGTAATAAAAGTGTGCATAAATACTTAAGACATTGCCTCTTAAGTTTAGCCTGACTGCTCTGTGCCAAGCTACCAGAGGGTGTGCACAGGTTAATTTAGATTGTGTATCTGACTTACCCTGACTAGGAGTGTGGCTCCTGCTTGGACATGGTGTATACTCTGATAACCAGAAACCTCAATTTCTAACATGACCCAAGCAAGTAAGTTGCCAATATATATCAAACAGACTAAAGATGATGGGAGGAATACTTGCAAATAGTCTAAACCACTGGCAATCTCGGGGTAGAATTTAATCCCTTCATTTTTCACTCAATGTACCACTCTAGACTGAGGCTCACCTTATGTAAATCAGTACTAACATTGCTCCTCATGTGAAAAGTTTATCCCGAAATGCGAGGTGAGGCCCGCCTCAGAAGGAACACAAGCAGTGTTAGGGTATACTGTGTCCATCACATTCTTGTGTTTCGGGAGTGCCATTATATATCTGCATGGTGCTCAAATGTTACAGCATGCTATCAACAATATCAATGAGCTGTTCAAAATGCTAGTTTTCTTGCTGTAATAGGTTACATTACAACATGCCATTGCACTATCAGCATCTACAGGTGACACAACTGAAATCCGTGGGGACAGCTAAAGGATGCCTCCACCAGTGGCACAGACTGCCTGCCAGCAAAATGACAATGGCACAGGTCGCAAACGGTGGAGTTGCAGTGTTATCTCTAATATGTAGAATGGGACAAGACTTTCTGTAGTAGAGAATTTCCATGCACTGTCTCAGGATGAAAGACTAGAGACTTCTGACATGTCTCACCAGCAAGCTGGGAGTTGAAGGTGCAAGAGCGGACATCGTAAAGGCAACCTATGTGTCCCCCAACGATCTCCAGGTGATTTTATTTTAATTAATCTGGTTTTAATTTTACAATCTTACAAGGAGTATATGAAAAAAGAGTAGGCGTCTTCATCTATATCCTTCTTCTTTTAGGACCAGGGGCCATATTACATATACAGCTCACTTTCCCAGTTTGCGCCATGATGCACCTTTAAATCGGTAAAAACCCTTTTGTTATGTACAAAGTCCCATTTTACGATTCGGTAACCTATTATCACAAAATGTGTTAGCGATTCGGTATCAAGAAAGGACGTGTTAAGGGCATCCCTTCCTACTAGTAACTAGCAGTTCTATGTACAAATGTTTTGCGATCGAAATGCAGTCGCAAAACTTTTGCATTTTACTGCCTACTTCACTACCACTTCACCTATCACTTTAAGTGGTAATCCATTCACAAACGGGTCCCGAAGGCAGCCCTTCTCCTTTTTTAATGGTTGTGAAAATGTTTGTAAAGAGCAGGCAACGGTCCCACGGACCACAGCCTACTCTTAAAAAATTAAAAGAAAATGTTTCATTTTTGTTTTTGAAACGCATCCTGTTTTCTTTTAGGGAGAACGGGCTGCATTTAAAAAACAAAACATTGCTTTATTTAAAAGCAAACACAGACATGGTGGTCTTCTGACCCAAGAGGGCCACCATTTCTGTGTTTTTAGCGATTCCCAATTGGTCACAAAATTGCGACCTGCCTCATGAATATTAATGAGGTAGGTCCATTGTGACTCCATTAGGAATGGCTAAGTATGTCAAAGAAACATTAGTATATAGGTGTTTGCGATAACCTAATAGTGAATCACAAAAATTAGCTATTAGGAATGCTAAATGAAACCTACGTACATGTGGCCCAAAATCCTTTCATACATCTGTCATACAATTTCCAAAATAGGTGTAAAGTTGAATAGCTACTGATACAATTATCGATCTTTTTGGAGAGTGCCTGGGACTAATACTTTAAGGATGTTAGATGATGTAGTTGTCTGTTCTTGGTGCCTCTGGTTACAAAGGGTGATGAGAGAAACGACATCAATACTTCATTGGTGGATATTTTGGAGAAAAAGTTATTTGATAACTGCCTAAAGGAAATATTTTCAAATGATAACTGCCTAAAGGAAATATTTTTAAATCGAATTATATGTTTTAGACTTCCTCGGTACTAGTGAGGTTTCCAATTTCGGATTAGCAAATAGAAACGGATGAGTGGGCTTATGTCTCAAAAGTATAAACTATGAAACTCTCTCTTACTCAAAGCGGACGGTATCATTAATTGCCATCTGACCAAAGGACTGTATTGGTCCATGACGTTTGTGCGTGGGAACTGCTATTACTACCGCTCCATGTAATTAGATCCATCTAGGTCAAAGCAAACAGACAGAAGATGACACATACGGCTGGAACATTACCAGTTATGTTGTCTGAGTGGCACACGTTCCGCAGGAGAAATTGTGCATTTTTTACAGGTGACTAATATTACCACATGGGAGTTTTAGAGGCGATCAAAATGAGCCATGAACATGAAAAGGGCTAATTAAACCACAATAGGAAATGTTAATAGAAAAGGTCATGGTTCCATTGGTCATGTGGTTTGTAGAATTTACCACAAACATGACAACACAGACCAAGAAGTTAACTGCAAATCTGTTCTGCTCTGATACAACAGAATAGGTGATCTCAGGCTTTGGAATGTATGGCTCAAACAGACCTAAAAAACAATTTTTGCTTTCTGGTGAACATTCTGCAGTTTAATTCTACACATCACATGGGTCCAGGAGATGTGTAGTACAAGGCCTACTCCTTGTATGAGGCCGACAACACTTTTTGTAAAAACCTGTTGGAAAGACATTTGAAGAGAGTTAATGATTCCAACTATCACCGAAGAGTGCATGAAATATGAAAGACGCAATGGTCCCCATTATGGGTTGGGTAGAGTAGTATCTCCCATTGCAGTACCACTATGCCTTATCATGAGAGGTTAAGTTTTTCTGCACCTGGATTTACTGTGTGAAGGAATACTAAATCAGAATTTACCAGCCAGAATAGCCAGCAAGTAAAATTTAGTCTTGCTCAGGCAGAGACTGCGGACACATGCACAGAGGAGGTGATTTTAACATAGAGTGATTTAAATATCTGAAATCTTTGAAATAGAGCAGACTGACTTATACAGCAGAGCCCAGCTCATTAGGAACAGAAACAGGTACCCCCCAGGGTAATCATTGGAGCGGTCAGATTATGAACGAGGCAAGGATATAAGTAAATGGTCTGATGGCTCAGTGGAATAATGCATCCACTCCAAGAAACTGGGGCTGACCTCATGGTCACAGGGTCAGATTTTGAGAGATACACACAGTCTTTCATCTTAGTGAGGTCGATAAAATGTGAACGATTGAGTTGGGTAACAATCATCAGCAGGATGCCACAAGGGGTTTACACGTGCTTTACAAAGTCAACAGAATAAATTCCAAAACAGAGAAGGGAGTATCCACTAAGAAAGACCAGAACGGGCGTGGCCATGACAAGGACCCATGTAGCTTTGTCCTCGCTGAGAATCTTTGGTGTGACGGCCCCATACTCCTGGTACAACAAGTAAACAGAGAGAGGAGCAGAATTATTAAACAGATAGGGTAGGGGAGCCTCTTCACCTCCTGTTGCGAGATCCGCAAAGTCCCAGAGTGCCGGGATCGCAGTGATGATGCGAGTCTCAGACCCCAGGTGCGGCCGCTTCTTAGTCAAAATGGCGGGCTTGCGCCCAGTGCGGCAGCGATGCAGGAGCTCTTCCTGCAACTAAGGAGGCCTGCCCTGGGGGGCCTATGAGGCGATTTCATCTGCGTCTTCTACGATTCCTAGGTGGTGGCCTGGGGCGTGACTGGGGGCAGATGACTGGAGATGGGCGCTGGCCCTAAATTTGATGCTGGAACATTACTTCCCAAGGTCTGTTGCTGCCATTTGCCTGAGGGCCTGCGGGGCCACTCACATGAGAGTACCTGCCTTATGGAGCAAAGGTCACCTGTGCTTTGACCGCGGACTTTCCCATGTCCCCTTTAGAGACGTGGAGCCCACCGGTACATGAAACGCAACCACAGCTGTACAGGTACCATCTGCAGCCTAACATGTGGTGAACTGGTAGATTGGCTGAGAGCCAGCCAGAGCAGTTTGAGCCGCGATCATGGTGAATCCCCTGCAGGGGGCCACCTGGATGGCTGACATTGAGTTTGCCTTTTTGTGATCGTCGTTTGCCTGATAGGGAAGTGGGAGGATATCCATTAACATTCACAGAAACAAGCATTGCCCTGCTGCTCCTAGCTTTCTGGATAAAATGGCTCGGAGGGAAGCTTCCCTGCTGCTACGGCGCTACACTGAAAAATGGTGGGTTGATTTCTACTTTGATTTCCGAGTGAGTGTGACCTGCCATGCACTCCTCTCCCCGGACAACCAACCGATTGAACTTGATAGAGTCCACACAGTTATGACTGCACACCAAGTCTGCAACAAACTTACTCCTGATGTTCTTTCTTGAGTCCACTTCTATTACATCAGAAATGACATTCCTAAAGCAGCCCAGAGCCAAAACCCTTTGGTCTCTCATGGAATGATGTTACAAATATATCAGGACATATCTGCACATACTCTATTTAAAGGCAAATAATTTAAGCCTATTACAGACCACCTTCAGAGCCATAATATCCTCTATCACTGGGGCATCCCGTTCAAGATTCTTCTTTTTTAATACAAAGACAAATTGTGGCACTTTCTCCATAGACAATCCCATACACCTCCTGAGGCTGTCTCCAGATTGGGATGACTTTGCGGCATTGCAGTCTTCTACCCAGCTTAAATGGAGTTAGCGGCCTGTGGCTTGCCCTCAAGGGGACTTATACTACTCTAATGGATGTTGCCCTTGTCCTCCCCCTTTTACCTTTTGCTATCTTACTTGCTTACCTGTGTTGCATTGACAGCCCGGGGCCTGCACTGCTGACTTCTGCTATTTTCGACTGGGCTCCTATGTACAGTAAGATGTTTGTGGATCATGTTCTTATTGTATTGTATTACTCTACTATCCTACCCTTCTCTCAGATTCATGTTGCCTATATAACTATGCGATACCAAAGGGGATGATGGACGGAGCGTTTGAGCTAATCAAACACTCACCCCCAGTCAACTGATCTGGGTTTAATCCATCATCATTCTTTAGCTCACTCCACCACCCCAGTTCAGACATGGCCATATGCAAATCAGTCTGACCCTGTGCCTCATGGGAACAGTCCAGCCCGAACTACCAAGCGATGTCTTCCCTGGACCGGAAACAAGCATCCTGGGACCGGTTTCTGGCTATTCAGCCGTCATCAGCCAGGCTAGCTTGAATCCAGTGGCAAAGTGAGCAAGGGACCCACGTCTGGGCATACCCTGCCAACTTAGGGCGAACAAAGCGATACCAAAGGGGATGATGGACGGAGCGTTTGAGCTAATCAAACACTCACCCCCAGTCAACTGATCTGGGTTTAATCCATCATCATTCTTTAGCTCACTCCACCACCCCAGTTCAGACATGGCCATATGCAAATCAGTCTGACCCTGTGCCTAATGGGAACAGTCCAGCCCGAACTACCAAGCGATGTCTTCCCTGGACCGGAAACAAGCATCCTGGGACCGGTTTCTGGCTATTCAGCCGTCATCAGCCAGGCTAGCTTGAATCCAGTGGCAAAGTGAGCAAGGGACCCACGTCTGGGCATACCCTGCCAACTTAGGGCGAACAAAGCGATACCAAAGGGGATGATGGACGGAGCGTTTGAGCTAATCAAACACTCACCCCAGTCAACTGATCTGGGTTTAATCCATCATCATTCTTTAGCTCACTCCACCACCCCAGTTCAGACATGGCCATATGCAAATCAGTCTGACCCTGTGCCTAATGGGAACAGTCCAGCCCGAACTACCAAGCGATGTCTTCCCTGGACCGGAAACAAGCATCCTGGGACCGGTTTCTGGCTATTCAGCCGTCATCAGCCAGGCTAGCTTGAATCCAGTGGCAAAGTGAGCAAGGGACCCACGTCTGGGCATACCCTGCCAACTTAGGGCGAACAAGCGATACCAAAGGGGATGATGGACGGAGCGTTTGAGCTAATCAAACACTCACCCCCAGTCAACTGATCTGGGTTTAATCCATCATCATTCTTTAGCTCACTCCACCACCCCAGTTCAGACATGGCCATATGCAAATCAGTCTGACCCTGTGCCTCATGGGAACAGTCCAGCCCGAACTACCAAGCGATGTCTTCCCTGGACCGGAAACAAGCATCCTGGGACCGGTTTCTGGCTATTCAGCCGTCATCAGCCAGGCTAGCTTGAATCCAGTGGCAAAGTGAGCAAGGGACCCACGTCTGGGCATACCCTGCCAACTTAGGGCGAACAAAGCGATACCAGGATGCTTGTTTCCGGTCCAGGGAAGACATGGCTCGGCAGTTCGGGCTGGACTGTTCCCATGAGGCACAGGGTCAGACTGATTTGCATATGGCCATGTCTGAACTGGGGTGACGGAGTGAGCTAAAGAATGATGATGGATTAAACCCAGATCAGTTGACTGGGGGTGAGTGCTTGCAATGTTCAACACTCCGTCCATCATCCCCTTTGGTTTTGCTATGTTCGCCCTAAGTTGGCAGGGTATGCCCAGACGTGGGTCCCTTGCTCACTTTGCCACTGGATTCAAGATAGCCTGGCTGATGACGGCTGTAAGCCAGAAACCGGTCCCAGGATGCTTGTTTCCGGTCCAGGGAAGACATGGCTTGGCAGTTCGGGCTGGACTGTTCCCATGAGGCACAGGGTCAGACTGATTTGCATATGGCCATGTCTGAACTGGGGTGGCGGAGTGAGCTAAAGAATGATGATGGATTAAACCCAGATCAGTTGACTGGGGGTGAGTGCTTGCAATGTTCAACACTCCGTCCATCATCCCCTTTGGTTTTGCTATGTTCGCCCTAAGTTGGCAGGGTATGCCCAGACGTGGGTCCCTTGCTCACTTTGCCACTGGATTCAAGATAGCCTGGCTGATGACGGCTGTAAGCCAGAAACCGGTCCCAGGATGCTTGTTTCGGTCCAGGAAGACATGGCTTGGCAGTTCAGGCTGGACTGTTCCCATGAGGCACAGGGTCAGACTGATTTGCATATGGCCATGTCTGAACTGGGGTGGCGGAGTGAGCTAAAGAATGATGATGGATTAAACCCAGATCAGTTGACTGGGGGTGAGTGCTTTCAATGTTCAACACTCCGTCCATCATCCCCTTTGGTTTTGCCTATATAACTATGCCTGGCGATGGGGCCCGATACTGTTGGAGGTTAGCCCCTTATGTTTTCTTCGGTTATACAGGCTACTTTTACTGAGGAGCTGCATTGCGAAATATTCTTTTTGTCTTTTCCTTTTGTTTCTATCCATACCACTGTTAATAAGCCAGCTGTTTTAGAGATGGTCCAAAGCGGCATGGATGGGTTGCAGTTTTTTGTGACAAGGTCTTGTTGATGTTTCTTTTGCTTGAGGCTCAGTTTTTCAAATCCACCCTAGAAGCTCCCGATAATTATAGCCTGGTCAGGTGGTTTCAGGGGTCCGGCCCCACATTGTACTTCTTCCTAAAGTTTCTCCTGTATGGCAGCTGATTCAACATTCCATTTCTGGTCCCTCAATGTACAGGGCCTTAACTCTTCTTTCAAGCAGAAGGCTTTTGTTCGTTTGCTTTCCTCCAAGCGTGCGGATGTGATACTCCTCCAGGAGAACAGTGAAAGATGTTCCTAGGCTTCTTTTCCATTTATACCCCCGCCAACTCCACTCTCGGCTCCAATAAAACCAATGGGGTAGCCATTCCTATACCGGCCTATGTCCTACTTCAGGTATCGGCCTCACAAAGGGACAAGGTGGGGAGATGGGTCATGATTCAGGCCTCCGACTCTACCACTTCATATACTATAGCCTCTATTTATAGACCTAATGACCACAAAACTCCTTTCTTTGCAGACTTGCTCCAAATGGTTGCTACCGTCTTGACTCATCATACGATACTGGGTGGAAATTGCAACGTGATGCTTGACCCCACATTAGACCGGTCGGCCACTTTGAGGGGGGTGGCTCATTCCCTCCTATCTACTTCAAGGTATTGCTGACCTAAGTTTACTGGATAAACCATGATCGCGACTAGTCATTTTTTTCAAATGTGCACAAATCTAACTCCCAAATTGATTTTTTTTGTTTTCAGCCACCTTGCTTTCCATGGGTGAAAATACCACCATCAAGACCCAGGTTTTATAAGGCCATGCACCTGTCACGTTAACGTTATCTACCATACCCCCACTAACCCAAGCATGCCGCTTTTGGAAGATGAATGAGATCACTTTTTCGTGGCCCAGTTCTTCGCTTTAATATTATAGGTGCACTGGTAATATAAGCGAGGAGGTTTCTTAGGCTAGTATCTGGAATGCCGCTAAAGCGGTTATGAGAGAGAGCGTAGTTTACAGCCCATAGACTTAAACAAACAGAATTGGAAGAAGTAGTAAGTAAATTGGAGACGAAGCATAAACAGATAAACTCCAGGTCCACGTACAGACTGCTTCGTAAAGCAAGAGGAGAGCTAGAAACCCTGTTAATTAAAGATGCAGCTTAAAAGCTATTGGAAACTAAACTCTATTCTGAGAAGGGGAACAAAGCTAAGAAATATTTGGCGTATAAAATTGCACAGGTCTGTATTGGGAATTTTATTTGAGGAATCACGAATGCTGAGGGGGCGCACTTAACCTCTGTCACGAACGTTAATGTTACCTTTACTTCCTTCTAGGGGGAGAAGTATCGAGGGGAAACAACTGAATTTTCTGAAACAAGATGAGTCTTTGTTGGAGGTTAATCTCCTGGATATTCCGGAGGATGTCAGGGACGATCTGGATTCCCTTATTACAGACGAGGAAGTGAGGGCCTCTATCAAATCTTTTCTTAAAAATGAAGGCCCAGGACTGAATGGGCTTCCCATTTCCTTTTACAAGTCCTTCTGAGAATTGTTAATCCCTCACTTAATAATTGTTTTTAATTTCTTCTTAGACAGTGGCTCGGTGACGCCGACAATGAAAGAGTCCACCTTCGCCCTGATTTTGAAGCTGTCTAAAACTCCTGATCAAAGTGGGCCATATAGACCGATTGCACTCTTAAATAGTGACGTTAAAATATTTACGAAGATCTTGGCTAATCTTTTGACAGGGTTATGACCCACGCTTATTTCCCCTTTTCAAAGTGGCTTTATTAGACATAGATAGACAGGGGACAACATCCATCTGACGAAAAATGCCATTGAACAAGCCGCTACTGAGGGTACACAGAGGCTTCTGATGTCATTAGTTGTGGAGAAAGCATTTGACTGGGTAAACTGGCAAATTTTGACCAAGATTCTAACTCAGGTGAGTTTGGGCTCTCGTTTGCAATCTTATATCCTGACCAATTTCTTAACACTGTCCACAAGGATCATAAGTCGGATCTTTTGTCTGACCCGATTGTACTATCCAGGGGAACTTACCAGGGCTGCTCCTTATAGCCATCATTGTTTGCCTTGTGAGTTGAACCCCTTAAACAAAAGTTTCAGTCGAACCCCAGCATGTGGGGTCTCTCACTGGGTGACACACAACTAAATATCACAATTTCGCAGACAATACACTCTTTCTTGACCTCTCCCGCTGACTCCTTGGTCACCCTCCAGGCTACGCAACGTGAGTTGAGGATAATGTACGGTTTCAAAACAAATTATAAAAAATCAGTAGGAATGGAGATTGGCCCTGAAGCATCTAGTCTCCAACAGCTTATCGACAATTGGGGGTTCTCAAGGGCGCAGAGTGGCTTCCAATACCTAGGTGTCTCCATCTCTCAAAATCCCTCTGACGCATTCCTTTTTAACATCCCAGCCTTCCTCGATACGCTCTTCAAGGATCTCTATATATGGGGTCGCCTCAAGTTTTCCTGAATGGGTAGAATTAACTGCCTTAAGATGAATTTCCTACCATGTAGTGTATATACTGTAAGAGTTCTCCCACCTCAAATCCCAAAGACTGTGATCTCTCTCATCCAGAAGATGTGTTCCTTCATATGCAGCA
This sequence comes from Calotriton arnoldi, assembly GCA_963921515.1. Classification (NCBI taxonomy): domain Eukaryota; kingdom Metazoa; phylum Chordata; class Amphibia; order Caudata; family Salamandridae; genus Calotriton; species Calotriton arnoldi. The sequence goes on along the minus strand of CAWUFW010015452.1, from coordinate 313,800 downwards.
ACAAAGCACCTAGGATTACTAAAACAGTTCTTTATCGTTCACTCAGGGAAGGTAGTCTGGGAGTTCCTAATGTTACCCGTTATATTCTGGCGACCCAGATTACTCCAGTATTAGATTGGGTTTCCGAGCCTACTAAACTATGGGTTTGTTTGGAACAACTTTCCTGCAAGAGCCCCCTCAAACATATACCATGGCTTTCTCAATGAATCCTCACAACCATAGGTTGCCCATTCTCCTCTATCCTGGCCACCTTGTACCATTAGAGGAAAGTGGCTTGCACCCGACAGATTAAACTCTATCCCTCATCATATACCCCTATTAGAGGTAACTCGGACTTCCTACTGGGCAAATTGGATAGGAATTTATTACAGTGAAATGGGGGCGCAAACCTTACCCTTAGAGATTTGTATGTTGAAGGGGTCCCCAAAATAAGAGACCAATGTGCAACTGACTTCTCTCCATCGACATGATTTGTATAGGGTGACACAACTTGTACTTTGGGCTCGAAAGGAACATACCATCCAGGGAGGGACACCCCAAATACATCTAAAGGAGTAGGTCATGGGGGTGGGTTACAGAATGAAAGCACTTTCACGCCTATATAGAACATTGGAAACTCCTCTAATCATCTCTAAGTCTAACTATATTGCACAATGGTCACGAGATCTGGGCATGAACTTAGAGGAGGGAGATTGGCATGCTATATGGCAGAGAGCGCCCAAGACCTCCATTTGTACCCAATATAAAGAAAATGCATACAAATTACTCCTGCGCTGGTATTTTACTCCGGCCTGATTATTATACATAACCGGGGTGAGGATGCTTGTTGGCCTAGTTGCGAATCTCATGGATTGTATCTTAGTATGTGTTGGGAGTGTCCTGTGGTGGCCGATTTCTGGAAACAGGTGTTCCACCAAATCTCTAAGATCAGCTTAACTCCCTTTTGGGCAAAATGATTACGCATTGCTTCCTTACCGCTAGATTAGTGGTGGCTTTCCAGTGGAAAGGTCCGGAGGGCCCCCACTATGACTATTTGGTTTGCTACGATTTGGGACCTCTATGCCATGGAAAACTTGACAGCCATGGTGCGGGACACAAGGCTTCGTTTTGATAATTATGTTTTATCTGTATTGTTGAATGAGCTTAATATTCTAATAAACCTAATACGATTCTCTGCCAAACTTACTTTAGAAGGGGATTGTTGTATGCATCACCCCCGAGTGAACTACAGCCCCCAATACTCTAAAATGCTGCTATTATCGAGGGCTTCTGCAAGGCTGTCAACGACGGCTATACCCTCAAACCCTAAGGTTGTGAAAATCAATAGAGCATCTCTCAAATCTCATGGCACACTTGTGCCACAGAAGCAAGAGCTGTGCAGTTTAGTGGTCTGTCAATGTCGGGGGTATGTCAAACCCAGGTAAAATGAAAACAAACGGAAGGGAATCCTGGCGCAAAGTTTCATTCTTACAGAGTCATAAAGACAGTTTGAAATGCCTTATTGAGCAAGGTGAAGTTTGCAGTTCTGAGCAAAAACCACAAACACATTTTTTCTTGTAGGAAAAATGTCAGCCCTAAAATGAAGAACGAAAATACAAAGCAAATCATAATCACCCAAAAACAGGCAGAAAAAATGTAAGTCTTGTTTCACATAAAAAACAATCGACACCAAAAGAAAAAAATTAATGCCAGCAGTGTAGAATACCGTGGTAACTAAAGCCCTACCGTGTTCCAGCTAAATATAAAAACAGCGTCTGTGTACTATGTATGTACTGCTACACAATTCGCAGTGTGCCATTCTGCAAGTGAAGTATGGCGTCCAATTATTGGTATACATTGAAGAAGACAGGGGCAAACATGTGGTCACAAGAATAATAATACCATGTTGCAGTCACAAAATAATGCAACCTGCTCAGAAGACCACCGCCTTTCTAGACTGTATGACACACCCTTTAGGATCACATTAAAACTCATCATCTGTTTGCATTTCTTAAGGAGGTCACGTATGTATAAGGCATGTGACTAAGACAAGTGCAAACTGCAAGGGCAGACATCTGAGCACTAATTTTATTTGAGTTTTATATAGAGCTGGCTAGACCCGGAGGTATCAGAGCGCTTTACATAAGGAAACAGCGAGTTACAGGTTACCACATATTCACATAAATTACAGAATGATTACATAGTTGAGACAGGTGTTACTAACGAACAAAAATCAAGACCCAAGAAGACGAACGAGAGCTGGAAGTCCACTGGGAGGAGACAGCTGCAGAAAAAACAACGAGACAAATGTCCGAAGTCCGGCTGGGTAGGTGACGGCCATAGCGGTGTGCTGGAGCCAATCTCCCCTATAGCTGTCGGTGCAGCTCCACCGGGAATCGGCCATGTGGTTCGGTCTCCGCCGGGATAGAGTAGAGATCATGAAGTGACCGAAGGTCTTGCGTCCAGAAACGGGCGAGTGGAGATAACGAGGATGGCAGGATAGGAAAGGGTATGTAGCTTGGCAGCCATCTTACAGTCAGGCAGTTGAGTCTGTTTGACCCCGAGACTCTGCAGCTGGGCTTGCCTCTAGTTCAGTGGTTCGTATTGCTCAGTTATGCCAATTATCCAGATGGGACATCGGGAGCCCCTCGACTAATGGGACATCTCCCCACTCCAGTGGAAATACCTTGGCGGGCGCCATTTTTAGGGACATCGTCCCTCGCCAGTGGAAGTACCTTGGGGGGTGCCATTTTAGGGTCAGGCTCGGCGATTTCCGATTTAAGAGTAATTGCAGAGGTTTCTAGGGGATTAATTTTAGCGCCAATCAGTCTTCTGAGCCCACAATTGGGCTTACATGTGGCAGTTTGCCGCTCCGCGATGCCCCAGCGATTTTGAACAAAGGGGGCTAGGGCGCTCCCTACAGCCTTTTCTGCAGTGAAGGTCGGCTTCCAAAGGGATTGAACCACCCCTAGCCCCGCTGGTGTAGACTCAATGGGCCAGACCATGGAAGTGAATTAATTTGTAGGGTAGTAGAGGGCGCTTACTTGGTTGAGGTCTTTATTCGGTCATCATATTCGACAGGGGGACGGCCGCCATTTTAGGGTCAGGCGCGATCCTACCTGGACCCGGTGATTCTGCTGCTTTTGGGTCTTGTCCTGGCGAATCGTCCATCTGGTGCGGTCAATGAGAGCTCTCCTCTCTCGTCCGTGCACCTTGCTGCGCTCGTTATCATCAGAGCGCCGGCCCTCACCTCTCCTCTGCGCCCACAGGGCTCACGCCGGCGCGTCTCTCCGGCTCCTTGCAGTGCTAATTAATGAAGCGGGCGAAGGCCCGAGGTCTCCGCCTCGTCAGCGCAGGAATGTCTCTCAGCTGTATGGGTTTCCCCTGCAATGCTTCTCTGGCTGCTATCCGACTTCATCGGATTAACAGTATCTGGTGTTGCATTTAATCAGTCAGAGTGAGGCTGCGCGTAATTAATCAAAGTATTGGAAATGTGATTATCCCATGTTGGCATGGTGCTGCAGCATTGCTATGGCCCAAGAACGAACTCAGAACATCTTACCTATTCAACAGCAAAGAAATGCAAGCTGACACAAAGGATTCCACTCAAATGTGTCAGTGGTGACACCTAAATGCATCGGTCCCAGGATTCCTCATCTACCTAAATGTGAACAATTGTCTGTGTTGTATTACTTAGATTCTGGAGAGTGCTAATGCATGGTAACTCTATCGGTTCTGCAGAGTGTTAATGCATGTTAACTCTATCGGCTACATGGTAAGGCCACATATGTATGCTATATGTACTCAGTGTATGATGCCTTGGGTTATCTTCTACAGCTCACATTTGATTTTTTAGCCTTAGTTTTATGGGACCACTTCACGGGGGGTGAGGGGGCTATGTTCAAACACTCGTGTACTGAACCATACAGATCCTGAGACTAACACAGACTCTAGCCTCAGAAGTTACCAGTGGCACCACAAAAGTCGATTACTTGTTCATCCTACAGGTTCATCCTACTCCTACAGGTAAACCAGCCCTTGGTACATGGAACTCGAACACTGGAAATTGGCGCAAAGGCAACTTGAGGGCAGATCAGGTCATAATATGAGAAAATGACTAAATAACCTACTCTATCCTTCGTTCCTTTTCAAATTCTTTAGTTACATTTGTGGCACACTACTCACCAGACCTCTACGTTAAACCCTGAATTTACCCTCCCTCTTTTCCTCTGTAGGAGACTTTAAGTGGTGTTGGGATTTTTTTTCGCCTTCTAGTCTTGTCTCTCTAGTAGCAATATAAACACAAGACCCTTCTGCACTCCTAGCGGATGCAGACTTATTTTAACTTTCTTACTTCCTTTCATTCTACCAATGCATTTACGTACCTGTATCTTTTTTTTCTATTGCTTTCTTTCTTATCCACCTATTTTCTCATTCTGTCATCTCTTTCATATACTTTATCCTAAAAATCAACATTAAATGCACATCTTTTTCTTAAACGTGTCCAACTCTCCTCAGTTGCCCTAAAGCCACATCTCTCTTATCCCCCTTAGTCTATGAACTTGAAGTAATCGCTCTTCTTTCTGGTACTAATCTCACCTTTCCCCCTTTCAGACTTCCTCTGTGTTCTCTAGATGTCTTCTGTGTGTATTATCTTTTCTTTTGTTACATTACTACCCTTCTCTTTCTTCTGAGATCTTCGCCAGTTGATTCAAAATTGCTTCTGAATTCTTTCTTCTCTAAACAAATTCTAAGATCCCATCGGTTTCCCCTTTCAGCATCTAGCCCTTTGGGCAGAACTTCCAGAATTCTGATTGACATCAGGCTTTCTTCTTACCTTGATTCTCGTTTTTTAAATTCTCTATAGCAAACAGCACTCCGGCCTGTCATATAACTCCTGACTGTTACTTGCCAACATAGTTATTCCTAAACGTGTATCCATCTGGTTTTACATGTTCTTTGTTTTCCACACCATTGAGCAAACACTTTTTCTTGACACTCTTCTTCAGTGGCTATTTCGAAAACTGTTATTAAGTTGATACCTTTCCATTCTTTGTTGTGATATATTTATTTCACACGCAGCTCCATCTCAAAAATGGTTAGAGTTATATATATATATATAACAGCACAGTGTACAATATAGCAAAGGCATGTTCAAAAAGAATAGAATGAAGACAGGTCTATTTTTGTCAAGTAACGAGGATGCACGCGTCACTCACTAATCCTTACATTGTTTTGGGATAATCAAACCAACAGGAGATAAATTCCGCGTATCTGCTGTCTGCTTTAATACACAACTCCACATGGAGACAGATAATAGCAGTCCAGAAGCCAGGGCTGCATCACTTTATTTATATCAATCAAAGACCACCCAACATGCCATGAAAGAACACAAACCATAAAAGAACAGTGGTTCATGATGTATTCATTCCTCAGCAATTAACTTACGTACTGGAATGTCAATTAACCCAGTCCTGCACTGAAGGAGACTAAGAAAAGGCCAGCTAAAATATAATTTATAAGAAGAATGCATAGACAAACGTTATTCACAGTTAAGTAGTAATGTGTGGCATGAAAAAAGTCGCCCTTGCAAAGGATTTCCTTAGCAGCTGTGACTTTTCGCACTATGCCATAACCCATTAACTTCAACCTGACTAGCTAAAGTGACTCTTGGCCTCTCACTAAGATGGTGATTCATTTGCCCTATCCCTCATATAATCTTCTGTCACACAGAGCAGTACTTTTTGCGACTTCGGCCCAAGACAGAGGGGAGATTCATCCTTCCTCTGCCATAGCATAGTATCCTTCAAATTGTTTTCAGACGGCATATGCATTAGGGATATTATTTCTATTCTATTGCTCTGTAACTACATTGGCAAATGTTCCCACAACCAGTAATTATTTTTTTCTTGCTTCTCTGGCTGACTTCTTCAATCCTTGAGGGAACATCTGGTCCATTTCCTGACTTAACTATTTCGGATCCCTTAACATTATTACTCGGCACCAATTTATTTCATTTGGTGACGCCACTGGGACTATTTGGCCCACACTTGTTAGTGCTCTTTTCACTCCGAGTCCTGATGATGACCGTCTAATTCATAAAAATTTTGAAACACTGCTAACTTTTATACTGTTGGACATTGTGAACTCTTCATCTTTTTCTTGCCCCTAAGTTCTGTTTCAATATGTATACACACATTTCACTTTGTCACTTTTTACACCATGTGATCACTTTTTGAGCACTAAATTGATTCATTCGTGGGACTAAAGTTTGTCTATGAATTTTTCGCCTAACAGATTGCATACATTTTGATTGGTCTTTCCTTCTTTGCATTTGCATTCAGTGCATGACTGGGTTAATTTTTAATAAATTAGTCCACTATGAACTAGCGGTTGATGTTTCTCACGTAATTTGCTGTTTCGTAATTACCCTAAATTTCATTAAAGATTGCTCAGCATTACGCAAGAAGCATAACCCAGCTTTAGGCACTATTTTCTTAGTGTAAAATGCACCCTCACAACCAAAAATGTATTCGCGGATGCAATTTGCTCTAAGGAAATCGCGCTAAATGGAACAGAACATGAACAACAGCAGCCAGAACCCACTTACTCTCGCTAAGTAGATTGTTCCTGTACTGATGTGGTAGGACTTTTGTGCCAAATTACTCACAATTATGTGAATGGGCGTAATCATGTAGTTTTCATTAATATCTCATCAAAAGATTAATTCAAAGTTACCAATAATACTCTGATTTCTAAGACGTAGTTTGAGGAGTTCAGTTCTCGTTTTCCAACTTGCTGTGCGCTGTGAGCAGAGCAGAGCAGCGAGCGGCTGGGAGACGCGAGAGACACCGCCGCGAGAGACCGCTGGAAAGCTGCCGAGTTGAGGACCGGGCTGAGCTCCCAGCTTTTGTCTCCGCTTAGGCTGCACCAGCACAGACAACGGGTGACGGGTGACGGGTGAAGTCTCCGTGACCCGCGTGAAACCGGGGGGAGCTACAAACAAAGGTGAGGTGAGCAGGGAGTGCGGCCGTCATTATCGGCGGCCGCTGAGTGTAGTGCCCATCAAGACTGCGGAAGCGGCCCAACTAGGTTGGGTGCAGCTTGCAGTCTGCTAGTGTGCCCTGCTCTCTGCCCCCAACCCTCTTCTCTCTTACTTACCTTGCATTCCAGTCCTGGTTTTGCGTGAGACCCAGGCGAGAGTGAGAGCGGGAGAATAGGAGAGCAGCGGCAGCGGCAGCAGCAGCAGTACGGGACCCGAGAACCGCAGGGGGTTTCGAGAGGCGCAAACGGTCCGAAAAGCAGTGAAGCCATGAAGCCGTGAAGCCACGTTTGTGCGTTCGGTGCCGCGTTGGTGCCGCATTGGTGCCGTGTTGGTCCCGGAGGCCCTGGAGGCTGCAGGAGAGTTCTGGTTCTGGTGCAAGGGTACCGAGGAGAGGTACTGAGGAGAGGAGAGGAGCAGAGCAGAGTAGAGTGAGCCGTGAGCAGAACGCGGCGAGAGCACAGCAAGAACCGCTGCAAACGCCTAACAGCGGACTGAGTCCCGGATTGAGCCGGATTGAGCCCTGCAGACAGTGAATCGGGCCCCCAGCCTGGCCCCCCCTTCACCAGAGGTGAGGCGATCAGCCTTTTTATCGCAGGGGGGAGGCATCCGGAGCCGCGATAGACTGCGGTGGGCACTGCGGTGGGCACAAGAGCGTAAGTAAGCGTAAGCAAGCTTAACAAGAGCTTAATCACTGCGGCAGGAGCCGTGGAGGGTGCTGCCCGGCGGGGTGGGCTACGCAGCAGGAGCAGCAAAAGGTTTGCTAAACAAAGCAGGAGGCTTGCCTAACGTTGATGGAACCATACACTAAAGGGTTGCCTGTGCCGAAGTAATTCTACCTGGTGCGGTGGAATCCGCGAAAGTTGGATCAAGAAGACAGGAACAGCATATTGGAAAGGCTGTTTATCACAGCAGTAGCCGCAGGCTAACTTAAAATGAGGCAGGACTCTCAAGGCTCCTTCGAGGAGGTACATGAGCCGCAAAACCTTTTAGGGTTGATTGGGCTGCTTAGGCCGCAGCACTAGCAGTACTAGCAACGCAGTGTTACATCAACATCAACCCCATCTCCTACTGCAACTGAGTAAGTTCACCAGTGCTGTTCCCAAGGGGATACAAGCCAATACTGCAACAGAGAAATATGAGATCTGGGAAAGTTTAGCAGGTGAATATAGGCAAAAACAAAAAAAATAAAAACGTCACAAAGGAAGGGCCAGAAATAAGCCAAAAAAGAAAGGCCCCCAGACAGAGAGAGAGGCTAGTCTCGGCACCAACACCGGACATAACATCCCTTAGCTCTGGTAAAAATACCGGGATCCAAAAATTCTTCTTTTTAAAGGACCCAATGGCTGCCATTTACGCACCAACTATAGAGACAGCCCGGTTGCCGAGTCCTATAGCACCAGTAAAAAGGGCGAACAAAAGCCACGATAAATCGGGAACGACTGAGCAACAGCAAAAGCGCACATTCACTTTTAGTAAAATAAGTCCCCCTTCCGTACAGCAACAGCCAAATATCTTCAATACACAAAAAATAAATCCAGACCTACAAAAACCAATCATGGAAACGCAAGTAAGTAGATTGGTAACAGCAATAGCTCAGATACACCAGATCACCCCTCCAATAAACCATGCATTGGGAAGAAGCGCAAATGAGGACAATAAAAACGAGCACTTGAAGGAAATAAAAAACAAACGGGATGATCAGGAAATGCATCTGGACAACGCCTGGTCAAGCTCATTTTCACTATCAAATGATGCCAACATGTTGCAAATACTAGATACCAATACCCAAACGCAGGAAATAACGAACGATGTAATCGAAGGGAATATCGTAACACTGTCTATCGTGACACTGCCTACTGGGAAGGGAGCATCGGGAAGAGCAGGAATGGTGGTATCTACCCCTTCAAATCACGGTCAAAGAACAGACCAACAGACAAACGCACAGGAGGAAGGAAGACTGCCAATGGAAAAAGATCAATTCAATTTGTCATCACCAATAACAATTTCATCGGTCAGCAAGATTGACAAACAGGTGAACGCACAGGAGGAAGGAAGCTTCTCGACGAAAATAAATCAATTAAATTTGTCATCTCCGATAACAATTTCATCGGTAAGTAGGATTGACCACGAGTCTAGGGATACTGGAAACTCCCTTGATGAACTGCACATGGCACCATGGAGTAATATTCTATTAAGTACACTGGAACAAGCAATCAGGGCACTGAACTTTCAATCAGATAAAATGGAAGTCCAGATTGACCTTATAAATCTAATTGCTGGTCATATTGCAGGCATAAATACCAAGCTGGACTCAATCACCTCCTTTGTAATGCGCAGGGGAACTCCTGAATCACAAATAAACAATCCCCACCTGCAGCTCAATTGTGGATGTGGCAAAATAATAGATAAATTGGCAAATCTGCCCAAAATATTAAGTGATATCCTAGGGGCAGTGCAACTAACAACAAAATCCAAACATAAAAGGGAAACCCAAAAGGTCACAGAGGAAAAGGAGCCAGTCAAAGATAAAAATACATGTAAAGGGACACGTGTTATTGACAAGGGAGAAGCCGAACAAGAGGAAATAGAGGATCCATGTCCTAAAACAAGGGACCATCAAATCAAAGTTACACAGAGCACTATTGACACTTCAAAAACTGCAAAACCTACAAAAAGACAAAGAAAACGTGCTAGAAAGAGTAGGGCAAAATACAATATTCAACCAACTACAAAATTAGAGAAACTTTTCTCTATTTTTACAAATCAAAACACACAAAGGAAAGAAAATAAAGTACTGACAGTAGGTACAGTGGAGGATCCAATAACGGGCCCAGATCAATCAAATCATACAACGGATTCTAACAGTTTTAATACAAAGCAAAATGCACCAAGTACTCTGGCTATTACTAACAAAGAGAATATGAATCAGATGCTTCTTACAACACCTATCCATCGGTCAATCGCAGATTCCGCGCCAACCCCCGGAATCTTAAAAAGGCAATTAGAACAAACCCAACATATTGATAAGGGAGAAGGGACAGAAAAAACATTGCAGGTCCAAACAAGAGCTATACCCAAAGAGGATAGAGGTTCCAGTCCAGATTATGGAGTCCAAGTATCCAGGAGGGAAAAGGAGGGCAAATTAAGGCAATTAAAAATCCAACATACTAAAAAGGGAGAAGGGGCCGAAAAAATATTGCAGGCTTATTTAAGGATCACACCCGAAGACGAAAGAGGTACCAGTCCAGATAACGGATGGCAATCAGTTAGGAGGGGAAAGGGGGATATAAAACGAGAAAAGCCAGAAAGAAGAGAAATAACACCAGGTAATAAGGCGTACGAGAAAACAGACAACAACGAACATAGTAGCCAAAATTCAATAAAAGTCACAATAAATAGAAAAGGTAGAGTATGCAGGATGCCCTCTATCGACCAGCAAAGCGACCCAAAAGGGCCAGTAATACATATAGAAGCAGGAAAATTGGTGCAAGAGTCAAAGGAAGTAAAAAAGCCGGATATTCTACAAGAAAAGATCAGTAAAGAACAAAGGAGTCAAGACAGACATATTGATAATGAAATCATGAACACCATAAATACTCAGGTAGAAAAAGAGGAAAGTTCGGGAAGTGCCATTTGCTCTGAAAATAACTTCTGGGAGAATACATCGAAACTGACGTTTGTGCCAGAACATTGCACAAAAGGAAGGCAAGACATACTAAATAGAGGGAACCTTTTAAGGTTGTTTAAAGAAATCCCAGAACTAAAAGGAATACCGTCACATGATCTGTTAGCCGTGGAATTTAAGCATTCCCCGGAAACCCCGGAAATTGAAGAGACTTTGACTACCTGGTCCTCAAAGGAACTAGTGGACAGGATATATGCAACCAGACTAACATTCGAATTCTGGGGAATCACACTGAGGCCTTATAAACATCCACGGTACCCTTACCCCTTCCTAATAAATCAGAAGTACGCATCTGCGAAAAAGCAAAGAACATGCTTACATGGTGCCCGATCCATCACGCCACCGGGGCCAACAAATTCAATAGAGGACAAGGAAATAGCGAGGCAATCAAACCTTGAACAGTCTACAGATGACAGTACAGACTGGTCTTGGGTGCCAAAAGTACTTAGTAATACGCGTACCTAATGAACAGTCAAACTCACTTCCGATTGACAAAAGGTGGGGGCAGATAGTTCAAGCAAATGAGCAGGATTCAATAGAATCCCCGAGGCAGGGCCACATGTTGAGGGATAGAAGACAGAACATGATAAAGATTTGTTCATGGAACGTCCACGGATTTAAAAATATGGGGCATGACCATGAAACTCTGTCCTTCCTCGAACAACAAGAAATAATACTATTTCAAGAAACGTGGAACATGAACCCAACAGCAATATCAGGTTACATAGAACATCACATTCTAGCAGAAAAATTCGCAAGATTTGGTCACCCAAGGGGAGGTTTATCAACATATATATTACAAAAACATGGTTGGCAAACAGAAGAGTTAGAAGCCGGGGTAAACTGGCTGCAAGTTATAAAATTTACCAGAAAGCGAAATTCGAACAAACTAGACTGGCAATTAATACTAATCAACGTATATGTTCACCCTGCAAAACAAAATCAGAAGGAAAAATTCACAACACTAATGAATTTGATCAGTGCACTGCAAAAATCACACGAATTCTGCCCTTTGATTATTTCAGGAGACTTCAATAGTAACCTGATAAAACAGACTAAAAAAAGAGGCAGGAGGACTGGGGATACCAAATAATAACGCGAAAGTTAGAAAAGTACGGCCTGTCAATCCTGAATGGTAACACTATAGGGGATAGGCCAGCCGCAACAACGTACTCAAATGGAAAAAGTCGATCTACAATAGATTTTACCATCATTAGCAGCAATCTAGTCCCAAGAATAGACTCATTCCAAGTCTGCCCATGCATAGAAAGTGACCACCACCCGCACATCACAAACCTTAATATAAACTTGGCCCGGGCGCAAAAAATAAACACGCTGGGACAATACGCAGAAAAGTTTAACTTGAGGAAATTAAGATGGCAAGGACAAAACATGACGATCATAATGGACACTCTCAAAGAATACATGAGTCAAACAGGCCCCCCGACAGAAGAAAATCAAATAAAAATCTGGGAAGATCTGTGTCTCTTCCTTACCCGGAACTTTCCAACTACCAATAGAAACACAAAAAGGATAGACATCAGAAAGGATCCATGGTTTAACCTTGCTCTACGAGATGAAAAGAGAAGGATGGCAAAAGAGGCGCGAACCCACGCCATGGCGGACAAAATGGGTAAGAATACAGATAAGGATAAACTAAAGGATCTACAGAAGAAATATAAGAAGATGCTGAGGGAAGCAAAGACAGAATATAAAGAAAAAATCTGGACAAAACTATTGTGGGCAAGCACATTGCCAAACAGTAGGGAATTCTGGGGCATCATAAATAATATGACAAAGGGAAAAAAATTACAACAAGAAGCGGGAATTGGCGAAAAAATCTGGATACAGCATGTACATAATAGGTACAGCAATGCGAGGAATGATAAGCATGCAACGGTAACAGACGCCTCAAAATCCCCAAAAGATCTAAGACCTGAAGGAGAAGAATATACCGGTCAAGCAGTAAGCTACAATGATTCAAATGATCTGATCGACATAAAGCAATTGAGAGGAATAATACAAAGATTAAAAACGGAGGGGCGGCAGGCCCGAATGGACTGCCCAATGCACTATTTAAACACGCTCCGGACTTTTGGGCTGACTACCTCGCGCCTTTTTTTAATCAGATCTACAGACAGAACAACATCCCCAAATCTTGGAAAGGGAACATTATTCATCCAATATTCAAACAGGGAGACTATAATAATCCAGAAAACTACAGATTGATATCATTGATGGATGTTGAGGCCAAACTATACGGATCATGCCTACTTCTCCACCTGCAAGATTGGATGGATGAGACAAGTATAATCCCCATGTTTCAAACCGGCTTTAGACCAGGCATGGGCACTTTAACAAACCTGGCCACGTTGGCACTCTTAATTGAAAAGGCAAGAAAAAGGAAAACACAGTTGTTTGCATGTTTTGTCGACTTGAAAGCCGCATTCGACAAAATAAGCAGAAATCGCCTCTGGGAAAAATTAAGAGCATGGGGGCTACCGAGCAAACTACTGGATGCAATAATAGCCCTGCACAGTGACACCTGGGCAAGAGTGAAACTAGGCGATGGACTTCGCACCACCACCAGTATTAACACACAGCAAGGCCTAAAACAAGGCTGCGTCCTAGCCCCGAGCTTATTCAATTTATTTATGGCAGATATCAGTAAACACATGCAAGCAGCCGATTGCCATCCGCCAAACTTAGCAAAAGAGCCAATACCCTTCTTACAGTACGCAGATGATATAGTGGTGCTGAGCCAAAGCCCCATTGGGCTACAAAGAGCGATAAACAACCTAGTCACCTATCTGGATGGAGACAGCTTGGAATTAAATAAAGACAAAACCAAGGTTGTACGTCTTGGGGACCCTAAAAAAACCAAGTTCAAATGGTTCGTTAAAGGGACTATAATTGAAGAACAAGCGGCCTACAAATACCTCGGCTTAAAAATGGGGAGAGGCTCAGCACACAAAGAACACAAAATGGACCTAAAAGTAAAATCTCAATCGTTAATTTTTGCGTACAGATTGTTGAATAAAAAACTGGGTTGCCCGAACCATACACATCTTTTAAAAGTGATGGCAGCACAAATAGTACCGACATTGTCATATGCCCTAGTAGTTTGGTGTGGCAAAGAGGTGGAACTGCTAAACGAACTTCAGATGAAGGTTTATAAAGCTGTTTTTAATTTACCAAGGTCCGCTGCCCCAGCTCAGGTCCGGCTGGAATTCGGCCTTCAAAATCAGAAATTCCGGAGCATGAGCGGCTTCGTGAAACTATGCCACAAATTCCGTGCATCTGAACTGGGGTCATTGAACAATCTATGCTGGAAAGAAATCAAAATTCAGATGGATCAGGACATTCCACACTCATGGGGAGCCTATCTGAGAAAATCATTGGCGGAACTTGACATACAAACGACATGGGACAGCCAGATAGACCGGGCAGTTTTTGGCAAATTGGCAAATAAGACTGCAAAGAGGAAGTCTTTCTTAGAAGATAAAATAACAACCTCGAAACGTAGGCATGGGTGGACCGTGATTAACTCCTACATATCAACAAAGCCTCAGGCCTACTTAGTAACTCATTTTAGTGTGGAGTTAAAAAGAGTTTCACCAATTACCGTTTGGGCATGCATGACTCAAAAGATCTACAACCCTCCTGGAAAAGCAACCAACAAGCAGCACACTGTCGACTATGCGGTTTTTGTAATGAAACGTTAACTCACCTGCTGTGTGCTTGCCCTGCAGTTAAGGATATAAGGAGGGGGCTTTTAAAACCAACTTTTAACGAATTGAACATTCGCACGTGCAGGCAAGCCGTGATACGTTGGTTGGAAGGTTCCTCTATAATCTTGGCGTGCCGGGGGGTAAAATATCTGGCAAAAGTAAGGGAAATTCTAAGGCAAGCCGACTTAGAGGACATTGATAAAGTATGAACAAGGACGGCAGGGGCTTCAAACATGGCTCCCCTTCACCAGCCCAAGTAGCAAAAGGACCGCGATCCTATTCCAAAAGATAACAGGAACAACACAGAAAAACGGTAGCTGACCAAACCTTATTGGAAAGTTTGGCATTTTATATGGACATTTTATCTTAAACAATTTAACCTTTGGATAATTTCGGTCACTTGAGCTCTTTTGAAAGTTGTGAATAATAGAACTTTCGCAGATTGTTTAACCGGTTAGCCAACATTTTATGAGCTTTATTAATGTGATTCAGATTTTAAATATTGCCAAGCTCATTGCTGATAAGTGGTATTTAATGGAAGACTAAGTTTAATACATTTTTAAGTGGAAATTGTAACGATTTTAAGTAATCATATACAATAAACTATTTTGACTAAGACGTAATTAATACTTTGCACAGTACTACTATCAACTTCTGTGCATATATTGAAAGCATTCCTATATTTATTATGGAAATCAACGTCAGTGGAAGGACCACCATAAATTAGCGATTCTCCTGCCCAGACAAATCCTCAGTTACACTGCTCTATTTAGAGGTGAAGAAAGTATCAGGATTACGTTGGCAGAGCCTCAGCTGGCTCCAACACCACAAACCATTGACCTGGTGACCAGTGTGTCACTGGGCTGCTGTATGATGACAGTTGCACCACCCCCTGTTAGTGTATGATGACTGCACTATGTTGTATTGATACTTAGGGTGAAAGCTCTCTGCATTTAGGGGTCATTTTTTAATGTTTTTCAGCAACAATTACTTCATTATGCGGACGTCATGGGTCCCCGAAACTTCCGAAATGGGTTTTTAAACCCGGCCCAACTCAAACAGAAACAGGACGCGCCAGGAGAGTGCTGGGCTAAAAATAGGTGACAAAGAGGCATGTTACCCTTGACGACGTAAGTCTCATTGGTTTTGGCTACTAGTTCACTCTTTTACTAAGCACTGACCCATACCCTGACTTTTCCAAATCCCTGCTGATGGTGGTACATGAACGCAGTGTGTGACTACAAGGACAAGCTTCCCGCCTCCTACATTGTAGGGTGACATACCCAAGTGGGTAAGTCTAAATAAAACCTGAGTGATTGAAGGTGCTTGCACCTCATGCATGTGATTTCATGGTCTTCTCATGAGTGACGCATGGTTTGAGAAATGATCTTTTCAAGATGTGATGAAAATGAACACAAAATATGTGTAGCACTAATAACAGTAAAAGCAAGTGAACCACATGGTGTTTAGCACGTTGGATTGTCCACAAGATTTTGACACCACTATTATCAACTATGCACTGAGTGACACTTCAAGGTTGATGGTCAACTATACCATCAACATTTGTACTGGAAAGCAAACAATGATAGCTTCAGTTACTTTACCAATGGTTACCCCACAATCGAATTAAAAGTCTTGATTATAAATTATTTTTCTTTCAGGATCCAAGATCCTACGGTTAGGCGAGTAAATATTCGCCTTGCATGCAAGTTAGTCTTGCATGCCTTGTATAGACTGAATAATTGTGTTACTGGGGCAAACAATACACTGACATCCTGACAAAAGCCCTGGACCCGAGAGGCCTTAGCACAGGGGCTGAAACATGTCTATGTCAATTTAGGGTCTTAGGACAATAAATTCCTTATCCCCCTTCGATATAATTTCAATCTATACCCAATCAGACCACTAATAAAGGGAAACCTAAGTCTGTTAGAGGTATTTTTTATATAATCTAGGTAACCCGGTCATGATAATATCTAAAGTGCTCCCTGGAATATGGTCGAGCCCATCCTGGATTTTAGGGACCAGGATGAGACCCAATGATGAAGCCACTACTAGAGTGGGCGAGGGTTTTACATTAAGAAAAAGATTTCTTCTTTTCTGACAATAAACGACAAGTTATCTGATTGGGAAAGGACACTTTTCTGGATAGGCAAGGGATACCCGGTGTTGGCTACTTACAACAAGCATTGGCAAATCCAATATGTCTCGGCAGTGCCCAAGCTATTGGCCTTGTCAATGTGAATGTCTTTTAGCCATGTTGTCTAGCAGCACATCTGCTGTTCAGTATGGTTGAAAGTCACTGAAAGTTCAGAATCACAGGATGTTGAGCCGACACTGAGTCTCTCTGCCCAATGTTGGGTTTATTGACCTGCGCCTCCTAACACAAAAAAGTGCTATGACGAGGCCTTCACTGGCCGCATCATATCGCTTTTTTCAGTGACTTTCAGCCATGCTGAACAGCAGATGTGCTGCTAGACAACATCACTAAAAGACACTCACATTGACAAGACCAACAGCTCGGTCATTGTCGAGATCTGTTGGCTTTGTTAATACTTGTTCAGTGTTTACGGGGTCTTGCTGAACAAATGTGGAAGTGATAATGAGAAACAGTTGAGGACCTTTGAAGTGAAGCGAGGATGTGGCATAACGTCCAGAGCTGCCAACAGTGGATCTAGGGAACCAGGTTCGAATCCCAGGGTCAGCTGAGCAGCTTGTGATTCTGGGCAAATCACTTGCTTCCCCCTGCATATGACAATGAATGTGTCATTGTGTAATGTAACTTGTGAGCACTTAAAGTGCTCCAATAACATCAGCTGGTGTTAGAACTATGGCACGATGGAGGATGGAATAAGTGGTCCAATACCATCGGATCATGCAAATTTGTTTTAAGTAAAGCAGCAGCGATGAGGGAGGTAGTGGGGGACGGGTAAAGCAGGGAAGCAGGAGAGGATGGGGAGATGGGTAACCAATGACGGGCGAGGGCGGGAGGAAGCAACAATGAAGGGGGAAAAATACCTTAATTGAAGCAGGATCAGGGACAAAAATGAATGTGTCATTGTGGAATAGAACTGGTGAGCATTTAAAGTGCTCCAATACCATTGGTTCGTGTTCGCGCTATGGTAAGATGGAGCAAGCACTCCAATACCATTAGATCATGCACAAAAAAAATAAACAAATGCTGTTTGTGTTTTAAAAACCTTTTAAGAAATGCATTTTTTTATGTACATGTGCATGAATTTCAGTGGTATGTGTGCATGTGTACAAGAGGGATGGCTTGAAAACACAAATACTCCTTTGGAGTGCTTGAAAACAAAGAGAAAATAGCTGCGCAAACCGGGAGAGAAAATTAGAGCGATGCTGAAGTTTACCAATATAGGAGAAGGGTGGCCTGTAAGCCTATAGATAGAACACAACACGTCTCTTCGAGACAGCGCATGCCCTGTCTAGCTGAGACCTAAAAACAATAGATTTCGCACAGGCGAAACCTACTGGCTTTGACAATGCTTGTTGTGTTTAGAAACACGGAGATTAGGTGATTGAGCCATAATCACAAAATGTGGAACTGAGGCTGAGGCTAGGTAGATGATATGGCATCCTTTCAGGAGAGGATGTGGAATAAGGGCCAGAGCTGCTGACTATGGAGCTGGTAAACCGGGTTTGAGTTTCAGCATCGACTTAACATCCTTGATTTTGGGTAAATCACTTAATCTCACGTGCCTACAAAAATGAGTATGTCCTTGTGGAAAGTAACTAACTGGTGCTAATGTAAAGGTCTCCAATACCTTCAGGTGGTGGGGCGCTATATAAAACTGCACAAAAAAAGCAACTGGTGCTAATGTAAAGCACTCCAATACCTTTGGGTGGTTTGGGCACTATATAAAACTGCACCAAAAAAATAGCTGGTGCTAATCTAAAGTGCTCTAATACCTTTGTATTTGCACAAAAAAAGAAATTTGAAAAACAGAGCCGATGTAGGAGGGGATCTGTGCAACAGAGTTCAGTGGGAGCAAGCAGCGATGGGCGGGAGGTGGAGAGGCAACCAACAGCAAATGCGGGCATCCACGGGTAGATTAAGTTATTTGCCTATAATCAAAAAATATGGAACTGAGGCCGAGGCTAGGAAGATGATGTGGCTTGCTCTTGTGAGAGCATGTGGTCTAAGGGCCAGAGCTGCCGACTATGTAGCTGCGAAACTGGGTTTGAGTTTTGGCTTCGCCTCGATCCTGGGCAAATCACTTATGGCCTCCTTATGACAGGAGCACCATCAAAGCCATGGTGCACCCGCCTGCCGGATTACAAGTTTAATCCATGGTGGGCGGGCGGGCGGTGCTGCGATGGTTTCACGGTGGTGGTCTGTTAGGCTCACAGAGAGAGCTTAACATGCCGATGGCCGCCATGAGAGAGCCTGCAGAACGTTTCTGCATGGTGTGGCATGCACCATGTTGTGCATGCCATGCCGTGCAGGAACAGGGTGCAATTCCGAGAGGTGTGGTGCAGGGGCCAGGGCAGCTGACTTCGGAGCACAGGGTTCACGGTTCGATCCCCGCTCCGGCGGCAGCTCAGCTCAGCACCATGTGCCTCTGGGCAATAGCTCACTTAATTTCCACGACGGCCCCCAGCGCCTTGAGACCCGTAAGGGTGAGTAGCTGCGCAATATATAAAAACGGACTTACATTTTTTACATTTGCACAACATGTGTCCCCCTGCATGCACCCCCAGGACCAGGAGTGACATGAAAATGGCAGTGGACAGGCAACACCTCATATACTCGTTAGTGCCGCAGCGGCACCACCAGCATATTATTGCTGCTGACCACAGCACCACCAACACAGGATCCTGGATCCCCGGCAGACGCAGAGGTCTGACCACCACACTCCTAATACTGTGGACGGGCCCACAGTGTGGCGGTGGTCAGACCGCCACCTTGAGTATGGCGGTCGTACTCGTAATAAGGCCCTTGATCTCCTTGTGCCTATACAAAACTGAACAAAAAAAGTAACTGGTGCTAATGTAAAGTGCTCCACTACCTTTGGGTGGTGTTGGCACTATATAAAACTGCACACAAAAAACTGAAAGAATCACAGTGTTAGGCTGATGACAGTAGTGAACATGAGGAAATACATGGCATCAGAAACCACATTAAAAGGAAAGCTTTTGCCATGAACACTAAGGGGCAGGCAGACCTTGGTGACTTCAAGACTTAGCCTGGCTCCTCTGAAGAGAATTCAAGTTAAGCAACAATGGTGCATGAAAACGCTATAGTGGTGAATACAGAAAGAGTAAGGAAATGTCCCAATGGGAGAAATTTGAAGAAATAGAGTCGGCCCTATGAAATGAGAAGCAACAAGGTGAGACACGAACAGTTCAATCATTTCGCACAGGAGAAATGTGGCTATGTAATTACAGCAGAAGACACAGGTACTTTAGAAGTTCTGACATGTCCTGTGATAACTCATACCCGAATCACTTGAAGTCTAATTTTCCAGCTATAAGCACCATTGCCGATCGACCACATATGGTGTAAACACACACACAAAGCTAGTACCCACACATGCAGAAAATAAACAGAGACTACACGTGTGCCAAGTAATAGCAGCCGTGCACACATTTCCCAATCATCACTTCAGCTATACACTAACAGGACATAAAAAGGCAGAACACCACCACTTACTAGAACGAAACAGACTATAATGGGGATCTAAGCAGTGACGGGGTCGAGGGAGGTGGTGATTTGTGGACGGGGCAGGCACCGGGAGGTGCAAGGAAGCAAGCAGAGACGGAAGGGAGAAGATGGGGAAACAGAAAGCATCAATGAAGGAAAAAGCAGCGACGGTGGAGGGGCAGGAGGTGATCTGTGGATGGGGCATGAGGGTGGGTGGGAGGAGATGGAGCTGGTAAAAGAACGAGCACTGTGTAGAGTGCTGAAAAAGAAAGAAAAAAGTAGGTCCTAAAATGGTTGTAAAAAGGGGAGCAGTGGATGGTCCATGCTCGGGGGAGGGCTGAACACAAGAGGAGGCATGACCATGCATGCCAGGGACAGATGATGACAAAGAATATGAGACAAACAATGGAGCGAGCAGATGGGAAGCCATGCACTGTCTAGCCAAGACGTAAAAACTGTCATCCCAAGCACCCTAGCTTCATCTCTGGTCTATTATAAAAGCAAATCTTCAAAACAATAAAATTGGAAGGCAGGTCTTGGAGTACTAGGATCTACACTACTGGAATTATTTTAATCCTACTCTTTGAGTAGAACCCAACATCTGCAAGTCAGGACCACCCCTCCCCCCACCCTAAAACCGAACTGTGCAGGCTGTCATCTATATGGGAGCCTGTCACAAAAACAAAACAGTCACTGGGTAATAGATCACACTCTGTATACGATTAGGCTCTAGGTATCCCTGCCCAGCATTCACTGTAGAGCCATACAAGAATCTATACTGATAAAATAGATATGGATAACGTGATGGTGGATAGGTAGGAGTTATTAGGAAAGAGCGACATCTCTATAGCTTACATCAATCTTCCAAACAAGTCAGCATATATCTTTTGACATGCGGTCAGAGAACAACACTTCTCTCATCAGTGACGCCTCCTTGTGAATATACCCAGATCAAACAGTGTTAGCAGTAAAGTTCTCATTCTAAATAGGCCAGTATTTGGTGTGATTATACTGCTGAGGAAACATTAATACAATGGGGTTCAGTTTTATCTCAGTGATGCATTTTCAATTCTGCAGGTCGAAATGGGGGCTATTGCTGTAACACTGCATGCATGTTTTACCATGATTTTACCTGCACAGTAATTTTACCCACGTTATAATGAATTTGAGCTAAAATTCCTTTTGTGCATGAATCAGGAATATTAGTATGAGGGCCTAAATCTTTCTACTAACATATACTCAGAAATTCCACTCTTCCTCATTGGCATGTCTTAACTATCATGCCATGTGGCTTATTTACTCTGCTGCATTTAGCCCATGGACAATCTGTATCTGGGCAATTACACACATACATGTTAGTTTGTGTCCATTGTGCACTACATGCAGTTCGGATATTATTTAAAAAAAATTATTAATATGCATTTGTGCAGTGATATATGCAGCAGTGCATAGTGCTCCAATTAATGTTTTTTTGAGAATCATTTTCAATATGTATTCATACATACCGTCATAGTTAGCAGAAGACAGAACTTTCCACTTGTTGGGAGCATTACTTCCTGTTGGTTTTTTAGCAGGAAGACGTATCATGGATAGTATTAAACAAAGAAAAGTCTAACTAGGATTGGAGGTTTCTGACCTCAGCATAGTAATGCAAGGGAACCTTGTTATTCTTCCCATATTTCATTAACAAAGCAGGTGCTTTCTTTATTCATCAAAGAGTTCCAGACTAAAACAGTCTCACCTAGAGTAAATCACTCCTTGTATCATTATTTTGAATTTGCTTATGAAAATGACAGTCTAATTGAAAGATTAGGATACCGATCACACTTTGCAGAGCATATACTGTCTCACACCCATATATTTCAATTTAATATTGATGTTGCAATGAAGACCGCCGTTATTTGGATAAAGGGTAGTGTGCAGGTGTCTCTCTTGTTGGCCTAATGGTCTTACAATAAACCTACTGCTGGCACAAATGGAAGGAGCTATAAAGTCAAGATTTATATAAAGTGGTGGTCAACAGCTGTTGGATATAAAAATAAGTGCATGGGAGAACAGGAAATTCTTTAAGTTTCAAAGTTGATCGTTGTTCAATAATAGTAATGCCTTTAGAATACTTGAAATTCTAAAGCCCTTTTATATTTAATAGGCATAGGCACCTGGAGGCCTGGGACACGCCTCCTTGTTCTGTGTGGTTTGGGGTACAGCCTTAGGTCTCTGACTAAGTCCCATTTACTGTAAATAGTGATCTCAGGCTTTAACTGGTATTCCTGCTCATTCTCGTGTAATACCGAACATGTTTTTGTGCCTTTATTGGTCTCAGCATGACTGGGCTTTTCGCCACTAAGGTGTCTAGTCATAGAGAATGCTTACAGATGCAATTCTCCTGATTAAACCTAAGAATGACAATGTTTAAGATCTTTTCTTTTAAGGGGATACGTAATACCACAATCACACTGGTAACTGTGTTATTTAAGTTTTTAATCCAGACATTCCTGGTTTTGGTTTGCAGGCCAAACCAGTTCTTGTTGATTCACTCTAAAAGGTACAGACAATCTAAACATACGAAATGCTTTGACCTTTTGAAGGAAATGCCAGACATTTTTGGCATGAAATACATGTACTTCAAAATACATTTATCTATTAAAAAGTAGAATCCAATAGAAGCCTTTAACTCGTGCAATGTGGGCAACTGGTACTTTATAGTGGTCATTAGCTAGGATATTAGACTGCAGTCTTTTCTCATACGGGGCAGAGCTACTAATATTTGACACAATGCAGTACAACAACCTTAGTTGCCATGCTGTGATGCTTGAGAGGGAGAGAGCAGAACAGCAGCATATCTGCTAAAATATGGTGCTGCTGCTCTCATCCTCTGCATTGGTGCACAATTCGGCTGTCTTGTGCCCTGCACCCATCTTTGCACCATAGTGCAAAGGTGTGGATGTCATGTCTAGCATATGTTTGGTACTATACTATGCTCAGACACACTTTAAAACGGTTCCCACTTTATATGTGTGTTGCTCTATACAGCACACATATAAAGTGGGAACATCTAAAGTATGTCTGAGCATAGTATAGTTTGAAAAGTCTGGAGAAAAAAAAACTTTTGTTCTACTTTGCGCCTGCCTTAAGAAGTGTATTTTTCAGTGTAAAGCCCTGCCTATCATTATTATTATACAGGGCGTTGCATTAAAATCCATTGCTGTGATGGAGCAAGGTTTCAAAAATGAAACTTGCTTGTATGCAATCCTCCTCATAGTATTAATTTATTAAACTTGTACTGTCAATACTAATCTTTGCATTCACAAACACAGAAGGGATAGACGCTTGCCTATGTGTTTTACTAATGAATAACGCTTGTCTATAAACCAAGATGGCCGCTAAAGCGCGGCAACTTCATTGCGCATGTCGCAATCTGATCACATGGTGTGACGTCTTTCTTTGCTTGGTGGGAAACTTCTGCTTCTGCGCAGTGTGCATTAAAATGGCCGCTAAATGTTTTCACATGCTTAAGCTTGCTCTCATGTCATTATTAAATTGTCGTTTTCTTAACGCTACTAATGCAGGATAGTATTAAAATTAAATGGGAATAGAGTAGGGAAAGTGGGTATACAGTGAAACTTTTTATTTGTGATTTTAATATTTTCTTCTTACACTTTTAGTAATTCGTAAACTTGGGCCTGGGTTGGTGTCTTGAAACTCGAGAGACAGAGGGTTCTGCGCATGTGTCCTGTATGCCTGCCAATTGAAGTCAACTTGGACGTCTCCCAAGGCCACGAACTATTGACCGAAGATGATGTACCCAATGTTTCCGGCGGACAAATTGTTACTTTTCTCCTGTAAAATGTATAACATTTGTCGTGAGACGGGTGGGAAATAAAGCGACTGTATTAATTTGAAGGGGAGGGAACGTAAAGACAATAGGCTTTACAATTTAGGCCAAATCGATATGGTGCGAGAATCCACCCCCTGTCCCTGTCCAATCAGAAGTAGTGGTCCCATATTTTAGCAACATTAAGGGGAGGTACATGGGTGTGGAAGGGTATAATAGAATATAGCATTAGTAAATTAGTAAGAAGAGCATGCGTTCACGAAGAACAGGCGTCCATACTGCCAGAGCGCTCTCAACTCCAGACTGCCCAGCTGATCGGTTGCTGACTGAATTCCTGTCCAGAAGAGGTCCTGAGGAGGGGGCGGCGGAGTCCATTAGACGGGAGAATCGAGAGAAGTCGAGTATAAGAGAGGGGAACGGCGCAGGCGTCGTTGTAGAGAGGTTACCGGACCTGTCCTGATCCTGGAAGAAGTCTTTGCTCTTCATCCTTCCTGGGTCCTATCTTTTCCAACTCCTTGGCCAAGGGGCTTGGTTCTCGCATTTAGGTAATTATACTGCAACCTTTAGTTGCGCTGCTGTCTCTATCTTCTCCTCTTCCTTAAACACCGTCATTTATTAGCAAAATCATTTCTATGCTTTTTCTTGGGTATTTCAATCAAGTACCGTGTTTTCTGTATTTTACTCTGCTAAAACTTTAGATAAACATTTTAAAACTTCCTGACTCAGTGGTTATTTCAGGATTATGTACTATAATGAATGTCACTCATTTTAAACTTCCCAATTAGCAAAGGATCCATTGGTAAGTTATTACTCTTCAATCAGAAGGTAATTGGTAGCAGGGATTTGATAAAAGAGTACATCTGACACCCAGCGTAAGTATTAGTGTAGTGTGAATGTATGGGCCCAAGTGAGTATATGGTGTATGAATGTTGTTGGCTAATATTGCGCTGGATCAGTTTTCTGGTAGCAGAGGATGGTTTTTGTTACTCTTTGTTAATTGGGTAATGAGAATTTCATTTGTATTTTTTATGAACTAACATCCGCTTAAATTTTTGAGTTTTTGTTATATGTTGTCCAGAATACCCCGGGGTAGGTAAAAAGAATAGTGGGTGGCAAGTGGAAGCCATACTGCAGTGAGGTTATCTGTCAGGCAGAAATAGTACTGAGAAGTTAAGCAGGACTTCAAGTACTCGTTAGGGACTCTATGCGTGTGAGTAATAGCAAAAAGGGTACGCTGATAAAAATTTTATGTTATATCACCTAGTAAGGGTAACATTGGAGAAGTAACAGGTACTTCTGGAGCTTGTGTGAAGAGTAGACGGAAGTGTTTTTACTCGTAGTGTATGTATTAGTAAACGGAAAGGTTTTACTAAAGTGTGGAAGAAACTATCCTTTTCAAAATTAGTGGAAACTGGCACGATAGCGAATGTTTTATGTTGTTACTGAAATTTAATTAAGATTTATAGAGAAAATAAGTTTGCGTACATTTTTGTAAAGGGAGGGTCAGTTGCCGGAGAGGGAGCTGACGTCACAAAACGCCGCGCTGTGGTAGGTTGAAACAGCGGGTGTGGAGAAAACCCTTGTAAAGGAGGGGTCAGTAGTCAGGAGTAGTACTGACATCACAGGTGCCGCGCTGGGATTGGTTAAACCAGCGAGGACAGAAAAGAGCAGATTGTAAAGGAGGGGTTGACAGAGAAACGTCACTAAAAAGCCACGCAAGGATTGGCTCGGAAATAAAAGATAGCAGACATTTGATTGGTCGAAAATATAGAAGAAAAATTCTTAGTGGATAAGGATTGCATGTTAAAACGCGATCCGACTTTAACCGGAAATCGTCCGAATAGGAGATTCCTAGGTTTTGCAGAATATAATTTTGTATACAGAAGATTAGATAGAATGTACGGAGAAAGGAGAAAAATGTCATTCTTACAAAAGATTAAGAATTATTTTAAAAAGGACACACCAATCAAAACTAGAGAAGGAATTATTATTCCACCAGCTAAAACGCCAGCATCGTTTATGATGATGGAGAGAGGTTAGAATTGGATAGAATACACCAAAAATGATGGAGTATTAGCATTTCCCCAGAATGGCACGTTCAATGGGCGAATTCTTCAAAACTTGAGATTGAGGATGAATGATTTAGAACCCAGACCTAGATTAACCCAGTACGAATCTCTAGAAGAATGGGAAACCGAGGCATTTGAGTGGGATAGATCTAGAAGTAATAGGAGTTACCCAGGATTTTACCCCAGATATTTACGTGAGTCAAGAGAGGGTCAGATGAAACAATGGAGAAGGGCAATGATTACAGAGGGACTGTATCCATTATTCACAGAAGGAGAGAAATCAGGAGGCAAATGTACAGAAAAGACAAAACATTTAATGAGAAATGAGGATTCAGAAGACGAATTTATGGAAGAAATGTTAAGAAATCCCCCACCATATCAGGAAGGGACAAGTGGATGCCCTCCTAGTGCACCACCAAAAACTCCAATGATACCACAAGTGATGCATGAATTTACCCCGACTAGAATACTTCATGACAAAGAAAAAGAAGCCCTAGAAAAGACCAGAGCAGAATTAATACAGAAAATAACTCAGATAAAAGTACATCCTGAGTCGTTGACCATACCTGTAACAATTGGTCCAGTAGTTCCATTATATGGTACTCAGGGAAATTGTCCTCAACCGATACTTGCACCTAATCCTGTGAGTAACCCCAAACCTGAAGCTCCAGTTATAATTGAGGATCAATTTAGTGACTGTGAATCCACAATATCACTCATGGATTTACCTATTCGAGGTTCTGTAAATAGTATTCCCAGAAAAGATGTACCTGGAGGTTCAAAAGATGTAAGTTTAGTAACTTCATCGGGAGCAAAAAGTGCTACCATAGTAACACCTGAAGATCTAGAAAGATGGGTACAAGGGTCAGTTAAACAGTGCACACCTCCAAAAGTACTGGATATCCATAAATTAAAAGTTGAATTAGAAGAAATAATAGCAGGAAATGTAGGAGTAGAACGCTTGAATACCTATGATGAAGAAGAATTATTATTCTTGTGCAGGAGTATTACTAGAAATGTAAAGATATTCCATGAAAAATTGTCCAATTTAGCACTACAGATGGGCATAGAAATAGGGAGATCAAAGGTATTACAGAAACCCTATAGAGCAGAATTTTCAGACAAAGATTTAGAAAATATGAATGCATCTGGAAGAAGACTGCAAATAAGAGAATTAATGTTAGTTTTACAAAAATGGGGAGATCTAGATAAATGGAGATCTAGGTGGGCCAAGAAAAAGGAAGAAGCACGAACAAGTAGAACAGCATCAGAATATGTGATGAAGGAAGCAGGAAAAGCAGACCAGATGTATCCAATGCGAGAAGTTGCGGGAGGAGGATATGTACATGTCCCATGGAGCAGACAGGATATTTTATCATTTACGAATGATTTTCCAAAGCTGAGAGAAAAACCAATTGAATGGTACAAACAGGTTGAAAGGTTTGTGAAGGTGTCAAAGGTATTGTTGAAGGAATTGGATGGTTTGTTTGACATAGTGGTACCTGCCGATTTATGGACAGATTGTAAGATCACAGTCGATTGGCCTAGTGATGAATATCCCAGAGATCCGAAAACAGGTGCCCCGTCAAATGATGTGATGAAAAAGTATCAGCAGGTGATAACATACCTGAAAGGAAAATACTCCCGAAAGAAACAGATTGGGTGAAAATAGATCGAACAACCCAAGAAGCCAGTGAAACAGTACATTCGTATTATGAGCGTTTATTGCAGGTGTTTAAACAGTATAGTGGATTTGAGGACATTGGAGACAAGAACATGAGTCAGTTTGTGTATCGATTTGTTTACGGTCTGAAGCCAGAGATTTGCCAGATGATTAAACAGCATATGCTATGTTGGCAGGGAAAGCCCATAGATGAGATTCTGAAGTATGCAAAATATTTTGGAGACGATATTGAGGATAGACACAAGAAATTGCAGGAAAAAGTGATGTGGGCTCAGGTGAAAATGGCAGAGAAGCAGGGAATTAATTTGGAAATTCCGAGTGAAAATCCAGGAAAAGATCCTGGAACGAGTGGTGATACGGGAAATGGTGGAAAATTTAGAGGAAGAATGAGTAGAGAAGAAGCTAAAAAGAAGTTTCCTTGTCATGGATGCGGAAAATTGGGGCATTGGAAGGATGAATGTAAAAAGATTCGGAATAATAATGGCCCAAATCAAAACTTAAATCCACAGATGCAGAATGATTCACAGCAGGGTGTAAATCCCCAAAATCAATTACCATCTCCACCTGTTCAGGGTAATATAAGCAGAGCAAAACATGGTACAGACATTGGATACCCAGGAGGGAGTGGTAAGAATGATTATATGACATCACAATTTCTTTTGCAGGACAATTACTGTAAATTCGACTCATGACGGTGCCTAGGAGAGGGGAAGAAGGAGTGCATACTTGGCGCATCCTTACAGGTAGATCAGTCTGGTCCATATGTTGAAGGAAATGTGAAAGGTAATGATATTACTTTCCTTTTGGACACTGGTGCTACCAGGTCTACTGTGAGATCAGCAGACATCCCAGACCTTCCTCTCTCTGGTGAAGATATCCAAGTAGTAGGGGTAGCTAATCAAAGAATTAGAACGCCTCTTACAGAACCAATGGAAGTCAAAATAGGAAATTTCAGAGAAATGCACCAATTTGTAGTGTGCGATTCTAGCCCAGTAAATTTATTAGGTAGAGATTTATTGTGCAAAATGAACTGTACAATTTTCTGCACGCCAGATGGTGTGGCAGTCCAGACACCAGATGAGGACCATGTATATAAAATTATGGTTGCAAAACAAGGTACAGAAATAGATGAAATGTTTTCATTGATAACAAAAGATGAGTTGCCAGAAGAATTAAAAGGTACAGTAAACCCAATAGTATGGGATTTCACCGGAAAAGAAGTAGGACTTATGGCAAAAATAGATCCAGTTCAAATTACGGTAAAAGAAGGTGCGATTTTCCCAAATACTAAACAGTACAAAATGAGTGCAGAAGTAAAAGCAGGAGTCATTGAAGAAATAAAACGAATGGTAGAACAAAACATCCTAAAAGAAGTAATGAGTAGCCCATGTAATTCACCAATCATGGGACTAAAGAAACCTAGTGGAAAATATAGGATTGTTCAGGACCTGCGTAAAATAAACAAGATTGTGGAACCATGTTGTCCCATAGTACCAAATCCTGCAGTAATTCTATACCAGATCCCTTGGAATGCAGGACGGTTCACAGTAATTGATTTGTGTCAAGCATTCTTTTCAATACCATTGCATCAGACAGCGAGTATCTTTTCTCATTCAAATTTGAGAATAAAGTATATGTGTGAAATCGTGTTTCTCAGGGGTACACAGAAAGTCCTTCCATCTTCAACCAGATACTGAAAAAGTGCCTGGAAAAACTAGTGATGCCAGGAAGCTCAGTTTTAGTTCAATATATCGACGACTTATTGGTGGCGTCGACCACCAGAGAAGACTGTGTTGTTGACTCCATAGCATTATTAAATCTTTTGGCTGAGGAAGGGCATAAAGTCTCATCTGAAAAGTTACAGTTTTGCAGGACAGCTGTTAAATATCTGGGACACCAAATTGAGAGGGGAAAAAGAAGAGTAACCTCTGAAAGAGTAGAATTAATAAAGAGAATGCAAATGCCTGTAACCCAAAGACAAGTGCGAATGTTCCTAGGAATAGTAGGCTACTGTCGACAATGGATACCAAATTTTTCAATGTTAGCTAAGCCCTTAATTAACATGACGAAAAAGAAAGCAAAGGACCCTGTCGAGTGGGAGGATGAAAGTGTAGAAGCTTTTGTAAAATTGAGAAACGCACTTTGTTCAGCACCTGCCTTAGGCATGCCTGATTATAAAAGAGAATTTGCATTATTCTGTCAAGAGAGAGAAAATTGTGCACTTTCAGTCCTAACTCAGAGACATGGACTAGATAGACGTCCTATAGCATATTTTTCTGCTACATGGGACCCAGTAGCAGCTGCGTTGCCAGGATGCTTAAAAGCAGTGGCAGCGACTTGTTTGAGCATTGAACAAAGCGAGTCAATTGTGATGGGACATCCTGTAAAAGTGTATGTTCCACATGCAGTTGTGATTCTATTGACAAGAACCCGAACTCAGCATCTTACTCCTAGTCGGCTGACTAAATATGAGAGGATAATTATGGGTGCTGAAATTGTGACCATGGTAAGGTGTACAATAATAAATCCAGCAACTTTATTGCCGGACCCATATCATGAAACAAATAAAGATGACGAAGAAGATGAACATGATTGTGTACAAATTACAGAATTGTGTACAAAACCACGCCCAGACATAGAGGAACAGCCTCTTAAAAAGCCAGATAGGGAGCTATTTGTCGATGGTTCATGTCAAAGACATGAAGATGGTAAACTAACTGCTGCTTATGTGGTATGTGAATTAACTGGAATAGTCGAAGCATCCAATTTACCAGGAGTAAAATCTGCACAAGTAGCTGAATTGATTGCTTTGATAAAAGCTTGCAAAATTGGGAGGAATCAGAGAGTGACCATATTTACAGATAGTCAATATGGTTACGGGGTTGTGCATGATTTTGGCCAACTGTGGATGCAGAGGGATTTCATGACTTCTTCAGGATCCCCCATTAAAAATGGACAATTTGTAAGGGAATTGCTAGAAGCAATACAATCACCAAAAGAATTGGCTGTGGTGAAATGTGCCGCACACCAGTCAGGAGATGACTGGGTGGTAGTCGGCAACAGATATGCGGATCTGGTGGCTCAACATTGTGCCAAAACCAGAACGTCAGTCAATAAGAGGGTGGAAAGAATGGGAATCAGCTGCCAACTTATGCTGTATATGCCACCTGAAACTTGGAATGAGGTGAAGAAATTGCAAGATGAGGTTGATGAAAGTGAGAAGAATTTGTGGATCAAAGTGGGTTGCTCCCAAAGAGGAGAAGATGAAGTGTGGATCAGTGCAGATGAAATGAAATGAAATTTTGAAATTTGTACAGCGCACTTATACCCCCAAAGGGGTGTCCTGGCGCTGTACGCATACCGCTGTGGAACCCTTCCTGGCTTTTCCCTGTGAAATGTCCACTCCTGGGCACCCCCAGGGTGAAGCCAGGCATCCCAGCGCTGTTGGGGCTGTTGTGGAGATTAAGCAAGCTATTGCCCAGAGTTGCAGAGTGGGACCCATGATTAGAATAGGCACCGAGGCGAGAATTATCAGGTCTGAGGAAATTGAGCCCAAGACCCGCCGAGGCGGGAATTGAACCCTGGTCCCGGGCCAGATCTCTGCATCAGGGTCTGCCGCTCTAACCATTGAGCCACACTTCTCTGCCTTAGGCAGACCAGTCATGCCAGACTGTTTACTCTCACAAATGGCCAGAATGCATCATGGAGACACACACATAGGGAGAGATGCAATGATTAGGCTGTTCAGACAAAATTGGTACAATCCCAAATTCAGGGCTGTTGCAGAGAGTCTTTGCCAGAGATGTCTAACTTGCCAAATGCATAATCCAGGCAGGAAAACGATAATTGGGTTTGGAAAGATTGGGAAGGCAGAGGGCCCATTTATAAGACTCCAGTTCGACTTCATACAGTTACCACCATGTAGAGGACTAAAATATGTACTAGTCATAGTGTGTCTGTTTTCAAAGTGGGTGGAAGCTTACCCTACTAGGAGAAATGACAGTATTACAGTTGCAAAACTGTTGTTACGTGAGCTCATACCTAGGTTTGGTTTCCCAGTATCTTTGGAATCAGATAGAGGAAAACACTTTAATAGCGAAGTGATCCAGATAATCTGTGAAGCATTTCAAATAAAGCAGAAATTGCACTGTGCATATCGCCCAGAGGCTTCTGGAGTGGTTGAACAATTAAATGGCACTATAAAGTCAAGATTGGGAAAAATGTGTGCATCAACATCATTAGAGTGGCCAGACGCATTGCCACTTGTTTTAATGGGACTCAGAAGCATACCTGACAGAACAACAGGATTGAGCCCCCATGAAATAATGATGGGAAGAGCAATGAGACAAACACATGTTCCCACAAACAAATTAGTAAATATATCTGATGATATGGTTCTGGATTATTGCAAAGGATTGGCTGACCTAGTGCGTTCTGTCTCTCATCAGGTTGGAGAAGACGCAGTTTCCAGGCAGCCTGAACTAGAACATGATCTGAATCCTGGTGATTGGGTGGTAGTGAAGAATCACACCAGAGAAACGTGTCTATCACCCAGGTGGAGCAGACCTTGTCAAGTTATATTGACCACAAATACAGCAGTGAAGTGTGCAAGATTTCCTAATTGGATTCATGTAAGCCACACAAAGAGAGTACCAGAACCTGAAGAGGAGAATCCACAGACAACGCCAATCACTGAAGAAGCTGAAGGTTGCCCAGCTGAGGAATCTCAGGCTAGAGGTTCGAGAGAAGCTGACGGGGAACAACCGAGCACAAGTCAGGATTGGATACCAGTGGTAGAAGTTCCTGAAGTATACCACAGAACAAGAAGTCAAGCGAAATTGGAAGAAATTGAAGAAGATCAGATAGGTGATGAAGAAGAAGTTCAGGATCAAGAAGAAAAGATAGTAAAAGATCATGAACAAAATAAGATAGGGAAAGAAAATTGGACTCAAAACAGTGAAGATTTAATTGATTTTACACAGGGAAAGACAGGTTTAGAAGAATAAGGTCAGGCTGCAGAAGTTCACAGTGCAATAAGCCCTGATCAAAAGCAGTTAGATCAAGAAGAATTCACTAAAGAAAAAGGGGTAAATACAAATGAACATAAAGAAATAAAAAAGGAACAACGCCAACATCTTGAAAGTCATTGTGGGGCTACTGAAAAGAAACCAATCAGACCTGAAAAAGAACAAACAAAAGAGGCAGTAAACAAAGAAAACAAAACAGTATTGAGCAGTGAAAATAACGAAATCTTTGAAGACGTAAACAGAGAAACAGTGCCAACAAAGAAAACAAGAAAAGGAGATCATTGGCCAAGTGTCATTAAAAGAGTAAAATACCACATAACAACCAGAAGTGAAGATCCAGAACAAGTACCTGAAGTGACAAGTCAAACTGAACAAGAGAAAAAGTCAGGAAAAAGAAAAAGTAAAAGACTGAGACTTGTGAATAACAAATTCAAGGGTCCTGACTGGACTTATATCATTCTTGAAGATTTTGAAAGCTCAGAGTCAAGTGACAGTGGTGGCAAAGGAACAAGTGCAGAATTAACATACAAAGAAGAAACAAGACAACCCTGACTAAACAAAAGAATCATCTAAAGAAAAGAAGAAGAGATAAGAAGAGAAATCTTCCTTGTCGAAAAATGCCTGATGATAGAGTTACTGGGAGACCCAAAAACAATTGTTGTAGGAGATGCTGTGCAATCTGCATATGTAGTCTAGTATTGGTGCTTATAGTATGGTTAGTCCTGATTGTAGCAGTTCCTTACCTTATGATAATAGATAAGAAGATAATTAATGAAACTAAAGGGAGGACAGCAAACATGAAGGGCAGTAGAGTAGAATTAATGGCAGAAGATGAGGCAGAAATTCATCATGAAATAGCTGATAACGACACTAGTTTAAATGTTTTCACAAAGTTATTGTTTCAGTATGTAGACACAATGGAAGTTAGTAATTGTTATGTCTGTATGAAGTTACCTGAATCAGTAGCGGAAGGATTAACATACCATCATTTACCACTGACATATGGCATCTCATGTAGTGTATTACCAAGTTTATTTTATAGAACAGGTAGGCTACAGTATTATTATTCAAACTTAGATGTGATATTTTCTGAGGTTCCAATTCGAAAGAGTATGAACCCAGTGCTTAGTAGTCAAGACGCACATTTTATGGGAGAGTTTTTCTTAACAATGAAATCGATAGACATAACACATGCACATAGACACAATCTAACATGTTCTTTACTAGAAGAAGAAAAGATATTTTTGAATTTAGTAGAAGATAGAAGACATGATTTTCAAAGAAAGCTTCAGAGCATAAGGCTCAGTTGCCACCTTGGGCGGAGAAGGAAGGGAGTTATACACCTGGTAAAGCTCAAGCTGCAATGGCTCTGGATTTCGTAAAGAAAGGGAAAATTTGTCTTCATAGGTTAAAGACTGATTATAACAATGTTTTCATCGGTACCAGTGAATGTGAACATAATTTTCTAATTATTGGAGGTTGGGGACTCAAAGGAGGAACAGATTCAGTTTTTCCTGGAATCTATTATGTATGTGGGAATAAGGCATACTTTAGGCTTCCTGCAAGGTGGTATGGAAGTTGTTATTTTGGAATAGTTTTTCCAAAGATATACCACGTAAAAAGAAAGACTGGAAGCAATGAAAACAATAATGAATTAATACGTAGTAAAAGAGCTAGTTTTTCAGAAATTGTAGGTGATATATTTGGTGCATTGATACCTTCAGTGGGAATAATTCTGAACTCAAGGAAAATATGCAAATTGTCTACAGTGGTTGATCGTTTATCAACGGATACTGCTGGAGGTTTTCTAATGATTAATACAGAGATGTTGCGATTAGATCTATGGTGATGCAAAATCGACTTGCTCTTGACATTCTATTGGCAAAGAGGGAGGAGTCTGTAAATTATTGAAGACGAAACATTGTTGCACTTATATTCCTGATAAGAGTGCAGAAATTGGAACATATATTCAGAACATAACTAAACTTGAGAAAGAACTAAAACCACTGGAAATTGATAGTGTATGGGAAAGATTGACAAATAGTATCTCGTCAATTGGAACCTGGTTTGCTAATATAGGGAAAGGACTTATAGGTCAAATACTAGTACCCTTAGCAGGGATAGCAATAATAATTTTAGCAATAACAATATGGTGCAAATGTTGTAGAAAGAATGGAACATATAAAGTGACAGGAAAAGGAAAGAAGAGAAAACTGGATGAAATCAAACTAGAAGTATGGAGAAGTGAATTATACAAGAAATTAAAAGGAAACTGTAAGAATAGAAAAAGTAAAAATGAGAATGAAACGATTTGCTAGAAGTTGGCATCTGATCGAGGGTAGTATTTTGATGGCTCAGAAACGCCATCAGAGAGGGGATTGATGGAGCAAGGTTTCAAAAATGAAACTTGCTTGTATGCAATCCTCCTCATAGTATTAATTTATTAAACTTGTACTGTCAATACTAATCTTTGCATTCACAAACACAGAAGGGATAGACGCTTGCCTATGTGTTTTACTAATGAATAACGCTTGTCTATAAACCAAGATGGCCGCTAAAGCGCGGGAACTTCATTGCGCATGTCGCAACCTGATCACATGGTGTGACGTCTTTCTTTGCTTGGTGGGAAACTTCTGCTTCTGCGCAGTGTGCATTAAAATGGCCGCTAAATGTTTTCACATGCTTAAGCTTGCTCTCATGTCATTATTAAATTGTCGTTTTCTTAACGCTACTAATGCAGGATAGTATTATGATTAAATGGGAATAGAGTAGGGAAAGTGGGTATACAGTGAAACTTTTTATTTGTGATTTTAATATTTTCTTCTTACACTTTTAGTAATTCGTAAACTTGGGCCTGGGTTGGTGTCTTGAAACTCTAAAGACAGAGGGTTCTGCGCATGTGTCCTGTATGCCTGCCAAGTGAAGTCAACTTGGACGTCTCCCAAGGCCATGACCTATTGGCCGAAGATGATGTACCCAATGTTTCCGGCAGACAAATTGTTACTTTTCTCCTGTAAAATGTATAACATTTGTCGTGAGACGGGTGGGAAATAAAGCGAATGTATTAATTTGAAGGGGAGGGAACGTAAAGACAATAGGCTTTACAATTTAGGCCAAATCGATATGGTGCGAGAATCCACCCCCTGTCCCTGTCCAATCAGAAGTAGTGGTCCCATATTTTAGCAACATTAAGGGGAGGTACATGGGTGTGGAAGGGTATAATAGAATATAGCATTAGTAAATTAGTAAGAAGAGCATGCGTTCACGAAGAACAGGCGTCCATACTGCCAGAGCGCTCTCAACTCCAGACTGCCCAGCTGATCGGTTGCTGACTGAATTCCTGTCCAGAAGAGGTCCTGAGGAGGGGCGGCGGAGTCCATTAGACGGGAGAATCGAGAGAAGTCGAGTATAAGAGAGAGGAACGGCGCAGGCGTCGTTGTAGAGAGGTTACCGGACCTGTCCTGATCCTGGAAGAAGTCTTTGCTCTTCATCCTTCCTGGGTCCTATCTTTTCCAACTCCTTGGCCAAGGGGCTTGGTTCTCGCATTTAGGTAATTATACTGCAACCTTTAGTTGCGCTGCTGTCTCTATCTTCTCCTCTTCCTTAAACACCGTCATTTATTAGCAAAATCATTTCTATGCTTTTTCTTGGGTATTTCAATCAAGTACTGTGTTTTCTGTATTTTACTCTGCTAAAACTTTAGATAAACATTTTAAAACTTCCTGACTCAGTGGTTATTTCAGGATTATGTACTATAATGAATGTCACTCATTTTAAACTTCCCAATTAGCAAAGGATCCATTGGTAAGTTATTACTCTTCAATCAGAAGGTAATTGGTAGCAGGGATTTGATAAAAGAGTACATCGGAGCCCCACCGTAAGTATTAGTGTAGTGTGAATGTATGGGCCCAAGTGAGTATATGGTGTATGAATGTTGTTGGCTAATATTGCGCTGGAACAGCTGATAGCATGGGGACTCCGATGTAACACCCATGCGATGCCCTTTCACAACAAAGTAACACAAGGCAACACAAAGGAGCACAAAGTGCTGCTTTACATTTCTTCTAGACAACTTTCTAGCACTAAACAACTTTTGTGCTGGAGTAAATAACTAGGTGTGGGTCGAATTTTTTATTCTGCCAGCGGAATTGGTCGAATTTTGTAATTCCGTGTTACTCATGAAACGCGGAATTACTAATCAATTTCACAGCTCCGCTGGCGGAATTAATCAGCAATGCAATTGTTTTTTAAACAGGGCTGGAAGAGGAATCAGTCCCTCTATGTTTAAAAACCACTGCAGAGATTTAAACATAGAGGGACTGCTCCCTCTTCCAACCCTGTATAAGTATAACTGCAGTGCACATACTAATGTAAGGGCACCAAGGGTATTAACTGCACTGCAGTGCAGCAAATACCCCTTGTTGCCCTTACATAAGTATGTAAAATCACTGAGGGGGATGCACTGCACTTGAGTGGATATCCCTCGGTGCCCTTACATAAGTATTTAAGGGTGCTCAGTGGTATGCACTGAAGTAGATAACCTTTGGTGCCCTTACATATTTATGTACAGGCGCCGAGGCGTATGCACTGCACATTGTGGTGCCTCTGCCGGTTTGCGGAATTCCACGGAATTGTGTGGAAATTAAATGTAATTCTGCAGAATTCCACAGAATGAAACTTCGACAATTCCGCCCACCCCTATAAATAACAAATCTACAGCTTGATTTGTTTTCCATCACTTTTGATGACTTTGCACCAGCGTAAAATGTGTATAAATCTGGCCGATGGTGTCTTTGAGATAATGTCCAGGGGCTAACTGCATCACTGGACGCATCGTAAAAGCTGCAAATCTTCAATGCTTGTGATGTAAGTTGGATAATTCTTTAGTCAGTTCTAGATGTATCAGTGGAACACATCAATAGTCAATCAACCATATCAATATTTATGAGGCAGGATTATTTCTGTGAATCCTAGTGTGAACACCAGGCCCCTGATTTATTATGACTTGTGTTGTCCTTGCGTGAGGCAAGTCATTGCAAGGCAGTGCAAGTCCTTAACTGGGATTTACAAAGCCAAGCAAGGGGCTATTTGTGCTGCCTTGCATGACTTTGTAAAGAAATGTAACGCAATGCAGCGGCTTCAGTAGGGGCAGCTGGTAACATTACAAAGTGGTGGGGTGCGGCGGGATCCCGAAAAACTCACAGAGATGCTGCAGGCCCTCTGTCTGGTGGCTCTCCTCTACTGGGATTGTGAAGGTGACAAGCATGAAAGGGAAAGACGGTGGTTGACTTACTGCCAAGTGCAACATGAATCCAAACAATCCTGGAGCTGCTCTCCTGCTGTTTTAGCATGAGAGAAGCCACAGGATTGGTTAGAGCAGGCCAACCCAGCACTCATTTTAAGGATAGGGGCCTGTGCCTGCAATCCCCCAGCAGTTTCACAGTGCTGGGATTTCTGGGTCTGCCAGCACATCTGACATGCGCTCTCCGCACTGGCAGTTGCAGCAATCATCCTGCAATCTGCAGGAATCATCCCCGCCCCGCTCTCACACTCGCGCTATAACAGCATGGGCCGGTGGCACACAGATATAAAAAAATGGAAATGAGCATTTTATTAATCTGCGTTTACCTGCTGTGCTCGCAGTAGGTGGGGCGACTCTCCTCTACCCTTTAGGAGGAACCACCAGTGGGCTTGACCTGTGGTACAATACATTTCTAGCTGGGAGGCATTTCATGGGTGGAGCATGGGCATTCCCGTGCATCCATCCAAGGATTGGATGCAATTCCAGATTTACAAATGTATGTAAACCAGGAATTGCGTTAAATCAGTATGCCTCCCAGATGATGGTGTAATGTGAAGAAATATATTTATTTCTCCTTGTTACTTCCTCTTTTGATGTGTGATGCATTCCACATTCCACAGAAAGAAAAAATGCCTCTTTGGATTGGTTTTGTGCAGAAAGGTATCCCTTCCTGCACAAAAACAATCCTGGTCATAACTCACGCACCCTTGCACTATTGCTTGTTAGGGCCCCTCTGGAGCCCTAACAAGCCCTAACAATCGTCCTCCTGCCACATGGATGTGGCAGGAGGACGATGTGAGCCAGAGGGAGCCCTAACAAGTTTTTATAAAGGAATCACACTGGGCTCCAGAATCCACTTCTAAACAAATAAAAATTACAGAGACTCAAAGAACAACATGAGCAATCCAGAAAAGCCTGTCCTGCTCCTTTGATTTGGTGCACGAGTACACATCCCTAATATCTTCGACAACTGATTAGTCGGAATCAAAACCTTTTGTCGTGCGCCCTAAGAATTCACCAAACCTTTGTCCTGAAGAGAACCCCCAAAGAAAGTGTGGGTTTGAAACGCATAGACCGCGATCAATAGGGGATCCTAGTTCAACCAGTATCAATATGGACGTATAAATTCATTTGTCTATTGGAAGTCCATATTAGATACCTCTGGACCCTTTAAACGTTCCAGTACTAAGAGCACTGTCTGTGAATGCAATGCTCTGGTCTTGTAAAATCTTGGATTGGTGAAGATGCAATTTTAGCCTAGTTCATGTATAAATTATGCGTTATCACAATGTATTTTTGACTTATCTTTTCATATTTCACACATGTTTTTCAATTGTTTTTCACTGTATATCCATCGAGTTGAATGTGGATTGTCCTTTCTTTTATCGCACCAAATGTGAAAGTTTAAAAAAAAAGTGTGCTCAATCATCACTAAAACAAATTTGAGGTCATGATTATTGAGTAAAATGTACCTCATGCATAAGTAAAGATGTGTTTAAATCTCACAACCACCTAATTTTGTTTTGTGTATACAATTGTCTAAGGCCCAAGGTGGTTTAAGGTAAGGGCCAAACCCCCAATTCACACAAACTTTCTAAAAGTGGCATTTTCAGAATTGTGTAATTTAAAATCTGACTTCACTGTGCGAGGGGATTTTTCATTACAATTCCAAAGACACCAAATATGAACTGGTTACCTGCTACCTTTGGAAATTATCACTTATAAAAGGTAGTAGGATAACTCCAATGTTATTCTATGGGAGAGGTATTTACGAGCTTTTCACTACCAGGACATGTAAACATAAACTTACATGTCCAACTTTTTAAATACACTGCACCCTGCCCTCTGGGTTTCCAGAGCCTACCCTAGGGGTGACTTGTACGGATTCAAAAGGAAGGTTTGGGCCTGGCAAAAGGTTAATTTAGCCAGGTCGACATGGCAGTTTAAA
This sequence comes from Calotriton arnoldi, assembly GCA_963921515.1. Lineage (NCBI taxonomy): Eukaryota > Metazoa > Chordata > Amphibia > Caudata > Salamandridae > Calotriton > Calotriton arnoldi. The sequence goes on along the minus strand of CAWUFW010015452.1, from coordinate 273,830 downwards.
AACTGCACACACAGGCTGCAATGGCAGGCCTGAGACATGTTTAAAGGGCTACTCAGTGGGAAGCACATTCAGTGCTGCAGGCCCACCAGTAGCATTTAATTTACAGGCCCTGGCACACGCAGTACCACTTTACTAGGGACTAAGTAAATTGAATATGTTTTAAAGAGAGCGAACACAAGCACTTTAGCATTGGTTAGCAGTAATAAAGTGTGCAGAGTCCTAAAAGCCAACCAAAATGGGTTCAGAAAACAGGAGGGGGAAGGCAAAAAGTCTGAGGATGACCCAGCAGAAAGGGCCAAGGCCAACAGCTCCCACTTTGAGTCCCCAAAGTACTGCTACTCACTATGGACAAAAATATCAAAACATTTATCTGGGCAGAGTGGAAAACTCGTCTTAAGGCATCATTCCTACATGCAGACACCCGAGCTGGGGGGTTGTGGTTACCCGACATTTACTTGTAATATCTTGTGCACCATCTATCACAATTGGTTTATCTGTTAATACCCGTGGAGGACCAACCAATGTGGGTGACCCTGGAAGGCAACCCAGTGCAGGCCCCAGCAGGTATGGGTATACTATGTGACACCAGTGCTTCTAGGTATGATTTCTGCTCCCCTACACTTACGGTGATGTGGTAGACATGGAAAGATTCCCATAGGCTCTTGGGTATAAATAACTCCATTCATAAGGATGCGCCACTTTGGCCTAACAGAGGTATTGTTACAGACAGTGAGATGGTCCGTTGGCCATAATGGACTGAGATGGGGATCCGGACAATCGGCAACCTACTAACTGGAGATAACGTTACGACCTTTGGGATGCTGCAATCGAATTTTGAGTTATCTCATTCACAATTGTGGAGATACTGGCAACTGCGGCACTGTCTGTGTGGTGCACTGGGGGGCATCATCCTCCCAGACTCTCCCCTTCTTGTTTCTATCAGGAGATGGGGACTTTCTGGGGACAACTTGCACTCCTGTAGTACACAGTTAGTACTTAAGGTATACTGGCAGAACTAACTTGTGGCCACTTACTCTGATGAGAGTTGGGTAGAGCTTGTGATCCACCACGACTGCTCCCTTCAGGAAGCGCGACTGAATTACACGTACTTTAGGGTCCCAAAGAATTGGTACTGGTCCCCTTAAGCTGCACAAGGCTAAGCTAATACAGCATGACACCTGCTGGAGATGTGCAGTAGAGGACCGTGATCTTTGCCATATCATATGGTCCTGCCCATGACTGACTTGGTACTGGAGAGATATCTGACAGACACTTTATACCACTAGCATTATCCCTTTTGCTGATTCCGGCAAACTTGCTCTGCTACACAATTTCTTACACATTGATGATACAACCTCACACTGGCACAAGTGAATGGCGACAGCCCTCATGGTGGCAAAGATCTGTATATTGAGACATTGGAGCGCTCCACGGGTGCCTACATGCCGGCAGTGGGTCACTGAACTCCACCGCGTAGCTACTTAAGAACTGCATATTTACAAGCTCTAAAATCAAATGCACTTGTTTGATAATGTATGGGGTCCCTTTTTAAGTCTTCAGGAACCCTAGAACTTTGGAGCGGTAGAAGTAATGCTCCTCCATACCTCAGTTGCGCCGCTGGGAAGGAAAGGCCATCCCTATGTGCCTCTATGTCTATATGCATATGTATTTGCGGTACTTGGGGGTTGGGGTGCTGGGATGACTGGAAGGAATACATGTATTAATAGGCTGTTCATGTTTGATTAAGGTCTTGCTACTCATCCATTCTTTCTACTGATAAATGTGATTTGGGGGGTGGATTCAGATCTTCTAAGACACAAGTAGGTTATCCTCAGAGGGACTGCTAATATCTGTTGCAGAAATTGACTGCCAAATCAACAGTGATCTTCTCTACATATATAGATTATGGGGCATCATAATAACCCCAAAATTACAAAAATCCAGTCAGTAGAACTGGAGCTATGCATTTCTAAATTTCAAAGTGATAAATAGTGCCTAAAAGGTCAAAGCTATAACCTCATACATCTAGTCGTGCTAGACCAGGGCAAAATCAAAAGTTTTGACCAACCATGATGGAGAGTGGTCTAAAGCAGCAGGGCAGTCCTATGAGGGCACTGGACAGGTTTCAGGCAGCAGGGCAGTCCTGTTGGTACAGCAGAGTAATCCTCTCAAGGTCACAGCTGGCCACAGGCAGTAGAGCAGTACTCTGAGGTCCAAATTGAAATGAAGAGTGGGTCTGAGGGTCCTGATTTTATGCCAGCTTTGAAGTGAAAGAAACCTATGGAGTTTCCCCCCCACAAAAGTGCCTGGAATGTCCTGCCTTCCTGCAAAGGCCCAGGCTGTCAGAACAGGCTAGTGTGGATTTCTTTGTGTGCGAGCTGAGGCAGTGTTTTCAAAGTACAATTTCGCCCCTCCTCCTGCTAGGATTGCCCATCCTGCCAAAATTCCATTCCCTCCATTGTGTGGCTGTTTGAGAGGAATACAGTCAATCAATCAGGATTCATAAAGTGTGGCTAATCACCTGATAGGGTATCCAGGCGCTTGCAGGTATCGGAGACTTATTCGAACAGCCAGGTCTTGAGGGCCATACGGAATTCCAGAAGTGAAGTGATGGGACAGAGGTGCGTGGGAAGGCTGTAGCAGATCTTTGCTCTGATGTGGGAGAAGGAGAGTCCTCCACTTCTACTTCAGTAGATGCGGGGAGTATGAGCAAGTGAAAGGGAGGCAGAGCGTAGGCTTCTCTACGGTTGGTGGAAGTTAAGGCAGTGGTTAATATAGGCAGGTCCTTCGTTGTGTAGAACCTTGTGTGCGTGGGTCAGCATCAAGAATTGGCATCTTTTTCAGCATGGGGAGCCAGTGGAATTTCCTGAGGTGGGCTGTGATGTGGGTTCATCGGGGAAGGCTGAGGATGTCTGGCAGTGGTGTTCTGTATGATCTGAAGTCTCTGTCACATGTCTGAAGTCACAAAGGCCAACTGCCAACTACACCTAGTCATGTGACGCAGGAAACAGGCAGCAAGCACCAAATGGGTAGGACAAGAAAATGCTAAAAGTGTCATTTTCAGAATTGTGACACTTAAAATCTGACTTAACCATTAAAGAGAATTTTAAATTATAATTCCTTAGACACCAAATAAGACATTTCTACCTGCTCCCAAACAAACATTATCTCTTAATAAGTGTAATAAGGTAACCAAATATTATCCTATGAAAGTAGGCCTCACAGTAGTGAAAAACACATTTGAGAGTTTTTCACTACCAGGACATGTAGAACTTAAAAGTATGTATTCAACTTTGCAAATGCAAAGCACCCTGCCCTATGGGCTGTATAGGACCTACACTAGGGGTGACATGTATTAAAAAGGGAGTTTTACGCTTGGAAAAGGGGTTATTTTGCCAGGTTGAATTGGCAATTTAAAACTTCACACAGGCTGCAATAGCAGGCCTGAGACATGTTTGAGAAGGCTACTTAAGTGAGTGGCACAATAAGTGCTTCAGGCCCGCTAGTAGCATTTAATTTACAGTCCTTGGGTGTATATATAGTACCGCTATTCCAGGAACTTTTTAAGTAAATTAAATGTGCCAATTGGGTGTAAGCCAATTGTACAATGTTTAAAGGAAAGAGTACAAGTACTTTAGCACTGGCTAGCACACAGAGGGGCCGATTCCGATCTCGGCCGGTAGGGCACCGAATCGGATTCGGCTTCACCGGATCCGATTCGGAGCCCTCTTTCCCAACCGATTCATACGTGCGTCCGGGCGAGCGAGTACGATGCGAGCGCTCGCGAAATCGCTGACCGACTCGTTCGCAGGACCCAACCGCTCCAACCGACTCGCACGGACACGACTCGCACCGCGCAATGGAGACGTTTCCCGGCCGGGTAAGTACGATGCGCGCCTCGAGCAGTCCGACCGACTCGCGCAGTCCGGCTCCAAAGAGCAGTCGGAGCCGCACTTTGGGGGTCCGTGTCGGACCCCCTGTACGCGTAGCCGCGCGAGTCGCACACAGGGGGGACCCATGGGTCCCCCCTACCTGTGCATGTACGGCGCGAGTCGCTTCGCCGCGTACCCGCTGTAGGGGGCGCCCTTGTTCGCCTTGCACCCATTGAGTCAATGGGAGCCCGCGTACGCGTTGTACGACCGGCTCCCGTTGACTTCAATGGGAGTCCGACCGAATCGAGTCCGATAGCATACGTACGCATCGTACTCGTTCGGTCGGGCTACTAGGGTCCGATTCGGTCGGAAATCTCTCCGGGTCCGGCTCGGTCGGAGAGATTTCCGGCCCGAATCGGAATCGACCCCAGAGTGTAAAGCCCAGAAAAACAGCAATAACAAATTCAGCACAAAAGGATGGGGGAAAGACAAAATATTTGGGTGTGACCCTGCAGAGAGGGTGAAGACCGACGCTTAGCTGCCCCAAGTTTGCTGCAAGACTATTCCTTGAAAAGTATGAAATAATATTTATAATATGACTCTCGTTTCTTTATAGGTACTTTTGAAGAGAAAGGATACATACAATTGCTTCTTTCTGCTAATTATTTTCAGCTCTTTAGTCACATTAGATACTGATTTACAGACTGTGTGATCTGATTATCAGAGTCCACTTCATCTGTTTCTAGACATATGACTGATTATCCCAGTAAAATAACTTTAACTTGCATAATCTGCATCATATTTATGAAAGTTTAAGAAGTGACTGTGAAATGTGCATCCATATCATACTCATATGCGCCTAACTTCCACATTTGTGAGTTGTCTCTCACGTTTCCTCTGTGGCAGCCCAAGGAATCCCTAGGTATAGGAGTAGTAAGAGAAATCCTTTCTAATTGTATTGATCGTATACTCAGGTGTAATTTAGTTGGGATTATAGGCATCTATAAAAACACATCTCACATTTAACTGTACACCAAAATTACAACTGAAATGTTCAACATTTATTGTTGAAGAAAGTGTGGGAGAGAGAAACAATAGTCCACTTTTTTACAAGATTGTGGAGTATTTGAAAAGTTGAAAAAAGTGTCTCTTATTTTCAACTCTAAACTAACGTATTGGTGTAAAATGCACAACTATTCTAAGAAACAGGTGTTTTCTTTAGAAAATCCAGTCAACATGTTTGTTTCTAAAACCAGTCATAAGTTACACATGTTTTGAGTAAGGACGTATAATAAATCCTTCAACAGGTATAACATATTGCAGTTATGCTGACCTTTGAAAATGTAACCATGAGTTTCATTACAACCTTATTCAGCAGTTATCTCTCATTCTGAGGAATGAAACTCATAATCGCAAGGGGATACCATGTCCTGTAATTACCTCACCTTGTATTAGCAGTAATGCTATGGTGTGTATCTTAATTAGCAGTTCTAGAAGTGTGGAATATAATTGCTATTATGTGCATTTCTTTTTGAAGCAGCGAAATCTGCTTCTTGAGCAGGCTTTTGCCTGTACACTGTTTTCTTTTACAGCTAGGATACTCTGTGCACATTTTCAATGGCTAAAGTAACCTCTGCACTGATTTATATTAAAACATTTAACTAGATGTGCTTGCAAGAAATCACACGAGAATTATTAATGTCTTCATTGTGACACTACAGATTCACCATTTGTATTACATTATTTGCTACCAGATGGTGTGTTTAATTAGAAGCAGAAAGAAACCAAAGATGTGATGGGGTCAGATGGAAGGGCGATATTGACCATTTAGTAATAGGTGTAAAGCAACCCCTACAGCACATTAAAAGGATATTGGAAGTCACCTCAGAATTCAAGAACTTTTAAAGGCACTCAGCCTTCAGCTCATTCGTATATTTGGACATAGAAGTCCTTGATAACCTGCAGTAGCTGAATGATGTACAGCAGTGGGTCATCTGAAATCCCTGCATTCTAGTTTTGCAGATACTGCCCAATTCCTGTCCACCCACATTTTATTCTGGCTGATGTGCTTTAGGATCAAAGCTCCTTGATTAGTAATGCTGGCTCAGCTTCCTTGTTATGTCTGGTTAGCCAGTAAAGCTTTCATGATACAAATCCTTTTACAGATTTTATCTCTTGTACACTTCGTTCTGACTAATCTTTGGCTTTGCTCTTATGCAATACAAGCCCTGCCCATGATGTTATTCATCTTTCCACATGAGTGACTGTTCTTGTCCCTAGCAAACTTCTATGCTAGTTTGAAGACATTCCATTTGATGTCATCTCCTAACCTAGTATTATTGACACATTCCTTTATCTTGAAATGACTAAACTAATGGCACACCCTCTTTGGAGAGCATCCCCTTAATCTGACAGAGACACTCCTAAAAGTAGCTACACAAACACTTTCTGTTGATTTCTTTGCTCACACATCTAGCATTACTACTGCTCTGCAATGGAATTCAACAAGGGTGTGCCTACGTGAGTGAAGGCTGACGATATGAGTTTTAGATATCCCAACAATCACTTTGGTGTTCCTAAATAAAACAGAGACTGCAGTGAGTGAAGTGGAGTTGAGGTTTACTGGGATGGTAGAGGGTGGGGAGGGGGTAGCATAGCTGCCAGTGGGAGGGAGAAGGGCAGCATTCTGAAATAATAAACACAATTCTTGAAGGAATAATAATCTAATCAAGCACTGAGCTCAATGTGTGTGAACTTGAATAAAACTGGTAAAAGGTCAGTGAGTATTGCACATGGAACAGAAGCTGCCATCTGAAGATAACAAATCCTAATAAAATAATTGACATTAGTGCAGTCATGTGCGTGTGTGTGTGTGTGTGTGTGTGTGTGTATGTGTGTGTGTACATGCATGTGCCTGTGTGATAACTGTCAACCTTAAGGTGGTCTTCCCCAAACGTTTTGCCTTTGTCTCCACATTTTGCTAAAATTTGTTTCTGTTGGCCTTACGACTTTGCTCACTTTACCACTGTTAACCATTGCTAAAGTGCTTGTGCTCCCTCCTGTAAACATGCTAAAATTGGCTTACACCTAATTGGCATATTTAATTTACTTGCCAAGTGGTATGCCATATACCCAGTGCTTGTAAATTAAATGCTACTAGTGGGCCTGCAGCACTTACTGTGCCACTCACTTAAGTAGCCCCGAAAAACATGTCCCAGGCCTACCATTGCTGCCTGAATGCAGTTTTAAACTGCCAATTTGACTTGGCAATATAAACTCCTTGTCAAGCCTTAAACTCATCTTTTATTACATATATGTCACCCCTAAGGTAGACCCTAGATAGCCCTAGTGGGCATGGGCACTGTAATCAAAAGGTTGGACATGTACTTTTATGTTTTACATGTTCTGGTAGTGAAAAACTCCTAAATCTGTTTTCACTACTGTGAGGCCTACTCATCCCATTGAATAACAATGGCTTACCTTACATATATAAGTGCTAACGTTTGATGGGGAACCGGGAAGCATTCCGTGTTTGGTGTCTGAAAAATCCTAATTAAAAATCCACTTTAATGGGGCGTGATTTCTGCGCCGAACAAGATGGCGGCAGATTGCTGAGCTCTGTTAAAGCGCGGAGCTCTTCAGCACTAAACAGCCACTTTCTGTGTGTATTTTCATTCCGGGATTTATCAGTATGATTGCCCATCGTCCCCGCTGCATTTTGAGCCGTCAATTAGCCCTGTCGGAGCTTTCTCTTAGTTCTAGAGCCACGATGGTGAGTTTCTGTCAAACGCAAGCGGCTGCCATTTCATTAGCAGGGCGCTTGCATTATCGGAGAACTGACATCTCATGTTGTTTCTTCTTTAATACACACCCTAAGCATGCTTGTGTGGATATTGGGAACCAGCGCTGCAGTTACCCTCACTCCTATGTTTAATGAGGGCTGTTTCTTTATATTTGCCATCTGCACCTATGTCGAATATCTTTAAAGGAGCAGCCGCCATTTTGTCTGCATGCAGCTCGTTCCTCATAATTTTATTCTCTACATGTCACTCCCTTTTTAGGTCTCGCCTACACAGCGCGCATGTGTTGCATAGGAGGGGACCTTTAGTAATCAATTCAGCGTTCAGGCAAAAACGTGCACGCTTTGCATTGCTTTTAATGGCAACGCGTGCACGTTTGGCGATTCACTTTCGGGAGCGAGCTTTGGCACCATCTGTTTCTAATTAACTTGGAAACAGATGGTGCCCCTGCTCGTGCATGCAAGGGAAACGCTGTGTGGGTTTTTTTGTTTTTTTATTGCGCGCGCCTCTCTTCTCGCCCACAGGTCCCGGCCACTCACTCGCTCCGCCCTCTCCGCATCTGCAGTCTCGCCCAGCACCAGCGGACATGTTTCCTTGCGCCTGTCACTGGCTTCACCTTGTTGTTTTTAGGGGGGGGTTTAGTACCCACCACAGAAGAGAGCAACACAACTGCACATCAGCAAGGTTTCTGCCATTGGTGGCATACAGGCACCGGTTCAGATCAGCAGCCTCTTCACCCATCAATAACCAGAACAAGCACAGACAATCCACGTAGCTATCCACGCAAATACCGTATATATGTGTTTGTGTGTCTACGCGTTCTCCCCGTGAAAGCACGCCAACCCTCCCCGCTTCTGAGCTGCCCACTCCAGGAGCTGGCAGCGCCGCGGACCCTCCCCCTCCGCCCATCCCTTTGATGTGCTTTATTAACAGGAGGCCATACTAATCACTGCCTTCTCCCAATTACCTGCAGTTTCCACCCCCCACCCGGTGAAACTGGATGTACCCGGGGCCGCCCCCGCCTGGAGCGGTGCCTCGAGCTCGCTGGGTCCTTCCATCATCAGGGGTGCGTCTGCCACACGTACACCGTGTACACAGGTCTTGCGGGGTACATGTATGCCCCCCCCTCGGTTGTTTCTCCCACACTCCACCCCGTTGTCTCATCCTGCGCGGTTACTCTCCCTCCCTGTCATTCCTACTTCGCTCTGGCCCATCTCACTCTTTACCACCCTCCACCCCCAATTTCCCAAACAAGGTATTCCCCATTCTCTCACCTATAATCATTATCTTACTACCTTTCTATATCATTGTTTCTCTCCCTTTCTTTTCTTTTATTTCTCCTTCATCTATTTTTTTAAATATTGACTGTTTTTAGCGCTCTCTCTCTACCTGTTTCTGTCCTCCCTGTCTCTCGTCCTCGTGCTCCCTAATTCGCTCCCTCTGTATATGTTTCTCCTGCTCTCTTTCGTCTTGCCCAATGTCTATCGAAACTTTCGAAAATGTATTTTTCTGTTCTTCTTTATTTACTGTTAAGTCCTCTCTCCAGTCCTCCCCTATCCTCTCTAATATGTTTATTCTGCTATTTGCTCTTATTCTGCCCTTCCCTAAGTTAGCTATGGTTGTGTCCTTCTCTTTGGTATTTTTAGCTCTGCCGCACTTTGCCCTTCCCAGTGCTCCACTTTCTCTCTGCTCGCTTATACTGCCTTTTCCCATTCCTATCACTCTGTCCTTCCTCACCTCCTCTTCAATGTTTTTTTCTGTCCGCTTTCTATCCTCTGACTTGTCATTTTTCTCCCTAGTATTGCTTGTTGGCCCCTCTCTATCTGCTGGACTTTTCTCTTTCCCTATCCCGCCTCCAGACTAATTCTTGTTCTGAAGCCTTCACCACCATATTTTGTTCTGTCTGTCTATCTTTCCATCTATCTAATACTTCTTGGTTTGACGCTCCCGCCAGCACTCTTTCTTTCCCCTCCTTCCGCTGAATTCCAGATGGCTGTGTCCTTATCCACATTTTTGGCCCTGCCTTTTTCCTATCCTTTCCTTCTCTCTCTCTTTTTACTGCAGCTGTCTCGCTACAATTTCACTTTCGAGCCTCCTCTCTCCTGCCATTCGCTCTCCCTCGTCCTTGCACTGTGCTTTTTCGCATCTTCTCTGCCTACTCTCTCCGCTTGTCGCTTCTTCTTCCTTTCTCCTCGCCAGGGTCCCATACTGAAACAAGCATTGGCATAGCCAATAGTTCTCGCCTTTGGGACCTTATAAGTGTTTAGCCATGCAACAGTTGATGATGTTGCACCAAGGATATTGTGCTGCATAACTAAATACTTATAAGGTCCCAAAAGCGAGACCTATTGGCTATGCCAATGCTTGTTAAACATGCTACCTGCATCCCAGCATTTCCAGTGGCACTCTTACTAATATATATATAACAATAGAGTGACTCTCTTCTGCTGCATTTCATTTTTTTGCCTCAGATCTTACATTTCAGTGCTGGATTAACTATTGCCAGGTGGCTCCTTTGGTCCTTGGGCTACGTTAGTGAACTGAACATTGTGCCACTGTCAATTATTTACGTCATGGAGGTGGCTGCACTTCGTTTTATTTTACCAACATATTTTTACACTTTGCCATCATAGTGTATGGGAAAGATTAGATCACTCCAGAAATTTCCACATAGTTCTATGCACTACGTTAAAATGGCCAGCGATCTTCTTGCTACTTCTCTACCTCCTTCATCCGGCACGAAACCTAAGAGGGTGAAAAATGATCCTCCATCATCCAATATGTCTTCTCATAATCCTGTTTTGGATACTATACTTGATGAGTTGAGGGGTCTGAAACCTTTCATGAATGCCACTAACGAAAAGCATCAACAAATTGAGGATTGGTGTATTGCTATGTTTGACATGGAACAACGTATAAGTGATCTCCAAGATGCTGCTACTAAGACTCCATTGCTGGAACAAGAAATCCAAAAATTTTAACTATACGGAAGACTTTGAAACCAGAAACAGACATAATAATCTTCATTTATATGGACTATCAGAAAATCTTGAGGGTCCTGATCTTTTTGCCTTCTTGAAGAAATTCTTGCCCGAACATCTAGATCTTTAGAACACCCCACCTCTGAATCTTCAATGGGAGCATCATCTTGGTCGATCTCAACCTCATTCAACTAGACCTAGGGGTATCATCATGCTATTTTTGGAATTCACAGACCTGATGCGTGTCTTTAGGGCAGCCAAAGAAACACGTCGCCTCGTCTGCCCTGCCACCATATTTTCATCTTTCAAGACCTTTCAATACCACAAACGCCAGAAAAAAAGAATTCCTCGCCCTCAAATGAGACAGTTGAACATTCGGTATGGCATTCTGCATCTTTGCCTGTGTAAAATTACCTACAAAGGCATTTCACAATCCTTTAACGATCCTGTCAAACTAAAATCGTTTATTCAGAATATCTCATCTCACTCTATGGATACTACTGTTCAGGACTCCTAATCATTTTGCTATGCACATGTTTTTCTAATTTCCTTTCTTTTTCTATGTCTAATCTACATGGCTGCCTTTTATATATTCTATTTTTTTCTCTGTGCTGTTATTCTTGTTTTAGGTGCTGACACGTCTCATGCTCACTTTCCATGCTCTTCGCTTCAGATCTGGATCTCTCGCCTTGATCTGGCTCTTCATCTAACTGTCCTTTTCCTTTCTCTTCTTCCTATTCTTTTATTCTTTCTCTTGTTTTTTTGTGAGTGCTTTTTTGTCCTCTATTGTTATCATAATTGTACTGCTTACATGTTATGTGGATGTTAATATATGGTGTCTTTTAGTTTCCTTTCACATTTTTGCAGCTTGTTATCCATGTTCCTGTTTCCCTATTCCTAATTCCCAATATGTTAATGTTGTCTCATGTAAAATCTGTGGATTGGGACATCCTGTCAAAAGACAAAAGGTACTTTCTCATTTGTCAAAATTTAATTGACATGTTACTTTTTTTACAGGAAACTCACTGTAATGATGTTGAATCGCTTAAGTTAAAAAGACAATGGGTTGGCCAGGTTGTTTATTCTCCAGCTATTAACCGTAAAGGTGGTGCCACCATTCTTTTTCATAAAATGTTACATGCACGGATTGTATCAACTCAGTGTGACACTGATGGACGATGGGTACTGGCTACTGTTATATTTCAGAACAAACAGATTTCTTTATTTACTATCTATAGTTGTGTCAAACTTGATCTTGATTTTTGGAATAATATTAAAATAAAATTGGCTTCAATTGACAATCCCAATATTATTATAGCAGAAGATTTTAATCAGTGGTTAGATCACTTTACTGATAGGAAAGTAAATGTAAATTTAATCTTGATAAATCTCATAAGGCATTTTAATTGGCAAATGCCACTTGTCCATTCTTTGATGTCTGGAAAACTTGTAATCCTGATACTTTTGAATTAATATTTTTCTCTAATGTATATCATACCACATCCAGAATTGATTACATTTTAGTTACTAATTCCCTACTTCTCTCCATTTAGTCTTCAGAAACTGGCTTCATTTTTATCTCAGATAATGCCCCTGTTTTATCTTCTTTTGATTTATCCCTCACTTATTCTAAAACTGGCCATTGGAAATGTAATAATTTCTGTTTATCTGACAATAATTATATTATGGAAGCCACTGCTTTTATTAAGGAGTTTTTAAATGTAACCAATCTATTGAAACCTCTATTTCTAACAACTGGGATTCTTTCAAAGCTTCCTTTCGGGCCTTTACTATAGGTTATTCAGCTAAATGGAAAAAGGTAGAAAATTCCCATTATACTACATTCCTACATACTTATCTTACCTCTAAATCTTCCTCTCTTTTATACAAATTGATTAAGGTCAAGTCTACCCTCAATAAACTCACTACCACTGATGCTTGTAATATCCTACTTAAAGTTAAATTGAATTATCACAGAGGTCAAAATAAAGCAGGCAAAATGTTGTATAATTATTTAAAAATCAAATCTGAGCATACAAACATTGGACTTATTCATAATGAACTTACCAACAACATTATATCCTCAGATGCTGATATTTCAAAAACTTTCCAAGACTAGTACAAATCATTAAATTCAGAGGGTACCAATCCTTTAGAGCAAGATATACATACTTACTTTAATGGTCTTCCAAATCCTCCTTCCATTCCTGATAAATTTAAATCATTAGAAGCTGACATAACTCTTCAGGAGATCATGGATGCTATTAAATCCCTAGAAAAAGCTAAAGCTCATGACCGAGATGGATTTTCTATTGAATTATTTTCCACTTTTTCTTCAATTTATTTGCCTCTAAATTACTTTAACTTTTTAATTCTTTTCTTTTGGATTCAAAGGCTCCTGGATCCTTTTTGGAAGCACTGATTTTTATTATCCCTAAACCTGACAAAGATCACACCCTTTATAGAAACGATCATCCTATTTCATTAATTAACTATAATTGCAAAATATTTGCCCAAATTTTAGCATCTCGCCTTGAAAATGTTGTTCCTCTACTTGTCAAATCCGATCAATCTGGTTTCAGTAAGGGTAGACTTTCTGCGGATAATGCCAGAATGTTGTCCAATATGCTTGCATTTGGTAAGAAATATGACTACCCTCTTGAGGCCCTATCTCTTGACACTGAAAAGGCATTTGCCTGCATTAATTGGCAATATATGTTTACCACTCTTCTATGGTTTGGCACAAAATTTTTTTTTAATGTAAATTACTATACTCTGACCCCCGTGCTAGTGTGTTTGTCAATGGACACTTTTCCCCTTATTTTAATTTACATAGAGGTACCAGACAAGGATGTCCCCTTTCCCCTTTACTTTTTATTCTTTGTTTAGAAACCCTTTCTTGAAAGTATTCGTTGTAATACACTTTTGTCAGGTTTTAAACATAACTCCCTCAAAACCAAACTATCGGCTTACGCTGATGATATTTTAATATATATGTCTAACCCCTCTCCTCCTTAAATCCTTTTTTACAACAGATCAAGTTATATACCAATATCTCAGGTTTTCAACTAAACTTCTCTAAAACTGAAATTCTACCAATAAATTCCCCTTGTTATCAATATATGTTGGCTGACACTACTTTTACATGGTGCCCTTCCAAAATTAGATACCAATGTGTCTGGTTCACCCCTACTATTTCCAGCATAATTAGTCATAATTTTAGTACTTTAAAACTTACAATTCTGAAATTACTCTCATAATGGTCTTCCCTTCACCTATCATGATGGGGTAGACTAGTTACCATCAAGATGTTGATTGTACCACGCGTCCTTTATATATTGTCAGTTACCTTTGAAAATACCGACTTACTACTTTTCTCACATCAACTCTATTTGTACTAAATTTCTCTGGAATAATAAACACTCATCTATTGCCTTGTCTAAACTTAAACATCTGAAGAATGGGGGAGGTGTCCATTTTAATGATTTTAAGTTATATCATTCTGCTTTTTAAATTCGACAATTTTATGCTCTAACTAATGATTTTCAAGACTCTCCCATACCACGATGGATTGTATTTGAACACTCTTTACTGACTGATTTTTCATTTACTGACGCAGTTTATATGTCTAATTGTAATTTTAGCTCCAAAAACTCTATTCTAAAACATTCCCAATGTTTGCTGTATACAATATTTTCTGCAGGTTATGCTTTGTATCAATGTTTTCTAGCCTCTTCTATTTGATATAGTAAGTTTATTAAATTTTGATGCAAATCATTCTATTTCAAACATTGGAAGGAGAAGGGTATTATGTTTGTTTATCAACGTGTAAAACATAACTCTGTTATACATTTTCCCCAAATACAATATATTCTACCAAGCTCTTTTTTGCAGGAATAAAACCTAATATCGTCTGCTCTTCAATATTTTTTAATGACTAATAATTTTCCTCCTGACACTGCACCACTCATACTCTTGACACCATTACATAATATTCCTCACGATTCTATCCCAAAAGCTGCTTATTTATATAAAGTTTTACTATCCCCAGCTACTGTATGATTGAAAGATTCCACTGAATTACTATGGGAAACTGACCTTTCCATGTCATTCCCTGTTCACATATAGGACACAATATGCTTAAAATATTGAAACCCTCTAAAGCTGCACATATCACACAATCTCTATTTTTTGTGTGTATTAGAGCTGTTATTGCTCCTGAATGTATCTCTAAATTTGCTCCAACTTCTCTATTATGTTGGTCTTGTTCTACCTCTACTGGCACTTTAACTCATTTACTCTACTATTGTTCTCATGTGTTTAATTTCTGGAAAGCTATACGGTCAAAATGTTTAAAGATCTTTCAATGAAATATTTAATTATCAATTCAGAATGCTTTCTTCGGATCTATGTCACCTGACTTTCATCAGCTTTCTCCTAAACCTATGTTGTTTGGTCTATTTATTGCACTTGCTTTTAAGGTTATACTTTCCTATTGGAAAGATACTTTTAAGTTATCTATATCAAAATGGTGGAATTTTATTTGCAACAGACATAGAATAGCTAATGTTTCTTCATTATCGGTTCATCAGAAGATTAAATCAGATTTATATTGGTTAACCTTTACTACATATCTATCGTCTCACTCACCTGCAGCTTCGTTTTCATTTTTCTTCCTCTCCGTTTGTCTTTCTACACCCTTTCCTCTCCTTTTTTCTTTCTTTTTCTTTATTTTCCTTCTTTTTTGTTTTTTGTTTTTGTTTTTCTACTTTTTCTCTCTCCTCGATGTTTTTTTTAAATATAACATTTTATGTCTAATTTATACTCATAAACTTCTGTTACTGGTTTTAATATCCTTAGTAATTGTATTACTATGCAAGTTATATTGTCATTGTTCTACATTTAGTATGTATTACTATTGTTCCTTTTTTAACTCTTCAAAAAAAATATTTAACTAACAAAAAAATCCACTTTAATGGTAAAGTCAGTTTTTAAGATACAATTGTGAAAATGCCACATTTTGAAATTTTCCTGTCCTAAAACTATTTGGTCCCTTAACCTCTCCTGATTCACATGATTGGGTGTCGGTGGCACTGGCAGTTGAACTTTTTATTCCTGCCAGACAGCAACACCATAGAGAGATTAGGTGTGCCTGGGTGGGACATCAACTGCCAGGAAGGAAGGCGGAGCTGGGCACAGCCCCACTTGCAACCAAATAGGCTGTACTCTGCCTTCACACACAGAACTTGTCACCCATGCATTGTTCATGCAGCCGGCTTTGGAGCCAGGGTAGGGGAGTCAGGAAACGTCTCCTACTTCAAAGAAGGTGCCATGTATAAACAGGGGACCCACTTTCACTTTCTGGGCCTGCGGAAGGACTCTCAGATAACTGCCTGCTGCTTTGGCATGCTAGGTACTCCACAAGATTGATTTGCTGCACCAGGAAGGACTGCTTCCCTGCCTGGAGCTTGTCTTGAACCTTCAGAAGCCTGCCCTACTGCTTGAGCCTTGCTTTATCACCTGGACACAGGACCACCAGAGTGACTCCAAGGGCCAGATGGCTAGTCTTCTGTTTAGAGCCACAGGAACAGAAAAGGCTCCCTCCATCTTGAACCAGCACCTGGTCAGCTACAGTCTCCAGCTCCGTCCTGCTGAAGATTTTTGACTTCCCAAAAACTGGCTGAGTCAGAATGTAGAAATCTTCATGGCGGCTTTGTCCAGCGACTCCCCGATGAGGATGCTCCCTCCTCTGACACCGCCTGCAGGCTTACCCTGCTGAACTTTACCTTCTCAGAACATTTTCTTCACAATTTCTTCTAAGTCCAAAGGTAAGCGCTGACCGGATTTCCTTGGTTGGCGCTTTTCTTTTAGGTACTTGATTTTACTAAACACTTATCAATAACTCCCGTTTTGCTCAGTGGATTTTTGTAATTTCAGTGTCAAATAATTTATTAAAATGCATTCTATCTTTCTAAATTGGTTTGGGATTTTTCTTGTGTTTTGTTTTCACTTTGTTACTGTTTGAGTACTGCATAACTACTTTAAACATTGCCTCGAAGTTAAACCTAACTAATTTTTTGCCAAACTACCTGAGGGCAAAGCACAGAATAATTTGGTGACTTCTGTGGTTTACCCTGACAGAGATTATGGCTGTTGCTTGATGAGGGTTAACACCCCAGTCAACCAAAAACCCCAATTTCTCACAGCCTGTGTGTATCTGTGTGTGTGACTTCAAAGTTATCTTTATTTTATGTTAGGTGGTTAATAATGGTATGGCACTTAGGGACAAAGTGCTTTAATTTTTTTTTTAAATACGTTTTTATTGCACAATGCTATACATATTTACATACATTTATGAATTCATCCTCGAGGTAATTGTGCATTTTTCAATTTTCAACCCACTCCACCCACCCCCAGGGGCTGGTAAGAGCCATGGATTCAATATACTTTACACAGCTAAAACCAAAATTCATATAAATCAAATACTTCATATAGATTTCTTCATTACAACCCAGATAAAGTGCAGTGTGCCATCACACCTAATCTACCGATTTTCCTCTTCCCATTCTGAGAGTGGCGCCCAGATTTTTAAAACTTTCATTCGCGCTCGAATCTCTCTTCTTGCATAACAGCTTTTTCTAGATTGTACGTAGCCAGAAATCAGGAGAGCCACTGTTGGAATCCTGGGGGATTGGGATGCAACCAAGCAGAGGCAATACATAATCGAAATACCGCCATCCCAATAAACACCAGCTCTTGACCATAATTGCCCCGTTCTTTTTCCGCCACCCCCAGCACGAATAGGCTTGGTGAAAGGGAACATTTTATTTCCAAAGCTTCCTTAAAAAATTAGATGATATCTTGTTTGACCTTTGAGAGCATACTACAGGAAGCAAAAATATGAACAAGATCTGCCTGAAATAATGCACAACGAGGGCAATATGTCCCTTTCCCACTCTCCCATTTGGCTATCTTATGTGGGGTGTAATATAATGAGAAGCAGGTCTTAAAATATTGTGCCTGTAGCCGAGCCGGGATTAGAATGTTCGGTGCCATTTTAAATGACTGCTGGAATGTATATTCTGATACGCCAATTCTCTCCTTCCATTTTGATGACCATAGTTCCATATCATCCTTCATCAGGGAGTTGAAAAGATTATAGAGAACCCGAATGGATAGGTCCTTATTCTTTACCAATTTCTCAACTATGGTATTTCTAGAAAAACCAATTGGTCCGCCACCCGTCTTAACTAAAAAAGTCCCTTATTTGAAGATATTTAAAGAAGTCTCTCCAGTCTATCCCAAACATCTCTTTAAGATCTTCAAAAGAGACAAAACCCTCTAAAGAAAAAAAGGACCCCAATTTAGTCAGACCAGCATCTCCCCCATCGTTTAATCGTATAGTCCTTAAAAACTTCCCCTGGAAGGTTTGGGTTATCTATTAGTGGTGTATAGTAATTAAGCCTACCGATGCCAATTAATCTTCAAACTGCTTTCCAGACTTTAAAACCTCCCACTAATGTTTTGAAGTGATCCTTCTTGTAGTGTTCATCATTTAAATAGCGCCACAGCCATCCCCAGGCCTCTTGGCCCATTATAAGTTCTGGGGGAGTCGGGACCTCCTCAACATGTCTTTCAACCGGTTTTTCTTGTAGCAGAACCAGGTTATGCAGAAGTGTGGTGGCCCAATAGTAAAGTCTGAGATTAGGTAAAGCCCAACCCCCTCTTTCCCAGGGCAACGTAAGAAAGTTAAAAGCCCTTCGCGGTTTGGCGTATGCCCAGAAAAATCAATAAAATAAATCTTCCAGTTTTTTTAAGCCAATCATTTGAAAATTCTAATGGGATTGCCCAAAAAAAATATAGTATCTAAGGAAAGAATAGCATTTTGACTATATTGCATCTGCCAATGATGGATAGATGTAAATTGTTTAGCCTGAATAAATCCTGTTTGGTTTTGACTAAGAGAGGTTCTACATTGTCTTTAACAATATCCTCCATGTTTGTAGAGATATTAACACCTAAATACGTTGCATTCTTAACCACTCTGGTGTCATTTATCGATGTATTCCCATTGACCACTACTTGTGTTTTACCGCGATTGAGTGTATATGCGGAGAGCTTCCCAAACCTTTCTGCTTCTTCTTCTATTTCCTATAGAGCGATAGTAGGGTCAGGGGTCACAAGGGCAATGTCGTCAGCATATGCCAGCACTTTTGTTTCCCAGCCATGTGTCATGATAGGTCTGATAGCCCTATTATTTTCTAATTGATGTATGAAGGGGTCAATACATACTGCAAACAGCAAGGGTGAGCTCGGGCAGCCTTGAAGGGTCCCCCTGGTTATTACAAATGGATCCGAAAGCGCACCATTAACAAAAACCCTGGCTGTTAGATGATAATACAGCATTTTAATGGCCTGTAATAGCCCGCCCTTAATTCCAACCCTTGACAGGTCCTCCCATAAAAAATGCCACGAGACCCTGTCAAAGGCTTTTTCCGCATCCAATAGGATTAAAGCCATGGGGTCCTTGGATATTGTTGAGGCATCCAGGCGTGTGATAACCCTCCTTATATGGTCAATCGTCCCGCGCCCTGGAATGAATCCATGCTGGCACATTGAAATCACCTTGTGAATGATTGGCGCCAGACGAGCTGCTAAAACTTTTGAATATATCTTACTGTCGCTGTTAGTCAATGTTATTGGATGATATGAACTGGGCTCACTTGCCGGTTTATTCTTTTTAAGGACAATTACTATTTTAGCGGAAGACCAGGAATTCGGAGGTCTTCCCCCCTTGAACACATGGACAAACAGTTGGGTCATACATTCTTTGAGTTGCTGCGAGAATTTTTTGTAGAATTCGATGGGAATACTATCCAATCCTGTCGCCTTACCGTTAGGAAGGCTAATAATACATAATAATATCTCAATCCACTGTGGGAGATCATCCAACAGTTGTTGGTCTTCGACAGAAAATTGTTCTCCGGGAATTGAGTCCAGATAGTCATTAACTTCTCTAAGATCCCCTTGTACATCATCTTGATATAAGTTCTGATAGTACATATAAAATGTGTTTCGAATGGTGTCTGGGTCTGTTACTATTCCCAATATGGGATCCTGGATCTCTTGTATTAAGTTTTGCATTGTTCTTTGTCTCACTCTTATCGCCAAGTGATGCCCTATCTGCTCACTGCACTCGTGTGCTTTCTCTCTCCATACCATAAGTTTATCTGCAGCATCTGCAGCTATTGTTTCCATAATGGAGGATTTAGCAACTGCTACCTTTGCCTGTGAATCCTCCACGTGCCCCCCCTGTTGTATTGTCTTCACTAAGTCCTCCTCTGCTTGGCCCAGTCGATTCTGTAAACCATATATTTGCTGTAGTTTTTTTTAAATTGTGATTCAAAGAATATCTAAGAGTTTCCCCTCTATGCCAGCTTTCTGTGTATCTCACACAATGTCTATTCCTGTACTACCTATATTTTCCTTTAGAAACTGCGGGATCCAGTTCCTGATATGGCTACAGTATCCTTTGTCAATCAGCAATGCTCGCTCAAAGCTCCATGTTTTCTCCCTATGTTTAGAGTTGTCTCCCTTAATCTCAATCACTAAAGGGTTGTGATCTGACAATATGCGTGGAGCTTTCTCTATCACACACTCACGAAGCAGGGAGTGGGACAAGAGGATTAAATCAAGTCAGGCATGAACTTTATGTGGAATAGAGAAATACGTGAACCCTGGATCTGTTGGGTTTTGCCAATTCCAAGCGTCGTTCACCCCGTGATCCCTACATAACGCCCTTAGTGCCCAAAACACTTTGGGTTTCCTACCACTATACGACCAATTATCTTTTGGGCCCAATGCCTTGTTGGCAGGTATTTTTATATTAAAGTCCCCACAAATGACAACGGGGAGTGGCCAAACAGCCAGCTCGCTATTTACCTGCTCGAATACTCGTGGGTCGTCCAGAATACTACCATAAATTGAACAGATGGTAAATGGTTCCCGGTACTTTTACGGCATTCCGTTATTACCCATC
Source organism: Calotriton arnoldi (assembly GCA_963921515.1). Taxonomy (NCBI): domain Eukaryota; kingdom Metazoa; phylum Chordata; class Amphibia; order Caudata; family Salamandridae; genus Calotriton; species Calotriton arnoldi. The sequence continues at coordinate 253,138 of CAWUFW010015452.1, read as the reverse complement.
TTCCCAGCTGATCGGCTAATGTTCGGGTAAATTGTAACGTAGTGTTAGATGACAGAATCGCCACCCCTCGTGTCTGGGTATTTTGTGTCGTCCCCCCAACCAACCTATAACCTAGCGATTTCAACAGGTACAGTTGAGCACCTTCATTGTGGGTCTCCTGCATGCATATTACGTCTGACTTCAATAATCGTAACCCTGCTGCCGTATTGCGTCTTTTCTTAGGGTCATTTAGGCCTCTGATATTGATAGTGGCTATATGTATTTTACCCATCAGAGATATCTTCAAGATCATTTATAAGGGACAAAGTGCTTTAAAAAGAAAATGTATGTGTGCTTGGACAATCAAACACTTGAGGGCATTTTAATTTGGTAATATTACAAACTCTTTCTTTAATTGGCAGGAAGGGCACCTGAGAAAAAGGTGTTTTTTACTTTTCAGTTAAATATATTTTTACAGAGAAATAAGAAGTAATATCTATGCACATTTTACAAACATAGAGCTGAAAGTCAAAATTGTTTTGGTAAAAAGGGCTATTTGGGTAATAGGAATAGTTATATAAAGGTCTCTAACCAGAATTCCAACTTTACTCTTTATGAAAAAGAAAAATACAAGATAGAATGGCAGCCATATTTTCCATGCTCCTCCACTTCACCTCAATTTCATGAAGAGCTGTCAAACATAAGCCCATTTGCATTTCTCCATCTTTCTCTCTCCCAATAAAGACACTATGACATTGTATGTGTGATCCTAAAAGATCAAAATAAACACATTAAATCATTGCACAGAAGTTAAGATGCATTGTTTTGAAATGCTAATTACTTTATTTGTATTCTATTACCATTTGGTGTGTAGAAGGGATGTTATAAAAGATCACTTAAAATGTTCAGGGGAACAGGTGCTTAAGCACTGAGCCTTGCTCATAACAAGTGAAATCCATCATAGTTTCAAGCCTGACTTGGAGTTCCAGATTTTGACTACCACATTGAAGTCACTTTTTATTTGCAATGGGGAGGGTGACAATCCACAGAGATATGTTCTTAGGAAATAGGGAAGATAAGCATGTAATGTAATCTAAGATATCTATTTTGTTTTTTGGAAAATATGCTTTGTTTACATTGTGATGACTCATATAGAAGTCTGACCCACAGGATTTTGACAAATATGTATTTTAGCCATTTGTTTATCAGTGAATGATGATGGGGGACTTTACTTCACAAACATGAATCTCCTTATGGTGGGCAGTCAAAAGGTACTAAAATACTAATTTTGGAGATGTGTTAAATGCACAGTACATTAAGACCATATTTCGTCATGGCAATCCATGACTGGTTGCCACCAGCAGCAAGATGGTGGACAGCAAATGCCCTAGAAAGCAGGGAACATTTGGTAAAGCTGTGATATTATGCTTTTCTAAATTTGCTTTGTGAAAAACTCTATATCTCAAGGCAATATAGTGAAATAACATTGACTGAGTGCCTCAATGGTTGCCACCTAAATTCTCTGGGATAGTATATATTTCTTCATTGGCTTCAATACACTATGACAATTGTTTATTTAGATTTAGAGGAACACACTAAAATGAAGACAACATAGCTAATATATCTTGATAGATGAGAATCAGGTGAATGTGAATTTAAATAACTTCCTGTTAGAACTGGGGGTCTCTAGTTGGCTGAGGTAGGTACCTTAGGCCAAATAGGGACCCTTGCTTCTAAGTCAGGGAAAGGAAGGACACCTTCTCAGATAGCCCCTGCTCACCCCCTCGGTAGCTTGGCACGAGCAGCCAGGCTTATCTCCAAGGCAAATGTGTAAAGTATTTGCAACCACGCTCTCAGTGACACAGTGATGACACCACAAATGGACTCCACACGAGTTTCATAGAAAACAATTAGATGTTTATATAAAAAAGATAAAACACACAAGATGATGGACGGAATGCTGCACATTGGCAAACATTCACCCCCAGTCACAGATCTGGGTTTAATCCATCGTTATTTTGCTTCACCACGCCACCCCAGTTCAGACATAGCCATATGCAAATCAGTCTTGACCCTGTGCCTCATGGGAACAGTCCAGACCGAACTGCCAAGCCATGTCTTCCCTGGACCGGAATCAAGCATCCTAGGACCGGTTTCAGGCTATCAGCCTTCATCAGCCAGGATAGCTTGACTCCAGGGGCGTAGTGAGCACGGGACACACGTCTGGGCATACCCTTCCCACATAGGGCGAAATGCAAAACACACAAGATGATGGACGGAATGCTGCACATTGGCAAACATTCACCCCCAGTCACAGATCTGGGTTTAATCCATCGTTATTTTGCTTCACCACGCCACCCCAGTTCAGACATAGCCATATGCAAATCAGTCTTGACCCTGTGCCTCATGGGAACAGTCCAGACCGAACTGCCAAGCCATGTCTTCCCTGGACCGGAATCAAGCATCCTAGGACCGGTTTCAGGCTATCAGCCTTCATCAGCCAGGATAGCTTGACTCCAGTGGCGTAGTGAGCACGGGACCCATGTCTGGGCATACCCTTCCCACATAGGGCGAAATGCAAAACACACAAGATGATGGACGGAATGCTGCACATTGGCAAACATTCACCCCCAGTCACAGATCTGGGTTTAATCCATCGTTATTTTCCTTCACCACGCCACCCCAGTTCAGACATAGCCATATGCAAATCAGTCTTGACCCTGTGCCTCATGGGAACAGTCCAGACCGAACTGCCAAGCCATGTCTTCCCTGGACCGGAATCAAGCATCCTAGGACCGGTTTCAGGCTATCAGCCTTCATCAGCCAGGATAGCTTGACTCCAGAGGCGTAGTGAGCACGGGACCCACGTCTGGGCATACCCTTCCCACATAGGGCGAAATGCAAAACACACAAGATGATGGACGGAATGCTGCACATTGGCAAACATTCACCCCCAGTCACAGATCTGGGTTTAATCCATCGTTATTTTGCTTCACCACGCCACCCCAGTTCAGACAGAGCCATATGCAAATCAGTCTTGACCCTGTGCCTCATGGGAACAGTCCAGACCGAACTGCCAAGCCATGTCTTCCCTGGACCGGAATCAAGCATCCTAGGACCGGTTTCAGGCTATCAGCCTTCATCAGCCAGGATAGCTTGACTCCAGTGGCGTAGTGAGCACGGGACCCACGTCTGGGCATACCCTTCCCACATAAGGCGAAATGCAAAACACACAAGATGGACGGAATGCTGCACATTGGCAAACATTCACCCCCAGTCACAGATCTGGGTTTAATCCATCGTTATTTTGCTTCACCACGCCACCCCAGTTCAGACATAGCCATATACAAATCAGTCTTGACCCTGTGCCTCATGGGAACAGTCCAGATCGAACTGCCAAGCCATGTCTTCCCTGGACCAGAATCAAGCATCCTAGGACCGGTTTCAGGCTATCAGCCTTCATCAGCCAGGATAGCTTGACTCCAGTGGCGTAGTGAGCACGGGACCCACGTCTGGGCATACCCTTCCCACATAGGGCGAAATGCAAAACACACAAGATGATGGACGGAATGCTGCACATTGGCAAACATTCACCCCCAGTCACAGATCTGGGTTTAATCCATCGTTATTTTGCTTCACCACGCCACCCCAGTTCAGACATAGCCATATGCAAATCAGTCTTGACCCTGTGCCTCATGGGAACAGTCCAGACCGAACTGCCAAGCCATGTCTTCCCTGGACCGGAATCAAGCATCCTAGGACCGGATTCAGGCTATCAGCCTTCATCAGCCAGGATAGCTTGACTTCAGTGGCGTAGTGAGCACGGGACCCACGTCTGGGCATACCCTTCCCACATAGGGCGAAATGCAAAACACACAAGATGATGGACGGAATGCTGCACATTGGCAAACATTCACCCCCAGTCACAGATCTGGGTTTAATCCATCGTTATTTTGCTTCACCACGCTACCCCAGTTCAGACATAGCCATATGCAAATCAGTCTTGACCCTGTGCCTCATGGGAACAGTCCAGACCGAACTGCCAAGCCATGGTGAGCAAAAAAACGATGGATTTAGGCCCAGATCTCTGTACTGGGGTGAATGTACGACATTGTTCTGCATTCTGTCCATCAACTGTTGTTTTTGCATTTGTCACCCCGAGTGGGACGGGTATGCCCAGACGTGGGTCCCGTGCTCTCCATGCCACTAGAATCAAGCTATCCTGGCTGAAGAGGGGTGAAACCCCGAAACCGGTCCTAGGATGCTTGTTTCCAGTCCAGGGAGGACCTGGCTTGGCAGTTCGGGCTGGACTGTTCCCATGAGGCACAGGGTCAAGACTGATTTGCATATGGCTGGGTTCAAACTGGAATGGCATGGTGAGCAAAAAACGATGGATTTAGGCCCAGATCTCTGTACTGGGGTGAATGTATGACATTGTTCTGCATTCTGTCCATCAACTGTTGTTTTTGCATTTGTCACCCCGAGTGGGACGGGTATGCCCAGACGTGGGTCCCGTGCTCTCCATGCCACTGGAATCAAGCTATCCTGGCTGAAGAGGGGTGAAACCCCGAAACCGGTCCTAGGATGCTTGTTTCCAGTCCAGGGAGGACCTGGCTTGGCAGTTCGGGCTAGACTGTTCCAATGAGGCACAGGGTCAAGACTGATTTGCATATGGCTGGGTTCAAACTGGAATGGCATGGTGAGCAAAAAACGATGGATTTAGGCCCAGATCTCTGTACTGGGGTGAATGTATGACATTGTTCTGCATTCTGTCCATCAACTGTTGTTTTTGCATTTGTCACCCGAGTGGGACGGGTATGCCCAGACGTGGGTCCCGTGCTCTCCATGCCACTGGAATCAAGCTATCCTGGCTGAAGAGGGGTGAAACCCCGAAACCGGTCCTAGGATGCTTGTTTCCAGTCCAGGGAGGACCTGGCTTGGCAGTTCGGGCTGGACTGTTCCCATGAGGCACAGGGTCAAGACTGATTTGCATATGGCTGGGTTCAAACTGGAATGGCATGGTGAGCAAAAAAACGATGGATTTAGGCCCAGATCTCTGTACTGGGGTGAATGTATGACATTGTTCTGCATTCTGTCCATCAACTGTTGTTTTTGCATTTGTCACCCCGAGTGGGACGGGTATGCCCAGACGTGGGTCCCGTGCTCTCCATGCCACTGGAATCAAGCTATCCTGGCTGAAGAGGGGTGAAACCCGAAACCGGTCCTAGGATGCTTGTTTCCAGTCCAGGGAGGACCTGGCTTGGCAGTTCGGGCTGGACTGTTCCCATGAGGCACAGGGTCAAGACTGATTTGCATATGGCTGGGTTCAAACTGGAATGGCATGGTGAGCAAAAAACGATGGATTTAGGCCCAGATCTCTGTACTGGGGTGAATGTATGACATTGTTCTGCATTCTGTCCATCAACTGTTGTTTTTGTATATAAAAAAGATATACAATGAGACCACACGATAAAAATCCAACATATGGGTATTTGTGATCTTTCACCTTGCCGGTTATTAGGCCAGCAAGCACTGGTAGGTTCTTGCAGTATTAATGAGCCATTCTCAATGACCTAATGCAGTCCTAATGCAATGTTATGCAGTTCGTAATGCAAGAATCAGGCAATTTGTAATGCACCAATCAGGCAGTTCGTAATGCGAAAATAATGCAATTCGTAATGCAACAGTCAGGCAGTTCGTAATGCAAAAAATAAGGCACTCCGTAATGCAACAATCAGGCAGTTCGTAATGCAAAATTAGGGCACTTCGTAATGCAACAATCAGGCAGGTCGTAATGCAAAAATAAGATACTTCAGCACTGATCGCGGTGCTCTGGACAGTCTCTATGCCACTCTTACTGACTCGCGGTCAGCTACTGCCAAAACATGCCCCCAACACTGTTATGATGGAAAACAAAGTGCCTCTCCACACTCCGGCCCCGGTACTGCCACTCCTCGGCAAGTACGGGCCGCGATACGGACTTGAGCGGAGGCTCACGCTGCAAAGATGGGAAAGGGCAAGAGCGTTTCTCTCGGAGCCCGCACCCCGCCCCAGGCGGCGACACATGCACGCTCGCTGAGCGTTACCGGGGGGGTGCGATCTCACTCTCCTCTCCTCTCCTCACGACTTGGGCCTCCGGTGTGACTTCGTTGATCTTTGGGGCAGTGGAACTTGGTTCGAGGTCCCTCCTTGGCAAAGGCAGGCTCGGGCCGGCGGCACAGCTCCTCTGGTGACGCCGGTCCGGGCCGATGGCAATGACGATCGCAGCAGCTTTGGTCACGCTGCTCGATCAAAGCAGAGAACAAGACTGCTCCGGGACACACAGTCACGGGGCAATTCCCACGAAGGTCTCAGGCTGCAACAGGGCACACGCACACAGTGTCGCTGAGACTCACTTGAGCTCCGGGTGCACACGATCACAGGGCAATCCTTACGAAGGTCTCAGGCTGCACGAAGCACACACACACAGCGTCGCTGAGACTCACTTGAGCTCCGGGTGCACACGATCATAGGGCAATCCTCACGAAGGTCTCAGGCTGCACGAAGCACACGCAGACAGCGTCACTGAGACTCACTTGTACTCCGGGTGCACCCGATCACAGGGCAATCCTCACGAAGGTCTCAGGCTGCACGAAGCACACGCACACAGCGTCGCTGAGACTCCCTTGGACTCCGGGTGCACACGATCACGGGGCAGTTCTTACACAGGTGTCTCACTGCAACAAGCACACGCACACAGCGTCGCTGAGACCCACCTGGAAACTTTTATGTTTCTGAGTTTCCACAACAGGGAGCCAACTCTCCTCGGGCCCTTGGGGACAAGCTACTTCAGGACACAGCACACAGCAAAGTCCTCTCAAGCCGGGGGACACAGCACACAGCAAAGTCCCTTAGCCTCTCCTTGGTTAAATCAGCAAACTGCAGGCCAGCCCCAGAACACACAGCAACTGTCAGTCCTTTCCTTCAGTCTCTTCAGCTGTTTCTTCCTTGGCAGAGGTTCCTCTTGACCACGAAGTAGTTTCAATCCTTTTCAGTCTTGATCAGTCCAACGTTCAGGGGTTTCAATTCTCATAGTTATACCCCTAAATGTCTTTGAAGTCTTTGTGTTCAGGGGGGCACTGACCCCTGTCTAAACCAGTTCTGGGTGTCTCCCTGCCAGTGACACCTTTTTCCTTTGATAGTGGGGGTCTGGATCTTCAATCACTCAGTAGGAGATGGAGCCATTATTTTATGGCGGCAGCCCAGGCCTCTTCACCTCCAGGGGCTACTCCCCCCCCTACACTCCAGATGCAGGTCAGCCTGTTGCTGTCTCACCTCCTCCCCTGGGTCAGGACATTTCCCAGATCCTATCACATGCAAATCCAGACAGTCAATCCACAACCAGGCAGAGACACACAGAATTGTTAGAACAAAAAAACCAGCCACTTCTAAAAGTGTGGTTTCTAAACACACAATGCAAAAACCACCTTCAGAAAAAGATGCGTTATTAAATTGTGAATTCAGGCACACTAAACTTCACCTCTCCATCTTAAGCCTATGGGAAGATAGGCTGGAAACATATTACACAGCCTCCCCCATTCTGTCCTATGGGCAAGATGGCCTTGCAACAGTGAAAAACGAAATGGAGACTATTTCACTGTCAGGACATGGTACACACCTTAGTACATGTCCTACCTTTCACATACACTGCACCCTGCCCAGGGGGGTACCTTGGGCCTACCATAGGGGTGTCTGATGTGCATAAAAAGGGAAGGGTAAGGCTTGGCAAGTGGGTGCACTTGTGAGGACAACAAGGCAGTTTAACAAACTGCGCGCAGGCACTGCAGTGGCAGGCCTGCGATCCCTCTTTAAGGCTACTGGTGTGGGTGGCACAATTAGTGCTGCAGGCCCACTAGTAGCATTTGTATTACCAGCCCTGGCACACATAGTGCACTTTACTAGGGATTTTACTAGTAAGACAAAGATACCAATTATGGACAACCAATTACCATCACACTTTATACAGGGAGGACTTGCACTTTGACACTGATCAGCAGTGGCAAAGTGCCCAAAGCATCTAAGTTGGCAACACCATGTCAGAAAAAAAGTCTAGGGGGAAGGCAAAGAGTTTAGGGAACTTTAGCCAAAAAGGGCCAAGTCCAACACAACCCCCTCCCAGCCTAAAGCCAGGGTAGACCAATCAATTAGCTTGATGGACTTCCCTGCTTGGGGCGATAGAACACGGACGCAGGCCCGCTACCGCAGGGACACCCTCCTGTTCTATGCCTTCCTGATCCCAGGAGGTTCTCTTGGTCACTACTCCCTGGGCCAACTATGCTGCTCCACGGGTCCTTCCTGGCAGTCAGGGGCACTCTAGGGGGTGCTGGTCCCTTGTCAACTCCCACCTAGAGCGGTACCCCTGGAAGACCCATCGGCCAGGAAGCTGTCTCCAGTTATCCGGCACTCCAGGTTAGAGGTGGGGTTACCCCGGTCACTTTTAGGGGAACTAGCCCCACTGGCTGGGCACTGTCCCACGGGTTCTCCCACGGGAGAACACCTTCCCCCCTTAAGCTTCCATTTAGATTTTTGTGCCTGCCATTTGGGAATGGCACCCACAAACTTCAGGACCGCGGGAGCTCTGGTTACAGACACCCCACAACCTCCTGACGCTAGGTGTTCTTCCTCACACTGCTGGCAGGTAGGCGCTAGGCCCCCAACCTGGTGCTCCTCTAAGGAACCCTCCAGTCTCTGGGGTGGGGTTATGGACCCCAGGGGACGCTGCTCACACTCCCTCCCTCTCCTTTGAGACAGGGTGCTAGCCCGCATGCCCCCCCACTACTCTGGGACCTAACTGCTCTACCTTGCTTCTTTTCCTCCCTAATGCCTCCTCAGACCCTTGGACCCATGACCAGGGGTCGGGCTCTTGTGCAAGCTCCCGGGAATCAAAGAGCTCGCACCCTAACAGGTGTTGGTGCGACTCTGAAAAATAATTACTGAGCCTAGGCTCCCTGGAGCCCAAATTGAGCAATCCTTTGTAATCATTCGCCATGCTATCCATCACCCAATCATCCAGCGCACGCGTGTACTCATCCAGATCCTCCACCAGAGTACTGGATTTCAGTCTCTGGAAATCCCTGAATTTCTGCAGGTACTGTTCAGGAGTGAGCCCATACCTGAGGCATAAAGCCTCCTTCATATTGGCGTAGGTCAGGGTTCCCGCCCTCTCTAAAGGTGGTAAAACATCCCTCACAGAAGCCTCAAAGTGTTTCCATAGGCCCGCCCCCCAATGCTTCCCAGGCACCTCATTCATCCTTAGTGCGATCTCATATGCCGTGAACCACGCATAAATATCATCACCCCTTTGGTAATCTCGCACTAAGTCTTTGGGAATGTACACCTTACCCGCTGGCATGGTTGTGTGCTGCCACCATTCGAACTGGACTCCGCCTGTTTAGTCTTAATGTCCAGTACCCTCATGCTTAACTCATGAGCTAAGAGAATCTTTTTCTCTTCCAAGGCGAGAGCGTTCCTGCTCTCCTCTGCTCACTTTTCACTTTCAATGAGCAGCTTTTTCTCTTCTGCTTGAGCCTTAAGTTTTAAAACCTCCAACTCATGCTCTCTGACCCTTTGGTTTTCCTCCAGCTCCTCTGGGGAACAACTCCTCCCTGAATGGTTACTACCAGCCCCTGAGGCTGGTCCTTCCACCGGCAAATCCTGTGGACCAAATCCATTCCCTGGGTCATCCTCATCCACCTCAACATCACCTGTCTCCTGAGCCTCTTTGGCTTCCCACCAGGCCCTCAAGGCCGTTTGCAGCTCCTCCTTCTTGGCGCTACTTTTCATGAGACATCCCAAAGCTCTGCAGAATTGCCTCAATTGATCAACTTTGTAGGTAAGCAAGGCCTCAATGTCGAACTCTAATTCAGCAACCTCACTGGCTACTTGACTCCTCTGAGACATGATGTGTGGCTTAAATGTCGCTCAAAAATAGAACCAAAAATCAAAACACAATATGTGGTTGCGTCGTGGTCTGCGCTAAACTAGTGATGTACACCAATCACTGTGAGTGAATTTGCAAATACACGTTCAAATCCCCAACCGCTGACCACCAATGTTAGAACTGGGGGTCTCTAGTTGGCTGAGGTAGGTACCTTAGGCCAAATAGGGACCCTTGCTTCTAAGTCAGGGAAAGGAAGGACACCTTCTCAGATAGCCCCTGCTCACCCCCTCGGTAGCTTGGCACGAGCAGCCAGGCTTATCTCCAAGGCAAATGTGTAAAGTATTTGCAACCACGCTCTCAGTGACACAGTGATGACACCACAAATGGACTCCACACGAGTTTCATAGAAAACAATTAGATGTTTATATAAAAAAGATATACGATGAAACCACACAATAAAAATCCAACATATGTGTATTTGTAATATTTCACCTTGCCGGTTATTAGGCCAGCAAGCACTGGTAGGTTCTTGCAGTATTAATGAGCCATTCTAAATGATCTAATGCAGTCCTAATGCAATGCTATGCAGTTCGTAATGCAAGAATCATGCAATTCGTAATGCACCAATCAGGCAGTTCGTAATGCGAAAATAATGCAATTCGTAATGCAACAGTCAGGCAGTTCGTAATGCAAAAAATAAGGCACTCCGTAATGCAACAATCAGGCAGTTCGTAATGCAAAATTAGGGCACTTCGTAATGCAACAATCAGGCAGGTCGTAATGCAAAAATAAGATACTTCAGCACCGATCGCGGTGCTCTGGACGGTCTCTATGCCACTCTTACTGACTCGCGGTCAGCTACTGCCAAAACATGCCCCCAACACTGTTATGATGTAAAAAAAAGTGCTGCTCCACACTCCGGCCCCGGTACTGCCACTCCTCGGCAAGTACGGGTCGCGATACGGACTTGAGCGGAGGCTCGCGCTGCAAAGATGGGAAAGGCCAAGAGCGTTTCTCTCGGAGCACGCACCCCGCCCCAGGCGGCGACACACGCACGCTCGCTGAGCGTTACCTGGGGGGTGCGATCTCACTCTCCTCTCCCCTCCTCGCGACTTGGGCATCGGGTGCGACTTCGTTGATCTTTGGGGCAGTGGAACTCGGGCCCCCCCCGACGGGGATGGTTCGAGGTCCCTCCTTGGCAAAGGCAGGCTCGGGCCGGCGGCACAGCTCCTCTGGTGACGCTGATCTGGGCCGATGGCAATGACGATCGCAGCAGCTTTTGTCACACTGATCGATCGAAGCAGAGAACAAGACTGCTCCGGGACACACAGTGCCGGGGCAATTCCCATGAAGGTCTCAGGCTGCAACAGGGCACACGCACACAGCATCGCTGAGACTCACTTGAGCTCCAGGTGCACCCGATCACAGGGCAATCCTCACGAAGGTCTCAGGCTGCACGAAGCACACGCACACAGCGTCGCTGAGACTCCCTTGGACTCCGGGTGCACACGATCACGGGGCAGTTCTTACGCAGGTCTCAGGCTGCAACAAGCACACGCACACAGTGTAGCTGAGACCCACCTGGAAACTTTTATGTTCCTGAGTTTCCACAACAGGGAGCCAGCTCTCCTCGGGCCCTTGGGGACAAGTTACTTCAGGACACAGCACACAGCAAAGTCCTCTCAAGCCGGGGGACACAGCACACAGCAAAGACCCTTAGCCTCTCCTTGGTTAAATCAGCAAACTGCAGGCCAGCCCCAGAACACACAGCAAGGGTCAGTCCTTTCCTTCAGTCTCTTCAGCTGTTTCTTCCTTGGCAGAGGTTCCTCTTAACCACGAAGTAGTTTCAATCCTTTTCAGTCTTGATCAGTCCAATGTTCAGGGGTTTCAGCTCTCATAGTTATACCCCTAAATGTCTTTGAAGTCTTTGTGTTCAGGGGGGCACTGACCCCTGTCTAAAACAGTTCTGGGTGTCTCCCTGCCAGTGACACCTTTTTCCTTTGATAGTGGGGGTCTGGATCTTCAATCACTCAGCAGGAGATGGAGCCATTCTTTTATGGCGGCAGCCAAGGCCTCTTCACCTCCAGGGGCTACTCCTCCCCCCTACACTCCAGATGCAGGTCAGCCTGTTGCTGTCTCACCTCCTCCCCTGGGCCAGGACATTTCCCAGATCCTATCACATGCAAATCCAGACAGTCAATCCACAACCAGGCAGACACACACAGAATTGTTAGAACAAAAAAACCAGCCACTTCTAAAAGTGTGGTTTCTAAACACACAATGCAAAAACCACCTTCAGAAAACATGCGTTATTAAATTGTGAATTCAGGCACACTAAACTTCACCTCTCCATCTTAAGGCTATGGGAAGATAGGCTGGAAACATATTACACAGCCTCCCCCATTCTGTCCTATGGGCAAGATGGCCTTGCAACAGTTAAAAACGAAATGGAGACTATTTCACTGTCAGGACATGGTACACACCTTAGTACATGTCCTACCTTTCACATACACTACACCCTGCCCGGGGGGGTACCTTGGGCCTACCATAGGGGTGTCTGATGTGCATAAAAAGGGAAGGGTAAGGCCTGGCAAGTGGGTGCACTTGTCAGGACAACAAGGCAGTTTAACAAACTGCGCGCAGGCACTGCAGTGGCAGGCCTGAGATCCCTCTGTAAGGCTACTGGTGTGGGTGGCACAATTAGTGCTGCAGGCCCACTAGTAGCATTTGTATTACCAGCCCTGGCACACATAGTGCACTTTACTAGGGACTTTACTAGTAAGACAAATATACCAATTATGGACAATCAATTACCATCACACTTTATACAGGGAGCACTTGCACTTTGACACTGATCAGCAGTGGCAAAGTGCCCAAAGCATCTAAGTTGGCAACACCAGGTCTAGGGGGAAGGCAAAAAGTTTAGGGAACTTTAGCCAAAAAGGGCCAAGTCCAACACTTCCCATATACCTCTAGGTATTAATTCCCTCAATTAGTATGAAGTCAGTATAACATGGATAATCAACCATTTCCCATGTAATATAACTTTATGTTGCTGCAGGTAGTATAAGAAGTGATTGTAGTTTATCTTGGTTAGACATGCTTCAATCCAATGATGTTAAAACAAATGAATAATAACTAATGAAAAACAAGGTCTTTTGCATTTCAAAGCACATTTTCAAATATTATTCTCTAAATATTACATGCAACAACCTTTTAATTTTGCAAAACATGTTTCCTCCGTTGGTGTGCTTTGAGTATCCAATTCAATCAAAAAATCTAATATTCTTAATTTGATTAAAAATAACCAAAAAGATATGTAAATAATGTAAACGCCATGGCACAAAATGTGATATATAAATATAAACCAACTTGTAAGGTGTCGCACTTATAAAACTTAAATGTGCAACGCAATGTACAGTACATATGCACAAGTAATCCTAGAGAACGTCACTACTGAGCAAGAATTACCAAATTAACCCTTCATAAAAAACAAACAAGCAATCTTTCTCTAAATGATACACAGCACCAAATCAAGAACTTCAATAAATATAAGCAAAAGACACGGCCAATAATATTTCAAATGCAGAAAATAACCCTCCCTTTATAGAGTGCTTGAGCACTGAATATAATTTGCTACCGCTGAACAAATGGCAATAGAACATAATAATTGAAGATAAGGAATGGCAGGCCTACATAGTCCAAAGTTGCCATATGTCAAGATAAGAATCAGAAAATGCTTTCTAGTAGTGAGATACAATATAGGATATAGAATTTGCAGAACAGCATCATGTGTATAGTGGACTGGGGCGAGCAGGAATCATATGGACATGGTGGGGCTTAGTGGCACAGAGTCAAGGCTCAGGAAAGTCAATCAAAAACCAAATAAATGTAGGATCTTTAGCCTAAAGCAGGTAAGAATTTTTGACCGGTTTGATCTGTCGAAATTTAATGATGGTTGAGTTATATAACATAAATCACAATCAGGGCCTAAATGTCTTTACATCCTCCATATGCCTGAGCGAACCAAAGAGGCTCAACTCTATTCGTCCGAATATATATATTTCATTTGCAGATTTATATAGCGCAAACTCCACCCAAAGGTATTGAAGTGCTTTACATGAGCACCAGTTATGTTACACAAGGACACATTCATTTTTGGTAGGCACGGGGAGATTAAGTGATTTGCCCAAAATCACAGGATGCTGAGCTGATGCCGAGGCTCGAACCTGGCTCCCCAGCTCCAAAGGCGGCAGGTCTGGCCGTTACATCCTCTCCCAATATTGCCCTAATTCGAGGTTATACTGACGTGGTTTTTAAGAATACCTTCCCAAGTTTGACTGGAACAAAACGTGCTTTTGTTCCTTGCACTGTTGGAGTCGCAGTTTGGTTTCACCTATACCTAAGTTGTGTGCATAATCAAACAGAGATTCATAGGCTCATACCAAGCAATAACAATGGCTGCACGAATCACTCAATAAAATAAAAAGAACTACCAAAGAATACTGAACAATAGCTCATATGGTTCCATGCTTGAAATCGAGGAATGGACATGCATCTAACAGTGTCTTTTGAGGACAACCCTCGCTATGTGCTTGCAATCTCCATCTAGAAAGGCACCCCTAAGGCTATTTGTGGGGTGTTTGAATCAAGTTGTCAGCTGCATACAATCACAGAGATTTTGAACAGACAACCAAAACCATCTGTCCTTATCTCACAACTGGCCAGGTTTGGAGACACATCCGAACTTCAAAGCAGAGAGCTCAAGGTCGAAAGAAAAGCAAAATGAAGCTTCGCACGTTGCTGACAAATTTCCACCGATTCATTTACAATGTGCAGCTAGTTGATTCAATAGGCTTCAACCTTTCATCATCTTTAAAATAAATGCGTCGTGGGACTGCTAGCCAGATGCCCCGCAGGTAAATAGTACATTTTTAATGGGAATTAATTTAGGCATGCACGCTGATTGCACTTTTTAGTTATTCAAATGCATTTTTCGCATTTACGCGGTGAGACTCTCTAAATATCTTACGGGTACCACATGTGTGGCTCGTGAACCGTCTGAAATGAGCAAAGGGTATGTGTGGGTTATCTAACATCCCAGGCAGGATTCCCCAGAGAGAAAAGGGATTTGCTGCTCATGAAAGGCTAACATTGCTTAAGTGAGGAATTAATGTTTCCTCTGGGACTTGGATTATGCAGTTTTTCTATACTTGGAGAAACAAATTTTACCAGAATTTACGGCCACGGAAGGCTTAATACCTCTTCATTAATCTTAAAATACTTTGGACTTTCAGCTTTATGCAATATGCTGTGTCAGTTGACATTTCTATTTAGGACAAGGAATGTGTTCAGGCAGCCAGCTTGCACACACAGGGAAAGCAGATGGAAATATCTCTCTAGTTTCGTGTGGCTCTGTTAAAATCATATTTTTATGTGTCTTCATTTAATTTGTGGATGCGTGCACTCACATCATAATACAGATTTTTTTTTTTTAAAACAGTTAACCAAGTTAAGCATAATTAACCTGCATTTACACAGAATTCATCTGGAGAGCATGGGGCAGTAGGGCGTCAATATTTTTTTTACGATGCAGGTTTTTGGATAATACTACAGAGAACATTAACTGTTGCATTTGAAGAATAGTCTTTTTGACACCTGGGAAACATTCAAGAGACAGAAGGAATGTTTTTGAATTTACAACTTATGCTTCGATTTTTCCATCAGTAAATGATGTACAGGTGGGATCCAAAATAAATGCCTTTTACACGAATTCTATAAGCAATGACATAAGAAAAAAAGTGTCTTTCAATTAATATGTTTTTATCGAGGAGTGCTAGGAGATCAATGGGAGAAAAACTGCAACGCAACAGCAATAGCTTCTCGGAAGTGATTTTGAATGCCAAGCAAGATAATAAATATTATTCAAAATAATGTCCCTCCTATAGATTAGAAACCCCAATGATGTCTACAGAAATGTTATTGTCTCGTTATTAGACTACACAGCGCAAAATCAACTTTTAAACTGAAATTATGTAATGTGCAACATAACATTCTTTAAACATTACAGTCTGGATAGGCAATAACTTGGGTAAGGATATATAAAACAAAATATTAATTTGATTTTGAGAATGAATTAATGCTTTAAATGTGAAAAAACAACACACACACATACATATTTTGACGGAAAAAAACAAAGGCTCGTATTTTATCTTTAAAAAAACGCAGAAATTTCACTGGAAAAACCAAAGGTTGAAATGACGGTAAAATTGGTTGAAAATTTCAGTTACCTCAAGCAAATATAATTTGCACCCAAGCCATGCGCTCAGTGATGTCACCAATTATGTAGTGTCAGATGTCATCACTGATGCTATCAATGATGCCATAGAACGTGTCATGAGTGACGCAATATACAAGGCCATAAGCAGTCCATGAAAAGGGTGCAAGTTATAGTTAATTGAGTTAACTATAATTGACGAATTTCATTGACACTTTTTTAGCTTAAAATGTTACGTTTTATCAGATTTTTAAAAAATATTTTCGAATCCTGCTGGACTCTCACGGGGGAAAGGGGGTCACACTGGCTTCCGCGAAAGTCCCACTAGATAATGGCAGCCCCAAACATTTTTTTTAACATAAAGGTTGGTGGGGGAGTGGCTCTGGGACCCCCCTACCCCCAGGTCCAGAGTCTCGGGAAACACCACCTAACCTGCCCCCTCAAACTTTATTGTTTTCATTTTCAGGACATTCGGAGCAAGTCAGCTACGCAGCGTTGTAGCAATACAGTGACCAGAAAGAAGAGATGTATACTATTTACTAATATATCGAAGATGTGAGGAGGAGCTCTAGATATATTTTTGGGACAGTTGAATGTTCCAACTGCAGAATGACACAAATTTTGGATAGCTGAGGGCTAGAACCTTCTGCGGCTTGCAATAAAGCTTATTGCAGGTTTCATGTAAGAAGATGCATCTACACACATATTAAAAGTTTCCCTTAAAGAAAATGAATTACTAATGTAGAGTTGATGTGTATGCGGAAGTATTGTAGGCATTCTAGAAATAAGCATGTCATTGCACTGTTGAATAGCATGCACTGAGATGTGAGTGTCGACAGTGCAAACGCATCAGTGCACAGGTAAAGAACAAACTGCTGATCACTATTTTGTGTAACTGTGCTACTGGCAGACAGGCATCTCATGATTGTACAGCTAAGTTGCTGAAACCATTTCTCATCATTGGCTTATGATTGCTGCATGTCTGGGCTGAAGGCAAGAAAAAAACGGATGCCACCAAATGACTTATTACATGCATCCATACCATCCATGGCAGTGGGTCTAGGTGTGATCTGAACACAAGATTTAGATATGTATCATCTGATGGAAAGTGGTATTGTACAACACACAACAGGCCAAGACAATCTTCCACATTTTATAGTGGGAGAGTAATAGGAGTACGGCACCGTTGTGATCCATGCCCCTATAACATGGCTGCTACATAATGCCATAGCTATGCATGCGTGTTCTTTTCTGCCTCTGTTGAGGTTTTGTAATAGAATGTCTAGAGGACATCAGGAACTGCTGCATGATAAGGGAGAAAACTGTATATGTTGCAAGAGGCTGCCCCAAAAAATAGTTACAAATATGGAGCAAATGGAATGAATATCGTGATAATATATGTAAATGTAAATGTAAATCCAGTATTTGTATAGCGCACGAATCACCCCCCGAAGGGGTATCTCGGTGCTGGGGGCCATTGAGAAGATTAAGCGAGCTATTGCCCAGAGTCGCATGGTGCTGGGCAGACCCCTGCCGCCGGAGATCGAACCATGATCCCCAGCGTCCAGCGTCAGTCGCCCTGGCCGCGGCGCCACACCTCTCCCCACCAATTGTTCCCTCTCTCTCTGTTCCAAACACACCGTAAACAATGTGACACAAGATTACTAAGTATCGCACTGTACAGCCGAGCAATGTATGTATTTTTACGCTAAACCAGAATTTATCCCATCTGATTGCAAACATGAATGTTGCTTTACTGTTATTAATAAAAAGATTTATAAAAAAAAATAAAGGGCATCAGGAGCTTTTGGTAAAGATGGATTGCAGTACTACTTCTGTGGAGAGGTTCAAAGGTTCTGCAGGAACCCTAGGATCACGCACTGACTTCTGCGACTTCATTGCCCCACTGGTCATCAAGTCCAAGCACTACATCTACCTCGGAGACCTCAACTTCCACCTGGACGACCCAATAGACGCTAACTCCGCCAACCTCCGAGCATGCAGCTCGATGTAGCATGGGCTACAACGGCCTCACCCAGCAGGTCACCAACCCCACACTCAGAGCAGGAGAACACTGGACTCGATTTTCATGTCCAGTGACAGAATCAAATACAGGCATGCCACAGAACTCACATGGACCGACCACTATATCGTCCACTTCATCATCGCAGGTTCACCATGTACTGCCACCAGTGCCCCCAAGGCCTCCTTCCACAGCTGGAACAAAGTGACACAGATCCAATGTATGGACGCCCTCAACAGCATGCAGCCCAACCCTGCAACCAACTTGGCACAAGCAGTCCAGAACTTCACCACCTGGATTACTAACGCCACCAAATTATTCCCCCCAACAAACAAGTCAAGACCCACAGATCAATCAAACAAGCCAGCCAATACACAGCAGAACTCAGGACAATGAAACACAGCTGCAAACAACTGGAGAGAAGATGGTGCACCACAGACCAAGCCACCTTCAAGTAGGCCCTCAACAAATACCACCAATGACTCAAAGATGCGAAAAAAGACACCCTAGGAAACTGCATTGAAGCAAACACCAACCACACCAAGGCATCATCAGAGTTCTCCTGGCCTACGGCCACCAAGAACACGATCCCTCTTTCACAGGAACTCTGTGACACTTTAGCGGACCATTTCCATAAAAAGATATCCACCATCTACAGGAACTTTGAGCCCCAACCCACTGACCTTCACATCCTCTTCACTCCAATGGATGCCTCCCCTGACCAGCCACTCACCACATGGGAACAGCTCAACACACAGAACACCACCGCCATCATGAACTACATCCATTTGGGAGCAGCCACGGACCCCTGCCCCACCGCCTCTTCAACCTTGGAGGCAAAAGTATCATCTGTCAACTCATCACCATCCTCAATGCATCCATCACCACAGCCACCTTTCCCGATGCATGGAAACATGCAGAATTCAGACCTTTCCTCAGAAAAACCTCTGCAGACCCCAGCGAATTCCAGAACTACCGCCCCATCTTTTTGCTCCCTCTCCCTGTCACAGTCCTCGAGAAGGCCATCAACCAGCAGCTCACTGAACACCTGAAGAGAAATAACCTCCTTTACGCCCCAATCCAGTTTCCACGCCAGCCACAGCACCGAAACTGCCCTGATCACCACCACTGATGACATCTGCACCCTCCTCGACAGAGGAGATTTGGTGGCCCTGCTCCTCCTCAACTTCTCTGCAGCGTTCAACACCATATCCCACCACACATTCATCAAGAGACTGCACCACATCGGATGAATCGCATTGTTACTCACGGGAAGTGCGTAGTCACGAAGATGACTATAGGGAGGCTGAAAACTAGACTGCGGATCAGTGTGAAGAACCGCACCTTAATACCAGTACGGAAATAAGAAGTGGTTTCCATCATGCGTCGGAAGCATGAGGAGCGAGTAAAGTTCTGTTGTCAGAGATCTTCATTTTTAATTGTGAGTCGAGACAATAATTTGGCAACTTTTACACGTGCTTCATTTGGGTGAGAGGTTGCTTACTGAGCAGGAACTTCGAATAATTTTTGTTATCCTTATCTGTTATTATGATGCCATGCTATTTGATACTACATATGTTATGTGTTTTCATGTTGATTTGTGTATGTTTATTTTCTTATTTTGCTGCCATGTTAATTGATGCTGCAAACTATTTATTCTTATGTTGATTAGTTTGTGTTTGATTTCTTGCCTTTACATGTTTTAGCAGAGATTTAAGAATGGGCTAAATTTTCTATATTTATTGCACGCCGTATTGCATGCCGAGTGCTTGTTTATTGTTGCTTACTTTGATGTCCTACCTACGCGTATTAGGCCATGCTTTTAAGGGTCCATTGAGTTATAGCCCATGTCTTTCAAGGTGTGCTTGTGGTCACGTATTCTGTTTTTTAGTTGTAGGGTTGGGTGTACCCTAGTACGGAGTTGTAGGGTTGGGAGTACCCTAGGGCTGCGATGTAGGGTTGTGTGTACCCTAGTACCGAGTTGAAGGGTTGGGTGTACCCTAGTGCCTAGGTGTAGCGTTGGGTGTGCCCTAGTGCCGAGTTGTGGGGTTGGATGTACTCTAGTGCTGAGTTGTAGGGTTGGGTGTACTCTAGTGCAGAGTTGTAGGGTTGGGAGTACCCTAGTGCCGAGTTGTAGGGTTGTGTGTACCCTAGTGCTGAGTTGTAGTGTTGGATGTACCCTAGTGCCGAGTTGTAGGATTAGTTGTACCCTAGTGCGATGTGTAGGGTTGAGTGCCCTAGTACTGTGTTGTGGGGTTGAGGACCCCAGTGCTATGTTGTAAGGTTTTGTACCTCAGTACAGTGTTGTAGGGTTGAGTACACTAGTACTGTGTCGGGGGGTTGAGTACCCCAGTGCTAAGTTGTAAGGTTTTGTACCTTAGTACGGTGTTGTAGAGTTGTGTACCCTAGTACGGTGTTGTGGGGTTAATTGCCTGATTACTGTGCTGTGGGGTTAAGTACCCCAGTGCTAAGTTGTAAGGTTGAGTACCTTAGTACGGTGTGTAGGGTGAGTATTCTAGTACTGAGTTGTGGGGTTGGGTGTACCCCAGTGCTGAGTTGGACTGCCTGAGTGCTGTGTTGCAGGTTTGTGTATTCGGTTTTCACTGTTGTAAGGCTATCTCTCACATAGACTGACACTGGGTGACCCTATTAAACTTGATAAGTGCCAACTTCAGATTGGGAGCAGATAGAGGAATGATTTTTACACTCAAATGAATTGCAATTTAAAATCTTCTTTGGTGGTAAAGTTGGATTTTAAGTTACAATTATGAAAATGCCACTTTTAGAAAGTTTGCATTTTTCATCTCAAACCAACTGTGCCTTTCTAACAGTACCTTGGGTCACTTTACTGTGAATGTCTCTGCTGTTGTTGTTGTGTAATGCTTCTAGACAGTGGGACAAAGGAAGCCGAGAGGAGAGAGCATTCCTGACAGGATGGCTGGGGTGGAGGTGTACCTTGTCCTGATTGCACTTCAAAGAGCCCTACCTGGGTCACACACAAAGGAACCTGACACCAGGCCTGCCATTAACTTTGTCACTCTAGACATTTTGGAGCCAGGAGAGGGACGAACTGACCAGAACAAGTTTTGGGGCTAGGTCAGCAGATTCCCACACACAAAGGCTGGAACCAGGTATAAAAATGGGACTTTTAGAACCTCTCATCAAAACATTCCTGGACCACTAGAAGATTCAGAAGAACTGCCCTGATGTCTCAGAAAGAGGGCATGCCCTGTTGACTGAAGCAGGAAGATTAAACCTGCTTGTCTTGACCCCAGGCTCTTCAAAATGACACCAAGTGTCAGTTGGCTGACCTCCTGTGCCAACTACAGGGACACAACTAGCTTGTAGAGGCCTGTCCAACAACAGCTCAGCTGACCAGCACAAACTGGACCTGCCTGAGCCCTGCTGCTGGCCTCTACTGGAGGGAGTCCTGATTGAGTCCCAATCCCCAAGAGATGCAAGTCCTGAACTCTTTGCTGGCATCAGTGAGAACCCCTCCTGAAGAGAAGGGAGACTCTACTGCCCACAATTAATGGACCTGCTCTTCATGCTGACTGTGACCATCTATGACATCTGCTTCCTTTGAAAACACGATAGGGTCATCTAAAAGTATATAACAGTCCTTTAAAATGAGCTATTGAACTACGATCATAGACCAAATACCTTCTTGGTAGTGGAACTTGGAAACATACTGCTAGTCTCATAGTCTAAGAGAATCTAATGATTTGAACTTGCAAAGGCCAGTGTTTGCAATGATCCAAAGGTGGTTTGAAGTTTGATTTATTTACTTCTCAGCTGAAGACTGAATTTAAAGCCCCATGAGTTATAGTTTAGATATCAAAGTTGTTCTTAAGGATGACTTTCTACATGGATTGTCCTCATTAATTATGATTTAAACTTTTATGAAGAATTCATGAATGTTTGGCACGTTATGGAAGTCTTGGGTTACTCTTATGCAAGTAAGACTGAACTTAATATCTCAAGGAATCTTTCCCACCTCTCTAGTTTAGTGGTGGTGGCATCCACAACGCTGCATTTATTGTCCCTTGCTTTTCTTCAAAGCCTTGAGGGGCATATTTATTCAAAAAAGTCATGCAGCACAGCAAGCTACCTTGCTGTGCTGCGTGATACGGAAAGGGCACAAATGTACATTCCTGACTTTTCCCAGAGTTGGTGCACAATGTGCTGCCTAGCACCAACACAGACACCCTTGCACCAGTGGCGGCCAGCTTGTACCAAGGGTTGCACAAAAAAAAAATTAAAATAGACTTACCTTTTATCTTGCAGTGAGACGTCCTCCTCCCTCAGGTGTCTTCTCTCCTCACGGAAGCTCCTGATGCAGGAAACTGCACTACCCAATCCTGGTTCTGCTTTCACAGCATGAAAGCAGTACCAGGATTGGCTAGAGCAGGCTCTCCCATTACTCCTAAGAGCACTGGAGGCCTGTGCTTTCTCTAACCTAGCTGTCTAAGACAGCTAGGTTAGAGAACTTTAAAATGTGCATTCCTTACTGGCCGGCCCAAGACGCCGGCCAGAGAGACATGCGCATTTTAAAGCACATAGCTCTCTTCTCTGTCACTCGGCAGCGCTGGGCCCGCCCTGTCCTGACGCTTAGTTCAGGACGGGTTGCTGAAAAATAAAACAGTAATAAATTAACTTTATTACCATTTTTTTCAGCTCTGGGGCTTGTTGGGGCGACGCTCCTCCTCTCAAATGAAGGAGCCGCCCCTGCCTTGCACCATGGTGCGAGGGTGCCTGCGTTGCAAAAAGGATTGTTTTTGTGCAGGAAAGGACATCTTCCTGCACAAAAACAGTCGCCTGAGGCATTTTCCTCTTTTTATGTGTGATGTAGCTTTCTGTGTTTCCTGCAGAATGCAGCACACATTGAAAGAGGAATAAACGAGGAGAAATAAAGATATTTCTCCTCATTACGCCTCACCTAGGGAGGCATAGTATTTTGGCGCATTCACAGGTCTACCAGTGATGGTAAATCTAGGAATGCGCCAAAATCCATGGGTGTTGCATTGGAACACCCATGCACCACCCATGGAAAGCCTCCCTGGGGCAGAGCAACACAACGCAGCAATTTGTGCTGCGTTACGTTACTCTAGTTTTAACAAGTCACTCGGGCCCACGCAAGGTGGCCTTGCATTGCTTGATAAATTGCACTTAGTAGTTGCGTTGCGCTTGCACCCCATTGCGTGGTGCAAGCATGATGCAACTACTTGATAAATGTGGCCCTAAGTGTACTACCATGTCTACTCTTAAAGAATCTGGGTCTGCAAAATCAAAGCTTTAATACAGGTCAGCCTGGGCAAACTGCATTCATTTAGCACCCCAACAGTAAACATAAATATCCTAGTTCAGAAAAGGGCTGAATATTGATTCCCAGAATATCATGGGACAAGAATACTAAGGACATAATATCGAGGGACAAAATATTGAAAGGTTAGTGCATAGAGGGAACTATAGATTTACTATTCTTAACTCCACATCTACATACCTTGAAAATATACATATTACCAAGGTATATATATGTGAAATTAGGTATAGTAAAACTAGAATTACTTGTCGATATTTTATTTTTGATATATTGTCTTCGATATTGTATGTCATTGATATTGTGGTTTCAATATCCAGGGTGCTCACCTCAGAAAGGCAATGTGCACCACCGAACTGAAGAGTACAGAAGCAGCTGTGGGCTGCCTTGTGAATAACATTTCTTTAGGGATGGGTAACTTAGTGAGTAGCTGCATGCAAAAAATGTAAAGAAGGAGGCCACCAATATCAGGATATCACATGCTAAAGCACCAACTTGATTTTGAGGCTGTCAATGCCTAGTCTGAGCCCTTCTTTGAAACAGTTGTCAGATTAACTGACTATGCTTATGTTTTTTGATTTTCTTTAGAATAGTTTTGAACATCGGAGCCCTCAACCCCTCAAAGTTCTTGCGATCGTGTGTTACGTTCCTCATTCCCAGGATGACCAAAACAAATTTAATTTTGGTTAATTGCTCTTTTTTTACTGATAACCTGAAGAGGTGCATGCTGAGGTGTCTTCGGTTGTATACCTCGGTGATATAAGGCCAAAGGGTCCAGCTTCCTCTCTTCTTCAACATTCAACAGTTCACTGCTTTACTTAAGTGATCAAATGCGCTGGGATACGAGAGAAGTCTGGGTCAAAATGTCCTCCTTCTGAAGGCCATCCTGCTAAATTGGCAATAGCCTTGAATACTTTCATTGCTAAGGTTCGTATGGTGAGCAATTTAAAAGTAGTGGGTTCATGCAGAGCTTTGACTGTTGTGGCTTTTTATTTCAATCCCTCTGAGCATCCCACCTCACAGTTATTTCAGTACCTCCTAATATGGATTGAATATGTATATCTAGTCTTTGTATAGTATTGGGATTTTCCTAGCATTGCACAGAAATATTCCAGATTTTATTAAAGATACAGAAGCAGATATTAGCCCACCAGTCCCAGCTTGCACCCCTTTCATTCACTACACACACATAAATACCTGCGGCAAGAAATCTGGGCATCTAGCAGTTGTGACAAATAAGCAGAATCAGAGCCCCCTGTTAGTTGGCTCCACCATAACTACACCATGAAATGGAAGGACCTTTAGCTTGTCTGAGCCTAGTCATTTGTCTTGCTGTCTATGCCACATCCCAAATGCAAAAAAGAACAATTGATGGACAGAATGCAGAACAATGTCATACATTCACCCCAGTACAGAGATCTGGGCCTAAATCCATCGTTTTTTTTCTCCCCATGCCATTCCAGTTTGAACCCAGTTACATGCAAATCAGTCTTATACCTGCACCCAATGGGAACAGTCCAGCCCGAACTGCCAGGCCAGGTCCTCCCTGGACTGGAAACAAGCATCCTAGGACCGGTTTCGGGGTTTCACCCCATATCAGCCAGGATAGCTTGACTCCAGTGGCATGAGATCTGGGCCTAAATCCATCGTTATTTTGCTCCCCATGCCATTCCAGTTTGAACCCAGCCACATACCAAATGCTCTCTTCTGTCTCTCTCTGCATTCAACATATTTTGAACTTAAGTATTTCTGTGCTCCCTGCTCTGCCATCTTCCTTAGGATATCTATGTTACCTCTGCCTCGCCATGCCTCTCCATCTCAATACCAATGGCTCTGCTTCCTCCTCATATCTTTACTGGGAGAGGAGTTGGCCTAACGACTAGGGCGGTCGACCTCGAATTTGGGGAACGGGGTTCGAGTCTCGGCAATGACGCTGAACATCCTGTGATTCTGGGCAAATCACTTAATCTCCCCGTGCCTAACAAAAATGAATGTGTCCTCATGTAATGCAACTGGTGCTATGTAAAACGCTCTGATACCCGATTCGGGTCAAGTTCGTGCTATATAAAACTCTGTAAAATAAATGTTAAAATATACTGGAGATAAGGAAAACACTGGACAGGATAGATTTAGCCGGGTTATTAAATGTAAACATTTTTTCTTTAGTATTATTGAGCCAGCTTTGTTGTGGAAATTGAAGCAAATTAGTGGAACTTTGGTTAGTCTCTGCTCTCTTGCTAAAAGTTCAAATCACATACCAACAAAAAAGCACCCAAACATTCATGTTAGGGATCCCATTCCCAATCTGTATCCCACCTTTACAGACATTTACAAGTTACAAACTTGCCACTACCTCTCACTCTGACTTTCCATCACTGAGTGAGGGAGGCTGGTGCCTATTCGGCTTTCAAGGGAAGTGAGGGTGAGTTTCTGCCCAAGCCAGTTCTGAAAACAACATGACCAAAGATGCATTCTACACCTCAGTTCTCGAAGAATTTGGCAAAAAAGGGTGATTTTCGGAGAAACGGTTGGATGGGCACTGATGAAAACTCTGATTCATCAAGGATCTCCTAAACCTCTTCTTCAGATAGTAAAGGGGCGGGAATTTACTCCTTTTAATAAACAAAGTCTTAAAAATGGGGCCATATTGAGCGCTCAGCAGCAATGTAAATGCGGCTCAAATGTCTACACTGTGAATTACTTTCTAACGCAAATTAGGAGCTAGCTTAAAGTAACGAAAAGTAGAACTATTCGCTACTTAGAACTACTTTGCATCAAGGGTTTGTTCCATGATAGGTGCATGGGCATTCCCCATGCAAACACCCGTGGGTTGTGATGCAAATTCCTATCTATTGACGTCGGTATACAAAATTACCATCAAATCCTTATGCCTCCTAAAGACGGGCATAAAGTTTAAGAAAAGTTTTCTTTTCTCAAACCCTTTTAAACACTGCATGCATGCTGCACTTTACAGCACACATTTAAAGTGTGAAAAGTGTTAAACTATGTCAAAGCAAAGTAATATGTACTGAAAGGGTGAGCTTTCAGTACAACACCTATGCTAGACATCACACACAAACTCACACTGTGATGCAAGGGAGCGTGTATTAATGCCGTAAGTGCACCAGCTCAGGGAAGAGAGTGACAGCACCATGTCCACCATATTTTAGTAGATATGGCACTGGTCTGTTGGCTCCCTTTCAAACAACGCAACTTCGATTGCTACACTGTAGTGCATGCAAATGTAGTAAATTTGGCCCCCGTTCTTTTAGCAATTCAGGAATTGAAAGCCAGTCACAAACTTCTTTTTTCCATAAACTCAATCTTGAGGAAGTTACAGCATGGATGGGGAATACGCGCTCTCAAGGGAAAAGTTGTTGGATCATTCTAAGGAAAGAGGTTCAGCCAGTCTATCTGGAACAGGCCTAGGGCGACTGTAGTGTCCTGCTGGACACTTTCTAGTGTTCTTCCTGTGTTTGCACCCCACACCATACACCCACCCATCACTAGCGTCATCCGTCAGGTGACCCTGCAAATAAAAGGGGTCGGGTGCACGTGCCTTGGGCCAGTTCCAGTACTTCATGCCAGGTGTCTGTGTGGCTCATTCCATAGCATGTGGGCCTAGGGCCCAATACACTACAATGGCGACGAGCGGGCTGCTTCCCGCGCGTAAACTGGCCGCCGCCTCGCAGTTCCTGGTGAGAAGTGTAGCCTGCGCATAGGCTCCCCCATGCCTACTGCCAGCAAGACAACAGCCGAGGCAGCGCTGATAGAGAAGAAAGCCACCCAGTGCACACTCTGGCGTCATCCTCTGAGGGCCCGGCAGACGCCCGCATACTGATGCCGCTGCATCCCTGGTATGGACCGGCCCGGCAGCGTTAGGTCAGTGAAAAAAAAAACAATGAGAGGGGAATCGCTACATCTAGCGACGAGTTCGAGGCAACCCCAAGCTACTGACTTGCCCGCAAGAGGCCTCCTTTGCTCTGGCAGTGCCCGCGTGGGCAGCGCAAAACATGCACAGACATTACCGGGCGTGAAGCACTCGCCATTAAGAAGTGCAGGTGCATAAAAATAAATAAACCATGAACTAACCTTGGGCGTAGTTCGCGTAGTAACGCTACGCGTAGCTACACGAAGTGCACTTCGCACTACGCGAGCTACGCGTAGCACTACGCGAACTGCGTAGTGCGGTAGGAAATGCTGCTCGCAATGATTGCACAGTGCCGGATGCTTGTCCGCACTGTGCAATCATTGCAAACGGCATCTTGCACAGTGCAAGCGGTCGTTTTCTGCCGCTCGAGTAGATTTGTACTCGAGCGGCAGTTTTCTCAACGCGGACTGGTAGTTTCTCATCGCGAGCGGTCGCGAGCATGCGCGACCACTCGCAATGAGAAACCTGACCTCCCCGCATTGAGAATCTCGCCGGGAGGTTTATTTTCCACGCTCGCGATCGGCAACTTGATGTTGCTGATCGCGAACGAGGAAAAAGTCTCGCCGGGATTTCATTTTGCTCGCTCGCGGTCGCCAACTTGACGTTGAGGACCGCGAGCAAGCAAAAAATGCCCGCTACGCTATGCGTTTTTGCACTGTGCTACGTGCAATTCGCGTAGCGCGTAGTTGCGCAAACTACGCAAACTACGCGAGCGTAGCGTAGTTTTCCGCCCAGGCCTACCATGAACGCCGTCCAGACACGGCACAGCACGCCTGATCCCCGCATCGGCAGCACCAACCTGAGGCCCAAACTGTCGCTTTGCATGAGAAGGCTAGCGAGCGGCATGCCAGCTTAAGGTGAGAGCGGCCTCTAGCTGCTACCAGGCGGGCAGGAGAACTTTAATAGGCGCCCGCATTGAAAGGCACAGTCAGCAGCAATAAATGGGAAGGCTGCCACAACCCAGGCATGAAGCAGCTACCATCCAACCTCACAGGCCAGTAATCCCGAATCAATGGCCTGCTGAGCATTGCGCGGTGCAT
This sequence comes from Calotriton arnoldi, assembly GCA_963921515.1. NCBI lineage: Eukaryota > Metazoa > Chordata > Amphibia > Caudata > Salamandridae > Calotriton > Calotriton arnoldi. The sequence continues at coordinate 224,649 of CAWUFW010015452.1, read as the reverse complement.
TAAAGAAGCAGAGTAACCTGCCAAGCGGCTCTGGACCTACCATGTCAGCAGTCTGCAGAAACCCCTGCCTGCAGGAACGTAGAGACCGTTCCGTGCCCGCATAACCTGGACTGCTCACGTAAGGAGAAAGATTGCCGAGGCCCGAGTGCAGCACCACCTAGCGGTCGCATGCCGGCACCGCACCCTGAAAGACAAAGCAGCAACGATGACATGGAGGCCTATGTGAACCTCCGGCGGCTGCATGTGAAGGAGCCTCCCAGCAGTGTGCACCTTCGTTTTCCCAAGGAGGCATTGTTGATAAGAGTGCGGCCTGCGGTTTCAGCGGAGAGAGCCGCGGCCTCCTCCAAAGGCATCTGCAGGGCCATTAGCGGTGGTTTGCCACACTGCACCCTGGCCAGCAACCCCTGTCTGCCCTGCACCTACACAGAAACGGCCCCATAGTGAGAGGCAGACTGCCATGGACTCCAATTTCAAAGAGGCAGCACCACTGACTGCACAACTTGGATGTTCCCCACTGCCCCCTACATACAGAAACTACAGGAGAACCTCTGGGCCCGCAGCGTCAGAAAAACTGCTGGGGCCCACGACTAATGCTGCAGTGCCACCCGGTGGATATTTCCAGTTACTGCACCAGCGCAAAGTAAACACCGCCACTGAGCATTCCTCAGCTCAGAATCACTGGGGCAGGACTACACAGACTGTCATTTGGAAGGGAGACAGACTAAGGGGGATCCAGCTGCAGAAAAACACACTATCAGCAGCGGCAGAATGAAAAGAAAGGCACAAAGGAAAGCCATACAGTGTCCCTAGTCAGCTGGCACTAGGACAGTACCCCCTTAATGCCAAAACAAGGGAACAGAAATTATCCAACTGAACACCACATGCCTCATGTTGGCTGCCCATCACTCGCTGCAAGAGGGGGAAGACCTGGTAAACCCCGCAGGGAGCAACCAGACGCTCACAACTGCCCCGGCCAAGAGAAGCATCAAGTGACCAAGCATGGTCCAGAGAAGGCAATAAGACCGAGGGCAGTCAAGCCCCATGGAAACGCAAGAGAGAACGTACAACCCCCAGTGACCGACCCCGCCAAGCATGCCTGCATGGAGGCAGGCAAAGCAAACACAAGGAGATGATGGACCGGTCCCAGGATGCTTGTTTCTGGTCCAGGGAGGACCTGGCTTGGCAGTTCGGTCCGGACTGTTCCCATGAGGCACAGGGTCAAGACTGATTTGCATATGGCTGGGTCCAAACTGGGGTGGCGTAGTGGGCAAAAGAACGATGGATTTAACCCAGATCTCTTGACTGGGGGAGAATGTTTGAGTCATTCAGCATTCCGTCCATCATTTGTTGCAGTTACATTTTTCGCCCTAAGTGGGACGGGTATGCCCAGATGTGGGTCCCTTGCTCACTGTGCCACTGGATTCAAGCTAGCCTGGCTGATGAAGGGTGGCATACCCGAAACCAGTCCCAGGATGCTTGTTTCCAGTCCAGGGAGGACCTGGCTTGGCAGTTCGGTCTGGACTGTTCCCATGAGGCACAGGGTCAAGACTGATTTGCATATGGCTGGGTCCAAACTGGGGTGGCGTAGTGGGCAAAAGAACGATGGATTTAACCCAGATCTCTTGACTGGGGGAGAATGTTTGAGTCATTCAGCATTCCGTCCATCATTTGTTGCAGTTACACTTTCCGCCCTAAGTGGGACGGGTATGCCCAGATGTGGGTCCCTTGCTCACTGTGCCACTGGATTCAAGCTAGCCTGGCTGATAAAGGGTGACATACCCCGAAACCGGTCCCAGGATGCTTGTTTCCGGTCCAGGGAGGACCTGGCTTGGCAGTTCGGTCTGGACTGTTCCCATGAGGCACAGGGTCAAGACTGATTTGCATATGGCTGGGTCCAAACTGGGGTGGCGTAGTGGGCAAAAGAACGATGGATTTAACCCAGATCTCTTGACTGGGGGAGAATGTTTGAGTCATTCAGCATTCCGTCCATCATTTGTTGCAGTTACACTTTTCGCCCTAAGTGGGACGGGTATGCCCAGACGTGGGTCCCTTGCTCACTGTGCCACTGGATTCAAGCTAGCCTGCCTGATGAAGGGTGACATACCCCAAAACCGGTCCCAGGATGCTTGTTTCCGGTCCAGGGAGGACCTGGCTTGGCAGTTCGGTCTGGACTGTTCCCATGAGGCACAGGGTCAAGACTGATTTGCATGTGGCTGAGTCCAAACTGGGGTGGCGTAGTGGGCAAAAGAACGATGGATTTAACCCAGATCTCTTGACTGGGGGAGAATGTTTGAGTCATTCAGCATTCCGTCCATCATTTGTCGCAGTTACACTTGTATGGAGGCAGGAGCAGGTGCCAGGACAGCGCAGGTTCGAGGCACAAGCGCAAAAGATCCTCAAGGAGAAGAAGCAAGTTCTACCGACAGGACCGACCGGCCACAGGTCCATAGCAATTAAAGACAGTCCAAAGAACTGGACACGACCAGCGAGATGTCCAAACATGAGACATGTGGCAGGATGCCACATCCGAGTGAGGAACCTGGTAGGAAGGGGGAGAAGAGCGTGGCTGGAGGCCACATAGTGAAGTAGAAAGAGCGTGGCAGGACGCCACTCCGCGAAGGAGGAGAGGAGAGTGGCACGACGCCACAGGTTGAACAACCACCACAGGCGCGCAACATGGAAAAGGAGAAGAGCAACAGGAAAGAGGACTCGTGCCAGCACTGGAAAAGGTGTTCATCAGCATAAGCCAGCCACCGGGGTGCAGAGACGTCACTGGAGACAGCTTCGCGGGAGGATCAACTGTAAGCCGCTAGCAAGCGCGATCTGCGTCCAGGCCCCATGCTTTACAGTGCAACCGTCCACTCACCTATCACCGGCTGCTTGACATTGATGGCACCACATCTAGAAAGTGCACCTGCCAGAAGACAACTGTAAGTGGCCACAAAGTCCCTCCGGTCCTCCTCATTCCATGAGGTCACCTAAAGCAAGAGATCGCTGCTTGTTGCCCAACTGAAAGAAAATTGTGTTCATCATCCAGGAGCATCATCGCCACCAAAGAACATCTAAGGAGCATCACACCACCAGAGTGAATCCAAATGCTCAAGACAGTCGGAGTTCAACGAGGCTAGCCACCCAGGAACCTTCTGTGTGCCCCCGTAAACCTGAGGCCTGCCGAAGAAGAGCATACCCCACCATTGGACTATCCACCCTTGGGGTTACACCAGGCTTGGCCGTGGCTCTGTTGGGAGTTCTGCAGCAACCCCTCAGCACGGCCTACGAAAGGCCCGCAAACGAAAGGCCCTCACAGCCCACACGGTCATGTGGCAACCCAGGGGCAAGGGCCTCAACGGAGTTCCTGTGAGAGGGTAATCTGAACCAGAGAGATGCGATGGCAGCAGCTCCACAACAGGCACCGGGAAACATGGAGGTCGCAGATGGAGACTGGTCACCCAAAGACCATCTGAGGAAGGCATAGAACCTGAGTCCTGACGGGGAGAGCGCATAGACTGAGACACCACCCTCTGCGGCTACATGAGCGATTTGGCTGTGGTCCTGTTGGCAGTTCCTCAGCAACGCCTTCGCGTGGCCTACACGAGCCTCGCACAGTCCACTCGGTCCCATGGCAGCCCGGCAGGAAGGCCCTCCAGGAGACTCCTGTGAGAGGGAAGTCCAGGCAGCAGAGGAAAGTCGGAAGTCGCTCTGTCAGCGGGAACTGGGGAGCATCATCGCCTCAAAGGAAGGCCCTCATCCACCAAGGTCATCCTCAGTATTTGCAGGTTGGTCGTCCACCGGAACCTGAGCGCCTGCAAGAAGATCTCCAAAGTGGACTCCACCACCGCTCCAGATGCACCGCTATTTGAACTGTGTAAATAGACTCCAACACCGTGAGACCAGGCCGGTCTGAACTTCATCGCTGAGGAGGACCGAAGCTTCCTGACCGTGTGGTCCAGAGCTCCAGCACCGCCCGGCAGATGGCCTGAAGAGACTCATTGCTGAAGAGACTCATTGGTGCTGTGCATTGTTGTTTGTTTTTCTTCATAGGTTGGACTTTTTGTTTGTTTCTTTTTCATTAAAGTTTGGGAGGGATGTAGTGTCCTGCTGGACAAGTTCTAGTGTTCTGCCTGTGATTGCACCCCACACCATACACCCACCCATCACAGACGTCACTGCTCAGGTGACCCTGCAAATAAAGGGGGCCGGGCGCACGTGCCCTGGGCCAGTTCCAGTACTACATGCTAGGTGTCTGTGTGGTTCATTCCGTAGCATAAGGGCCTACGGCCCAATACACTACAGCGACAACACATACACAATCTTGCAAGGAACACACAGACTTAGACCTAATGATATACAGGGGACTTTGGAAAGTGGAACCAAGCACTCTCACCCAGCGACTGATCCATTTCAACATTCTGACCCAGTCAGAGGCCATACACGCCCCACCCGTGCACCTGGCCAGTCCCTCACAAACACCCCCTCCCCACACACACACCCCACCTGCACACTGGCAGCCCATCTCGGCCGTACATTCCATCATAACTCCGTCTTCATGCTCATGGAAACTAGTTGTAATGCCCCCTACAGGTACCTACAGGAGCATGCACACAGAGCACGTGCCCTCTAAGCATGGTCCCTGCTGGGGCTCTGCCAGCCTTCATAGTTACAAGTCTCTCTGTTGGGTAGAAAGCATTCCATCCAGCATATTAATACTCTCCATCTGGAGGTAATCATTTGCAGACAATGTTTTACTAGCTGATTTTACTAGCCCTAAATTAGAGGGTTAAGCAAACAAACAGCGTTTTCATCTTCGCCATATATATTGTTCAGTAAATGTCTGACACAAGTCTGGGTCACCTCGCCATGTCACATTTCACAACAATAATGCATGTATTATTGCAGAACGACATTTTTACAATATAGTTAATGGTTCAAATTGTTCCTAAAATCCAATCATTTGCCACCGCTTACTGATAAAATATAAAGTGCTTTTTTACATTTTTTAAACTTGTTTTTTTATTCAATCTTATTTTCGTGCTGTAAACCAATGTTTCTTTCTGGGACAAGTTTTGGAGTTTGCATTCTACCAGTGCCTCATAAGCCTTCTGAAAATACATTATTTCACATACGGAAATATATTAAACGCCAGTATTATCTTCCACTTTGCATAAACACAACAAACTCAAACCAGGAACGGGTTGTTTTGAATAACTCACAAAAACACGGACATCAAGGTTCTCGAACAATGACGCCAGACATTAAAACACACTGAAGTGCAACATCGCCACCTCGTGGTGAATCAAGTTCATCACTAGAATGAAAGACATTTTAAAGCTACCGATGTGTAATTGAAAACGAGCTGCAATTCATGAATAACAGTATCTTTTGCTAAATTACTGGCAACAGTCTCATAACCATGTGACAATTTTTATTTTGTATGTTGGATGCTACTTTCAATACTGAACTGCTTTCGTTCTTAATTAAAATATGGTGATTATTTCTTGAAACAAGTATATGAGCCACTTGTTAGGAGAACAATATTTAAAGTTACGAAACCCTATTCAATTGGGTCACATAACCTTCGTAGAGGGCAATCTACCTATCAAGTGTTCAGCTTCTATCCTTCTATTCTATATTCTAAATATATATATATTTTACATATGATTGAGACCTGTCTTATGAATAATTATTTTTTATTCAACAGAGAAGTTTACCAGCCGCTCCGTGGTGTGGCGATGGGGGCATGCTTCTCTCCCAGCTATGCGTTTCTTCACGTTGGCTGGTGGGAGGAGCATGTCCTCAGGAGCGTCCACAAAAACTTGTTTGACACACACGTCCTCCACTGGTGGAGGTTTATAGACGATGTCTGTGTGATTTGGAAGTGGTCTGTAGAGGTTGCTGAATCATTTGTTAATGCCATCAATAATAATGTGTTGAATTTGAAATTCACTGCCCAGATTAACAAGCAATGTGTTCAATGTTTGGATGTGTGTTAGATTTGGGTGTGTTAGATTTGGGGGTCTCTAGTTGGCAGAGGTAGGTACCTTTTACCAAATAGGGACCCTTGCGTCTAGTCAGGGTAAGGGGGATACACTTCTAAAATAACCCCTGCTCACCCCTTTGGTAGCTTGGCACGAGCAGACAGGCTTATCTCAGAGGCAGTGTGTAAAGCATTTGTGAACACATACAGTAACCCAGTGACAACACTACAGATGGACACCACACCGGTTGTATATTAAAAATAAGTATCTTTTATATAGATTTAACACAAGACCACAAACGACAAAAATCCACAATACTGTACTTAAAAATGGTAGAATTAGCTTAGTTCTCTTTTAGATGGTCAATGCGACACTTTGAGTTCAATGTGCCTTTGGATGCGTAACGCTATACTACGAAAGTGTTGCAGGGAAGGTCATGCGTCAGTTCCTTACACGCAAGAACGGTGATGCGTCGGGTCCCTACTGCTGCGTAGGGGATGTGTCGGTTCTTCTCCGCGTGGGGAGGTGATGCGTCGGTTTCTTACTGCGCTTCCGTGGTGATGCGACCAGCAGCGCCGTGATGCGATGAAGATCCGGTGCAATAAAACAAAAATGGCGTCTTCTTCTTGATGCGACACGATGCGTGCACGCCCGACGGCCGTGCAGTGACTCAACGATTCTTCTGAGCCGCGACAGGCCCTGCGACACGCTTCTCTGGGGATGCGACGGCGTCTGCTGCGACGGCGACACTCTTCTCCAGGGATGCGGGGCGCCTCGGTGATGCGATGCGACGACAGCGGCGGCGACACTCTTCTCTGGTGATGCGACGGCGTCTGCTGCGACGGCGACACTCTTCTCCGGGGATGCGAGGCGCTTCGGGTGAATCGAGGGTGACAGCGGCGGCACACTTCTCCTGTGATGCGACGGCATCTGCTGCGACGGCGACTCTCTTCTCCGGTGATGCGATGACGACTGCTGCGGCGGCGACACGCTCAGGGACGGCTTTAGGGCAGTGCGACCAGTGCGGCCACAGTGGGCGCTGGCCTGCGGAGGGGGCGCTGATCTCAGGGAGATGCTGTATTGAGCAATAACTTAAGATTGGAGAGATGAGGAGCACTTTTGCCCTATGGAAGTGAGAAAATCAGAGGAGGCGGTCATGGGGTGTGGGGGGGCGCCAAAAATGATTGTCGCACCAGGCGCCACCAGCACTAAAGCCGGCCCTGGACACGCTTCTTCTTCGTGAGTCGCGCTTCCAGCTCCTTGCGACACACAGTCCCTCAGAAGGCCCAACACAACAGCAGGCACTTCAAAAGAACTCTTGGGGAGCTGGTGGGTGAAGTCTGTTGTCCCTGAGACTTCAGCAGGAGGCAAGCTCTATCTCAAGCCCTTGGTGATCCTTGACAAGTTGATGAAAGTACACACAAAATTCCTTTCTCCTTTCTTTGGCAGTCAGGCAACCACTGCAGGCCAATCCCCCAAACAGCACTCAGCTTAGGGATAGTCTCCTCCTCAGTTTCTCTGGTTCCTCTCCTCAGCAAAGGTTCTTCTTGTTTCCCAAAAGTGATCTAAAGTTCTGGGGTCTGGGTCCCCTCTTTTATACTCATTTTCCCTTTGTTCTCTGAAGGCAGAGAGGCCTTTGCCTAGTCCAAACCAGTTCTGGTCAGTCCTGGAGCACTTTGTTGACAAGACTCCTTCTTTACCTTTCACAGTGTAGGCCAGGGACATCAGACGCACCACAGGAGGTGGAGCCAGCATTGTGGAGGGAAGGCACAGCCCTATTCAGGTCCCAGGTGCAACTCCTCCCACCCATCTATCAATCAATCAGGGGTTTGTTAAAGCGCGACTACTCACCCGTAAGGGTCTCAAGGCGCTAGGGGTGGGGGGGGGGGGTGCAGGTTCCATCCATCAAGGAGGGGGTCTGTCGAAGAGCCAGGTTTTGAGGTTTCTTGCGAAGATGGGGAGCGATGTTGTCTGTCTGAGGTGGAGCGGAAGGGCGTTCCATGCTTTGGCCGCGAGGAAGGAGAAGGAGCGGCCTCCCGATCTGGTCTTTCTGGTGCGGGGGACCACGGCGTAGGAGAGCTGGGCTGATCGTAGGGTCCTTTGGGGTGCGTGGAATTTGAGTCGGCTGTTCATCTCCATGCAGATCTCTCTATTCAGCCCTGTGCTGACTCACCCTGTCTCCTGGAATCCCCCAGCCCCTGTCACTCAAACTCCAGACAAGGAATACACAACCTAGCAGAGGCAGGCTTGGATAGTTAGGCTAGAAAATACCTACTTTCTAAAAGTGGTATTTTCAAACACAGAATGTTAAAACCAACTTCACTAAAAGATGTATTTTAGCATTCTGAGTTCAGGCATACTAAATTCGTTTTTCTACCATGTTCCCTGGGTCAGTTAGGATTATAAGATGTAATAATCAAACTGCCCATTCTGGCCTATGGGGAACAGGTAACCTTGCAATAGTGAAAAACGAAAATGGCTGTAATTCACTATTAGGACATGCCACACACACCAGGGCATGTCCTACCTTATACTTACAATGCACCCTGCCCTTGGGCCTACCATAGGGGTGACTAATATGCAGAAAAGGGAAGGTTTAGGGACTTGCATGTGGGTGCACTTGCCCAGTCAACATGGCAGTACCAGACTGCACACAGGCTCTGCAATGGCAGACCTGAGACACACTTTTACAGGCTGCTTCTGTGGGTGGCACAACCAGTGCTGCAAGCCCACCAGCAGCAATTGGTTTACAAGCCCTGGGCACACTCAGTGCACTGTACTAGGGTCTGACAAGTAAACCAAACCAACCAATCATGGAATCACTAATCCATACACCAATTTACCATAGGGAGCACTTGCACTGTGGCACTGAATTGCAGTGGCACAGTGCCCAAAGCATCTATAACCAGCAAAAACACATGAGGCAACAGCAAAAAAATGGACGGGAGACCCACGCCAACAGTGCCAGGTCTAACACATGTCCCCTCCAGCTGAAATGTGGGGAGAACTACCCTACCTCCTGGGAGTTCTCTTCACTAAGGCGGAAAAATCTGGACAGACCATGAGCATTGGCGTGTTCTGTACCAGGGCGGTGTTCCACCGTGAAGTCCATCCCCTGTAGGGAAATGGACCACCTCAACAGCTTTGGATTCTCACCCCTCATCTGCATCAACCATCTGAGGGGCCTGTGGTCTGTCTGAACCCGGAAGTGAGTCCCAAACAGGTATGGTCTCAGCTTCTTCAGTGCCCAGACCACAGCAAATGCCTCACGCTCAATCGCACTCCACCTCTGTTCCCGTGGAAGTAACCTCCTACTGATGAAGGCTACGGGTTGATCTAAGCCCTCCTCATTTATCTGTGACAAAACAGCCCCCACACCATGCTCTGAAGCGTCTGTTTGAATGATAAACTCTCTTGAGAAGATGGGTGCCAGGAGCACGGGCGACGTGCACATGGCAGTTTTCAAGGCCTCAAAACTTTCTGACAGGTGTCAGTCCAAATCACTTTCTTGGGCTGCTTCCTGGAAGTCAGCTCTGTCAAGGGTGCAACGATGCTGCCATACCCCTTCACAAACCTCCTGTAATACCCAGTGAGTCCTAAAAAGGCTCTCACCTCTGTCTGGGTCTTGGGGGGCTCCCAAGCCAGGATAGTCTCAATCTTGGGCTGTAGGGGCGCCACCTGGCCGCTCCCAACCAGGTGTCCCAAGTACACCACGGAACCCTGCCCGATCTGGCACTTACTCGCCTTGATTGTGAGGCCTGCCCTCCGCAGTGCCATCAACACTTCCCAGAGGTGGCGCAGATGTTCTTTCCAACTGGCGCTGAACACTGCAATGTCATCCAGGTAGGCGGCACTGAACTCTTCCAGTCCAGCCAACACCTGGTTGACCAACCTCTGAAAGGTGGCAGGAGCATTCTTCATCCCAAAGGGCATAACCCGGAACTGGTAGTGCCCCTCTGGTGAGGAGATTGCTGACCTCTCTCTTGCCCCATCAGTCAAGGCGATCTGCCAGTACCCAGACGTGAGATCAAACATGCTGAGGTACCGGGCAGCCCCTAACCGATCGATGAGCTCATCAGCTCTGGGGATGGGGTGCGCGTCAGTCCTCGTGACTGAATTGAGTCCTCGGTAGTCCACACAGAAGCGGAGTTCTGGCGTGGCACCCGGTGCGGCAGCTTTTGGGACCAAGACCACTGGGCTGGCCCAAGGGCTGTTAGAGGACTCAATCACCCCTAACGCAAGCATCTTGGAGACCTCCTCCTTGATGCAAGCTCTCACCCTGTCAGTCACCCTGTAAGTTTTGTGCTTCACAGGAGGACTATCTCCAGTGTCCACATCATGGATGCACCAATCAGTGACACTGGGAATCAGGGAGAACAAATCAGAAAACTGTCCCAGCAACTGGTGGCAGTCATTCTGTTGCTCAGGGGTCAAGGTGGAAGAGAGGTTCACACCATCCACTGACCCATCTCGCTCTGTCGCCGACAGGAGGTCAGGAAGAGGCTCAGTCTCCTTCTCCATTGCAGCATCTGTCGCTAATAGCATGCCCACTTCAGACCTCTCCAAGTGGGGCTTCAGGCGGTTGACATGCAGGACCCACAAGGGGTTCCTGGGAGACCGCAAGTCCACCAAGTAGGTAACAGGACTTTTGCACTCCACCACCTCAAATGGTCCGGTCCACTTATCCTGGAGCGCACAAGGCTCCACTGGGGCCATGACCCACATTTTCTGACCAGGCTGAAGCTCTACCAGTGGCATTCTGGTCGTACCACCGCTTCATCTCCTCCTGGCTGGCTTCCAGATTCGCCTCAGCGAGTTGCCTGAAACGCCTAGTCTGGTTCCTGAAGGCCAGCATGTAGCTATATACATCCTGGGGAGGTTTCCTGGGAGATTGCTCCCAGCCTTCCTTGACCAGACTCAGAGGTCCTCTCACTGGGTGTCCATAGAGAAGCTCAAAGGGGCTGAACCCTAGAGATTTCTGTGGCACCTCACGGTATGCAAAGAGAAAGCATGGCAAGAGGACGTCCCACTTACGCCTCATAGGTTCCTCAAGACCCATAATCATGCCTTTTAGGGTCCGGTTGAATCTCTCAACCAACCCATTTCCTTGGGGGTGGTAAGGAGTGGTGAACTTATAAGTTACGAAGCGATACCAAAGGGGATGATGGACGGAGCGTTAGAGCAAATCAAACACTCACCCCCAGTCAACTGATCTGGGTTTAATCCATCATCATTCTTTAGCTCACTCCACCACCCCAGTTCAGACATGGCCATATGCAAATCAGTCTGACCCTGTGCCTCATGGGAACAGTCCAGCCCGAACTGCCAAGCCATGTCTTCCCTGGACCGGAAACAAGCATGGAAATGAAGTTTGTACCTCGGTCAGACACCACCTCTGTAGGGAATCCCACTCGGGAGAAAATTCCCATCAGTGCCCGTCCCACCACGGGGGCCGTCACTGTCCTCAGAGGTATGGCTTCCGGGTACCGGGTGGCATGGTCCACCAAGACCAGGATGAACCTGTTGCCCATGGCTGTCTTGGGGTCTAGTGGCCCCACAATGTCAATACCCACCCGTTCAAAGGGGGTGCTGACCACAGGGAATGGCTGGAGAGGAGCCTTCTGCTTCCTCCCACTCTTTCCACTTGCCTGGCAAGTCTGACAGGTCCTGCAGTGAGTATATGAACTCCTGCGCATTTGGGGCCAATAAAAGTGGGTGACAAGCCTCTCAAAGGTCTTGTCCTGCCCCAAATGTCCTGCTAACGGCACATCATGAGCCAGCCCCAGTAGGAAGGCTCTGAAGCGCTGGGGCACCACCAGCACACGGGGTGACCCAGGCTCAGCAACCTTAGGCTCAGTATACAGGAGATCATTCTCCCAGTAGATCCAATGTGATCCAGACTGATCACCTGCTGCCTGGTCTGCAGCCTGCTGCCGCAAACCCACAAGAGAAGGGCACTTCTTCTGCTCCGCGCAGAACTCTGCCCTGGAGGGTCCTCCTTCCTGCTGCCAATGGGTCAGCTCAGGCAGGTCCCCCAGTTCAGCTACCTGTTCCCCTGTAGGCTCCAGGGCATACCCCTCAGGGTCTACCTCCTCCAGGACCGTGGGAACTTCGGGGGCCGGTTTCCCACGCCCCCTGCCTCTTCTCTTTAAGGCAGGCACCTGGGCCCCCCTCTCAGGTTCCAGGTCCTCTTGAACACCCTTACTGGCTGCCATGGACCGTGTGGTCACACACGCCCAGTCAGGCAGACCCAACATCTCCAAATGAGCACTTCGCTCCACCTTAGCCCAAGGTGAGCTCTCCAAATCGTTCCCCAACAAACAGTCAACAGGCATGGCTGGCCTCACAGCTACTTGAAGAGTACCAGAGACCCCCCACTCAAAGGGAACCTGAGCCACCTTGCAGTGGCTCTCTGTGTTGTCAGCGGCAACAACTGGGTAAAATGCATTGGGGACAACCTGCTCTTCAGACACCAGGTGACACTTGACAGCTGTCACACTGGCTCCCGTGTCTCAAAGAGCCTCCACTCTATGGCCATTGATGGTCACCCACTGCCTGTACTTTTTAGTGTTATCAGGCAGTTGGGTCATGGGGACCACCTCACAGTCTCCTAAAGAGACAAGGGACATCTCTGCGGGACCCCACCCACCTTGGACACCCATCTCCTCCCCCAGGGCTACACTCGCCATCTGCCGGGGTGGAGCACCAGTGGGTGCTGTCTTTCCAAACTGTGGGCACTGGGGATCAACAGACTTATGGCCCACTTCACCACACTTGTAGCACCTCAGGGGTCCCCTGGGAACAGGCCTACCTGTCGGGCCCCGTGCTTCTTCTCAGGGGGAGGCTGGGAACCCTTCCCTTGGTTCCCTTGGGGATTACTTTGGGGCCCTTTCTGGAACTCCCTCTGTTTACCCTTGTCCCCCCCACTCTTCTGCTGGGGACCCTGCCCACTCTTGGCGGAGTCTCCCACGTGACCCCTGTGGACCCGGGTGCTCAGCCAGCGGTCCGCCTCCTCAGCAAGCTTCCTAGGGTTAGTCAGCCTGCTATCAATAAGGTGCTGGCGTAGCTCTGGAAAACAATTACTTGACAAGTGCTCCCATGCAATTAAATCAAAGAGCCCTTCAAAATCATTCACTTTGCTACCCTTCACCCAACCATCCAATGCTCTGCAAAAGAAAGTTACATATTCTACCCATGTGCTTGACTCCACCTTTTTGCAATTTCTAAACCCCTGTCTATACAATTCAGGAGTCAACCCATACCTGGACATCAATGCATCTTTCATGTGGCTGTAAGAATTATGGACTTCAGAGGGCAAGTCTAACAATGTATCCCGCCCCTCACTAAGGAACCGTCCCCACAACCCCGCTCCCCAATCCTTCTCAGGGACCCGGTGGGAGGACATGGCTACCTCATAGGCCTTGAACCACTGCCCAATGTCATCATTCTTGTAAAACTCTCTAACCACATCCTTAGGTATGTACACCCTTGCTTTAACAGGCATTGACGGTGTGCTGCCACCAGAGGGAGTAATCTCTAAGCTCCTAGCTTTCAACTCCAACTCCCTCAAATTCCTCTCATTATCCAGTTGCATCCTCTTTTCCTCCAGGGCCAATTTCCTAGTTTGCAATTCAAATTCTAACTGCCCATTCAACTTGAGCTTGGTCAGCTCCATCTCATGCATCCTACTCTTGTCCCTGTCCTCCAACTCCTCTGGGGACAGGCCCTTGGCAGAAACACTGCTACCTACTGGGGAAGTTGCTCTCCTCCCCTCTGGACCCAATGGCCCCTCCAGCTGCCCATCTGCATTCTCAGCCCCCTCCTCATTCTCAGGGGTATTCCTTGCTTCGACCCAGGCCCTCAGCGCCTTTTGGAACTCATCCTTCTTGGAGAGACCGGTCATGGCAACTTTAAATCTTCTGCAGAAGTGCTTCAGCTGTTTCACATTGTAGCATTCTAGTTTCTCCTCTTCCCAATCATAATCAACAGATGCTATGGATGCTGCTTTATCCATTGTGGTTAAACTTGGCAGTGCTTGGCAAAAATAGAAAATCCCAGGAAAAACAATCTACCAAAAGTATGTAGTTGCGTTTTGGTCTGCACTCACTAGTAGTGTTCACCAATCACTGTATATGAGTCACAAATGCAAGACCAGAATCCTCACCGCTGACCACCAATGTTAGATTTGGGGGTCTCTAGTTGGCAGAGGTAGGTACCTTTGACCAAATAGGGACCCTTGCGTCTAGTCAGGGTAAGGGGGATACACTCCTAAAATAACCCCTGCTCACCCCCTTGGTAGCTTGGCACGAGCAGACAGGCTTATCTCAGAGGCAGTGTGTAAAGCATTTGTGAACACATACAGTAACCCAGTGACAACACTACAGATGGACACCACACTGGTTGTATATTAAAAATAACTATCTTTTATATAGATTTAACACAAGACCACAAACGACAAAAATCCACAATACTGTACTTAAAAATGGTAGAATTAGCTTAGTTCTCTTTTAGATGGCCAATGCGACACTTTGAGTTCAATGTACCTTTGGATGCGTAACGCTATACAACGAAAGTGTTGCAGGGAAGGTGATGCGTCAGTTCCTTACACGCAAGAACGGTGATGCGTCGGGTCCCTCCTGCTGCGTAGGGGATGCGTCGGTTCTTCTCCGCATGGGGAGGTGATGCGTCGGTTTCTTACTGCGCTTCCGTGGCGATGCGACCAGCAGCGCCGTGATGTGATGAAGATCCGGTGCAATGAAACAAAAATGGCGTCTTCTTCTTGATGCGACACGATGCGTGCACGCCCGATGGCCGTGCGGTGATTCAACGATTCTTCTGAGCCGTGACAAGCCCTGCGACGCGCTTCTCTGGGTATGCGACGGCGTCTGCGACACTCTTCTCCAGGGATGCGGGCGCCTCATGATGCGATGCGGCAGCGGCGCACGCTTTCTGGGTGATGCGACGACAGCGGCTGCGGCGGCGACACTCTTCTCCGGTGATGCAACGGCATCTGCTGCGACGGCGACACTCTTCTCCGGGGATGCGAGGCGCTTTGGTTGATGCAAGGGCGACAGCGGCAGCGGCGGCACGCTTCTCCTGTGATGCGACGGCGTCTGCTGCGACGGCGACTCTCTTCTCCGGTGATGCGACGACGACTGCTGCGGTGGCGACACGCTTCTTCTTCGTGAGTCGCGCTTCCCGCTCCTTGCGACACGCAGTCCCTCAGAAGGCCCAACACAACAGCAGGCACTTCAAAAGAACTCTTGGGGAGCTGGTGGGTGAAGTCTGTTGTCCCTGAGACTTCAGCAGGAGGCAAGCTCTATCTCAAGTCCTTGGAGATCCTTGACAAGTTGATGAAAGTACACACAACGTTCCTTTCTCCTTTCTTTGGCAGTCAGGCAACCACTGCAGGCCAATCCCCCAAACAGCACTCAGCTTAGGGATAGTCTCCTCCTCAGTTTCTCTGGTTCCTCTCCTCAGCAAAGGTTCTTCTTGTTTCCCAAAAGTGATCTAAAGTTCTGGGGTCTGGGTCCCCTCTTTTATACTCATTTTCCCTTTGTTCTCTGAAGGCAGAGAGGCCTTTGCCTAGTCCAAACCAGTTCTGGTCAGTCCTGGAGCACTTTGTTGACAAGACTCCTTCTTTCCTTTCACAGTGTAGGCCAGGGACATCAGACGCACCACAGGAGGTGGAGCCAGCATTGTGGAGGGAAGGCACAGCCCTATTCAGGTCCCAGGTGCAACTCCTCCCACCCATCTCCATGCAGATCTCTCTATTCAGCCCTGTGCTGACTCACCCTGTCTCCTGGAATCCCCCAGCCCCTGTCACTCAAACTCCAGACAAGGAATACACAACCTAGCAGAGGCAGGCTTGGCTAGTTAGGCAAGAAAATACCTACTTTCTAAAAGTGGTATTTTCAAACACAGAATGTTAAAACCAACTTCACTAAAAGATGTATTTTAGCATTCTGAGTTCAAGCATACTAAATTCGTTTTTCTACCATGTTCCCTGGGTCAGTTAGGATTATAAGATGTAATAATCAAACTGCCCATTCTGGCCTATGGGGAACAGGTAACCTTGCAATAGTGAAAAACGAAAATGGCTGTAATTCACTATTAGGACATGCCACACACACCAGGGCATGTCCTACCTTATACTTACAATGCACCCTGCCCTTGGGCCTACCATAGGGGTGACTAATATGCAGAAAAGGGAAGGTTTAGGGACTGGCAAGTGGGTGCACTTGCCTAGTCAACATGGCAGTACCAAACTGCACACAGGCTCTGCAATGGCAGACCTGAGACACACTTTTACAGGCTGCTTCTGTGGGTGGCACAACCAGTGCTGCAAGCCCACCAGCAGCATTTGGTTTACAAGCCTTGGGCACACTCAGTGCACTGTACTCGGGTCTGCCAAGTAAACCAAACTAACCAATCATGGAATCACTAATCCATACACCAATTTACCATAGGGAGCACTTGCACTGTGGCACTGAATAGCAGTGGCACAGTGCCCAAAGCATCTATAACCAGCAAAAACACATGAGGCAACAGCAAAAAAATGGAAGGGAGAGCCACGCCAACAGTGCCAGGTCTAACAATGTGGAAATATACATTGAGTGCAATTCCATATGCACAAAGCTCCACAGGAAGAGCACTGCTGGCAATTCCATTTTGTATGCCAGTAGTGCTCATCCTGGGCATCTGATCTGGAGCATCCCCTAAGGGGAATTCTTGAGAATTCGGCAGATATGTAATTCAGACAAGGACCTTAGTGACTGTCAGACTGAAGCATTCAAACGTTTCCTGAAACGAGGCTATAAAACCAAAGACGGATGTGACCCTGTCCCAAACCTTGCCCAAATTACCGGCTCTTACTTTCAGGCGTGCACCCTCTATGCGTGATGCCTTAGTTAAAAGCAGTCCAGAGGTCAGTTACAATACTACGTGGTTATCCTCCAGGACAGGCTTCGTCAAATGTTCATCTTGTCGAGCCTGTAAGTTTGGGGTAAATACTACGGAGTACACCACAGCATTTGATCCCACTCCCGTTAAGATCCAGGGTTTTTACACCTGTAGGACTGACTACACAGTCTACATTCTGGAATGTACCTGTAAACTAAGATATGTAGGGAACCAAGCTCCAAGTCTATAACAGGATTCTCCAGCATTTACGGGCTGTGGTTAACTCAGACCCCAATTATCCAGTGGCACGTCACCTAAAACTCGTCCACCAAAATAATTTGAACGATCTTAAATATTATGTGATCGGGTCTGTGACAAAATCAATCCGGGGCGGTAACAGGGAAAAACAACTGCGCCAACTGGAATCCCTGTTCATTCTCCAATTAGATACTAGAATGCCCAATGGATTAAACACGGGGGAGGACTTACACAACTTTCTATAGATATAGATATTCTGTAGTGTATACCCCTTGTGACTGACTTTTTCCTCATCATGACTTAGTAATTTCTCCTTTTATCATTATTTATTCTATAAATAATTACTGTATATTGTTCATTGATATGACATCATGTTTTTTGCACTAATCTCATGCTTACCAGTAATGTGCACTAGCACTTTAGTGAATAGGGGCTCCATATGCGGCCTCAAACTGTTTACTTTCCATTTGCACACTTCTTTCTTTTTATTTGCACAATATTCACACTGGCACTTTAACTTCTTAATTTTTTATACATTTCTTGGTTAATATGCATTTACATTATTAGAGTGAGGATATACTCTTCAATCACACAACACAAGCAGCATTATCAGACAAAACTGTGTTTTTTATTAGTTGGAAGCACATTTTTGAAATTAACTAATTGTATTCGTATATTTGTGCTTTTTAACCTGTTTTTACCGTATTTATGCATGTATTTAATATGACTCGTGGATATCTATGTATTTATTATATTTATGATATGATTATTGAGGAGTTCACTTTCCGGCAAGTCTTTCAATTATGTTTATTGCATAGAGGCGTGGTTGAGCAGTATCAGCTACGAGTGTGGTCACTATTTAAGGTTCACAATTGGTCCAGCGCGTCATGTGATCAAGACCGTAGAAACGCATCATGCTGGGCACTTGCTTTCATTTCACTTGGATGCTTTGATTTCCTGCAAATAAAGCACAGCATTCCTTCAATCACGTTGTGGTCCGTACCTGTTCTTCGCCGGCGGTGATCCAGGACTATATATATATATATATATATATATATATATATATATATATATTCTTTACCACCAGTCCCGGTTACACCCGGCGCTGTCAAGTGGGCGGTCCGCGATGGGTTACCGGGTAGCCCTCGTAATATCCTCCAATCTCCACAAGTACGTAGAAAATTCACGGACACTCCAACAAACTTGAATAACAAGCTTTAATGACACATAAAGACGCGTTTCGGCATTCCGCCTTGATCACGGTCATGAATGCATTCAGCATCAATTTCATTATAAACAATTACAAAAACAGTGAAAACAGACTAAACCTCAACCAGTGTGTTTGTTGTCACGAACATGGCGGCCATTTTGAACTAGTGTTTTAAAGCACAGTAATCTATAGTGCTTATAACCTTTATAGATTCAATACATATTAATATCACATTAATTGCAAGAATAAAAAACAATAAAGGAACATAGGAGATGTCAGACAAATGTAAATATTCACATATCCAAATTATTACGGATACCGCCCCAGTGGGCGTTATCTCTCTAACTAAATAGCTGATATACAACTAATAGTCAATTGCAAATAGTACACATAACTAGTTGTAACAGAGAGTATATAATGTAGCCAATATCCCGAAAAGGTGAAGCGAAGCCCTAGTGGGCTAATCACAGTACCACAAATATGTGAATACCCCAATCAACTAGCAATATTCAACCAGTGTCCAAACAATCTTCCTCTGTATGGGGAGCTACTACGTGCCAAGCGTAATTGTAGCACAATAGAGGCTTATGAATCAGAAAAAGACGTTATGAGCCAGAGGTTTTTAGAGAGAGGCTATAGTCATAAATCTATTATCAATGCAGTTGAGAAGGTAGAACAATATAGCAGGAATGAACTACTTCATCCACAGAGACAAGTTGATAATTCAGAGACCATAAGATTTATAACAACGTTCTCATCCCAGGCACCAGAAATCCGTAAAATCTTAAACAAACACTGGCATGTTCTCAGAACAGATGATAACTTAAACAAATGTTTGAAGAACAATGCCCAGATCACTTTTAAGAAAAGTCGATCTTTAAGGGATGAGCTCAGCTACAACTTGATAACACGTGATGAAAGCAGTAGGAATACCAGTATATCTGGTTTTCGGTGTTGCAAGAATTGTAAAGCTTGTAGCAACAGTAAAGATTGTGTCAGCTTTGGTATACCCAATTCACAGCGTGAATTTGTGATTAGAAAACCCTTCACATGTAACACTACTTATTGTGTTTATGCTCTCTTTTGTCCCTGCAACAAAATATATATAGGGAGCACGATACACCGTGCGAAAAAAAGAGTTTTAGAGCATGTACGTGCTATTAGACATAATAACAAACTGTATCCAGTAGCACGCCACTTTCATGACTGTCATTTCCAGGATGAAAGATTATTACAGATGGTTGTGATTGATGGTATATCAATGAGTATCAGGGGAGGCAACAGAGAGTTGGAACTTCGCAAACTGGAGTCAAAATACATTATTGACTTCGGCACATTGGTCCCGCAAGGGTTGAACTCCAGTGAAGAACTGGCAGTTCATTTACATCATTAGGGATTGTTTGTGGTTTCTTTTCAATTGGCATTGATTTTAACTTTTAACTTTTCATATTTTTACACAGATGCTGGTTCTCTATGTTATGGTTGTGCAGAACTGTGGGTCGTTGAGCTAAGCAAGACATCTATTGTGTCAATTTGAGACAGAGGAAGATTGTTTGGACACTGGTTGAATATTGCTAGTTGATTGGGGTATTCACATATTTGTGGTACTGTGATTAGCCCACTAGGGCTTCGCTTCACCTTTTCGGGATATTGGCTACATTATATACTCTCTGTTACAACTAGTTATGTGTACTATTTGCAATTGACTATTAGTTGTATATCAGCTATTTAGTTAGAGAGATAACGCCCACTGGGGCAGTATCCGTAATAATTTGGATATGTGAATATTTACATTTGTCTGACATCTCCTATGTTCCTTTATTGTTTTTTATTCTTGCAATTAATGTGATATTAATATGTATTGAATCTATAAAGGTTATAAGCACTATAGATTACTGTGCTTTAAAACACTGGTCCAAAATGGCCGCCATGTTCGTGATAACAAACACACTGGTTGAGGTTTAGTCTGTTTTCACTGTTTTTGTAATTGTTTATAATGAAATTGATGCTGAATGCATTCATGACCGTGATCAAGGCGGAATGCCGAAACGCGTCTTTATGTGTCATTAAAGCTTGTTATTCAAGTCTGTTGGAGTGTCCGTTAATTTTCTACGTACTTGTGGAGATTGGAGGATATATATATATATATATATATATATATATATATATATATATATATATATATATATATATATATATAATCTACTGGCGGTCGCCAGTAGATAGTTATAGTTAGGACCTATTTTCCATAGGAAATCCGCAACATTCTATTTGAAATAACTCTTGCGTCGGTTGACGAATCTTCGCAAAATTTTCAAACTTTAGGGCCCGCTCTGGTCCGCTCCTACCCTGAAAGTTTTGGGGTAATTCGTCAAGCGGGAGCCGAGAAAAAAGGGGGGTCCCAAAACGTGTTTTCCCCATTCATTTTCCCATAGGAAACTTTAGCCACGGCTACAGCCCGAACTGCTGAACGGAATTACACAAAATTTGGCAAAGAGGTAGTTCTTGGTTCAGAAAGAACCCTTTTTGTTAAATGGTGTAAATCCGTTCAGTAGTTGCGGAGAAATTAAAAAAATAAGAGTCAAAAATCAATTTTCCATAGGAAACTTTATGCAAGGCTACAGCCCGAACTGCTGAACGGAATTACACCAAATTTGGCAAAGAGGTAGTTCTTGGTTCAGAAAGAACCCTTTTTGTTAAATGGTGTAAATCCGTTCAGTAGTTGCTGAGAAAATCAAAAGTAAAAACACATATATATCTGGGCGGAGCCTAACCACACATGTCATCGTGAGATCTGATTGGCTGTCAGCACTTCATCCTGGAATTGCTGGCAGCCATCTTGGGACCAATATAAATGATAGTACCCCATTGAAATGCATTGTAGTGAATCGAAGATTTTGAGCGTTACCAAAAGGAGAACTATAAAGGGTGATAACAGACTTTAGTTACATTAGAATTCATTTGTTGATGGTACCATACTAATTTCAGGAATTGTGGTGTGTTCTAAGGTGATTTTACCCTGTGAAAACCCTTCTGCTGGGATATCATGAATCATGTTTGAGAGAAAACTATTTTCACATGCTTGTCCCATACAGTTTTGGAAGGTGCTCCAGAAGCTAAGATGAGAGCATATTTTCTGTAAATTCACATTATCTTTCTCAGTCATGTGAGAATGAAGTCTGACATTCTCAGTAAAACATGTACATCCAACAATGGCAGAGACTGTCAGTTGATTCCTTTGTGTTCTACTGCAGCTTCCCAGAGTGTTCTAAAGAACAACTAGAGTGCTAACAGCCTTACTTATGACAAAAGTATGGCACACCTGAAGCCATCTTGATTGGAATAAACTGGTAACACTTAAAACATTTAATTTAAAAAGGAACAAAATGATGGGGTTCATTTTGTCATAGAAATTATGGTTAGTGCTGTAGAAAGAAAAATTAGGACATGTTTCAAGTGTGATCTCAAATATCTTCCTGTTATATTTCAACAGGAGCAGCCTGTCAGTTGATGCCTTTGTGTTCTACTGCAGCTTCCCAGAGTGTTCTAAAGAACAACTAGAGCGCTAACAGTCTTTCTTATGACAAAAGTATGGCACACCTGAAGCCATCTTGATTGGAATAAACTGGTAACGCTTAAAACATTTAATTTAAAAAGGAACAAAATGAGGGGTTCATTTTGCCATAGAAATTATGGTTAGTGCTGTAGAAAGAAAAATTAGGACATGTTTTAAGTGAGATCTCAAATATCTTCCTGTTATATTTCAACAGGAGCAGCCTGTCAGTTGATGCCTTTGTGTTCTACTGCAGCTTCCCAGAGTGTTCTAAAGAACAACTAGAGTGCTAACAGCCTTACTTATGACAAAAGTATGGCACACCTGAAGCCATCTTGATTGGAATAAACTGGTAACACTTAAAACATTTAATTTAAAAAGGAACAAAATGAGGGGTTAATTTTGCCATAGAAATTATGGTTAGTGCTGCAAAAAGAAAATTTAGGGCATGTTTTAAGTGAGATCTCAAATCCTCTTCTATTTCATTAGAAAATTCTGACATGCAGACTGAAACAATCACTTTCAATACCAGCAGTAGGCTTCCAGTTAACTCCTTGGTGAGCAGTAGCTTTACTACAGTGATCTAATGAACAACTAGAGTGCTAACATTCTGAATTTATGGCAAATGTGTGACACATCTGAAAGCCTTCTTGATGGAATCAAAGTAAAAAACTGAAAGCATTTCCTACTGAGGAGACTGTAGTAAATGAGGAAATTAGGAAACTTCATAACAAATAAGTCTCCCAAGATGGCCATCAGAGAAAAAAGAGCCCAAATGTAGCACAAATATCACCCAGAGGTAGCCCACGTATAGCCCAATGACAGAAGTGTGCAAAACACTTTTTATTTTTTGTTTTTTTGCAGTTTTATATAGTGCAGACTGGTCAGGTATTGGAGTGCTTTACATGAGCATTGGTTACATCACACAAGGACAAATTCATGTTAGTTGACCCCTACACTACCCAAACACCACTGCACTACCCTAAACCCTAAAACACTACCCCCAGCACGACCCCCTTCACTACCCAAACACAACTGCACTACCCTAAACTCAAAAACACTATCCCCAGCACGACCCCCACACTACCCAAACACCACTGCACTACCCTAAACCCTAAATCTACCCCTACATTACACAAATACCACTGCACTACCCTAAACCCTAAAACACTAGAACCCAGCATGACCCCCTACAGTACACAAACACCACTGCACTACCCTAAACCCTAAAACACTACCCCCTACACTACACAAACACCATTGCACTACCCTAAACCCTAAAACACTACCCCCAGCATGACCCCCTACACTACACAAACACCACTGCACTACCCTAAACCCTAAAACACTACCCCAGCATGACCCCCTATACTACCCAAACACCACTGCACTACCCTAAACCCTAAAACACTACCCCCAGCACGACTCCCTACACTACACAAACACCACTGGACTACCCTAAACCCTAAAACACTACCCCCAGCACGACTCCCTACACTACCTAAACACCACTGCACTACACTAAACCCTAAATCTACCCCCAGCATGACCTCCCACACTACACAAACACCACTGCACTACCCTAAACCCTAAAACACTACCCCCAGCACGACCCCCTACACTACCCAAACACCACTGCACTACCCTAAACCCTAAAACACTAACCCCAGCATGACCCCCTACACTACCCAAACACCACTGCACTACCCTATACCCTAAAACACGACCCCGTACACTACACAAACACAACTGCACTACCCTAAACCCTAAAACACTACGCACAGCATGACCCCTACACTACACAAACACCACTGCACTACCCTAAACCCTAAAACACTACCCCTACACTACACAAACACCACTGCCCTACCCTAAACCCTAAAACACAACCCCCAGCATGACCCCCTACACTACACAAACACCACTGCACTACCCTAAACCCCCTACACTATACAAACACCACTGCATTACTCTAAACCCTAAAACACTACCCCCAGCACGACCCCCTCACAACACAAACACCACTGCACTACCCTAAACCCTAAATCGACCCCCAGCACGACCCCTACACTACCCAAACACCACTGCCATACCCTAAACCCTAAAACACTACCCCCAGCATGAACCCCTACACTACCCAAACACCACTGCACTACCCTAAACCTTAAAACACTACCCCCAGCACTACCCCCTACACTACACAAACACCACTGCACTACCCTAAACCCTAAAACACTACCCCAGCACTACCCCTACACTACCCAAACACCACTGCACTAACATAAACCCTAAAACACTACCCCCAGCACAACCCCCTACACTACACAAACACCACTGCACTACCCTAAACCCTAAAACACTACCCCCAGCACGACTCCCTACACTACCCAAACACCACTGCACTACCCTAAACCCTAAATCTACCCCCATCACTGACCCCTACACTACCCAAACACCACTGCATGACCCTAAACCCTAAAACACTACCCCCAGCATGACCCCCTACACTACCCAAACACCACTGCACTACCCTAAACCCTAAAACACTACCACCAGCATGACCCCCTACACTACTTAAACACCACTGCACTACCCTAAACCCTAAAACACTAACCCAGCACGACCCCCTACACTACCCATACACCACTGCACTACCCTAAACCCTAAAACACTAGAACCCAGCACGACCCCCTACAGTACACAAACACCACTGCACTACCCTAATCCCTAAAACACTACCCCCTACACTACACAAACACCATTGCACTACCCTAAACCCTAAAACACTACCCCCAGCATGACCCCCTACACTACACAAACACCACTGCACTACCCTAAACCCTAAAACACTACCCCAGCATGACCCCCTACACTACCCAAACACCACTGCACTACCCTAAACCCTAAAACACTACCCCCAGCATGACTCCCTACGCTACACAAATACCACTGGACTACCCTAAACCCTAAAACACTACCCCCAGCACGACTCCCTACACTACCTAAACACCACTGCACTACACTAAACCCTAAATCTACCCCCAGCATGACCTCCCACACTACACAAACACCACTGCACTACCCTAAACCCTAAAACACTACCCCCAGCACAACCCCCTACACTACCCAAACACCACTGCGCTACCCTAAAACACAACCCCAGCATGACCCCTACACTACCCAAACACCACTGCACTACCCTAAACCCTAAAACACTACCCCCTACACTACACAAACACCACTGCCCTACCCTAAACCCTAAAACACAACCCCCAGCATGACCCCTACACTACACAAATACCACTGCACTACCCTAAACCCCCTACACTATACAAACACCACTGCATTACTCTAAACCCTAAAACACTACCCCCAGCACGACCCCCTCACAACACAAACACCACTGCACTACCCTAAACCCTAAATCGACCCCCAGCTCGACCCCCTACACTACCCAAACACCACTGCCATACCCTAAACCCTAAAACACTACCCCCAGCATGAACCCCTACACTACCCAAACACCACTGCACTACCCTAAACCTTAAAACACTACCCCCAGCACTACCCCCTACACTACACAAACACCACTGCACTACCCTAAACCCTAAAACACTACCCCAGCACTACCCCTACACTACCCAAACACCACTGCACTAACATAAACCCTAAAACACTACCCCCAGCACAACCCCCTACACTACACAAACACCACTGCACTACCCTAAACCCTAAAACACTACCCCCAGCATGACTCCCTACACTACCCAAACACCACTGCACTACCCTAAACCCTAAATCTACCCCATCACGACCCCCTACACTACCCAAACACCACTGCACTACCCTAAACCCTCTGCACTACCCTAAACCCTAAAACACTACCACCAGCATGACCCCCTACACTACTCAAACACCACTGCACTACCCTAAACCCTAAAACACTACCCCCAGCACAACCCCCTACACCACCCAAACACCACTGCACTACCCTAAACCCTAGAAAAGAAACCCCCACCCCATGCCCAATCCCCCTTACCTCTCACTCCTCGTGGTTCCTCTCTCCTCGTGGTTCCTGCTTCACGTCGTCTCTGAGGGGCGGTGCACGTCGTTGTGAGGAAACGGAACAGCCTCTGTTTCCTTACAACGACATGGATCATCTACATGTTTTTAGAACGCATGGTCATTTACCATACATACCTTTACAACAAAATTCGTTGTAAAGGCATGCGTGGTAAATGACCATGCGCTCTAAAAAATGCGTAGTAATGACTTTGTGATGTACAACGCATGCGTGGTAATGCATGCGTTGTAATGGTATCGCAAAGTAAAAAGTCGTTGTAACGGCTGTTTACCGATCGAAGCTGGCCCCTGTTCTTCAGTGAGATGTTTATTTGATTAATTAGGAGGAAGGAATGTGTTTTTTTACCGAAAAGTGCATTCCCGGCTGTTGTATTGTGAAAGTGTCCGCGTGGCCTGGTTTCACTTCCGGTGAGAGAGTGGAAGAGTCTGTTTGGATCTAAAGGAGTTCTGTTGTTGAACGGGGCCGGCGCGACATGTCATCAGAAAACATAGCTAATGGAAAGCGTCCTCCCTGAAGTGTGGAGCAGTGCCATGAGAGGTCAACGAGTGTGTGTCCCACCGCACTATGACCGTACCGCGTGACCCATGTGCCACCTCCAGGGTACGGGAGGCAGAAGTGGCATCACAGGTCCTCTTGAAGACCGTTGTAGCACTAATTCTACATTTTGGTACTAGGGCATTTTAACTTCGTTGTTCCTGCCAGATACAAAGAGAAGATCCTGTGCTATTCAGTGCCCTCGTTACCTTTTTTGTGGGTTGTGGTGCTTGTCACTTCGCTGCCCCGCCGGTGCACACGACTGGGCACCCCACCTCGTGTGCCATCTGCAGGGCCTCTGCCCTCGGATCACTGGTTTCGGTTTCTGGAGTGGCAACATAAACAGTTGCTCCCAAAGGACTAGCCTGAACACTTAGGTGAATATCCCCTGCACCAGCATTCCACGGAAATTCTTTCCTAGCTCTCCCACGTCAACGAGGACGTAATAATAGCACGGCTCCGTCCGCGACACCGTATGACGTCATCGGAGCCATAAGAGAACCTCGTCGGCGTGCTGACGTCAGTTCCACCCATTTTTTCCGTGCCACCGAGGCAAACAGGGGACCGAGACATTTTCACATGTATACATAGTATAATAAATATATATATATTCACTGAAAAAACCATAGGTTTCAGGCACGTTATAGTTAGAAATTAGCATTTAAAAACCTTAGAAATTCACTGAAAAAACCATAGGTTTCAGGCACGTTATAGTTAGAAATTAGCATTTAAAAACCTTAGAAATTCACTGAAAAAACCATAGGTTTCAGGGGCGTTATAGTTAGTTGGACATTTCACTCGTACAAAACCATAGAAATTCTCCCGTTATAGTTAGTTCAGCTAACTATAACTCGCGCGCCCTCAATGCACTGCTGATGACGTCACATATTACATCACTCATGACATGGTCAGTGACATCACTCATGACATCACTGATGACATCTCAAATGACATCACTGATGACATCACTGATGACATCATCCAGTGAATGTGTGTTTTTCTGAAAATTAAATATGTTTTATATATGTATATCTCAAGGTCGATGGAAGAATAAATGGGTATATAAGTGTCTAAATGGATGATTTTGTTTTGTAAAATTGATTGTATAACTTATTAAGTGTATCTTAGTGAATACATGGGTTAGTGAGTAATGTTTAAATATGAAAATATCTGTATCAGTCTCTCACTTTGTGTATAAGTGGCTGCATGGGTTGGTGAGTAGCTACATGAGTGTCTATATGGGTTATTAGTTGGTTTTTGAGTATCAGTATGAGTGTCTGAGTGTCTGTATGGTTCGGTGGGGGTATTACTTAGTGCATAGATGCATGAATGAGTGACTCACTGTTTGTATGTGTTGAAGACAGCATGTGTGCAGGACTGTATAGGTGGATGAGTATGTGTATGGGTGTGTTAGTGAGTGAATGACTGTCTCAATAGTGTCTTTATGAGTAACTACATACGTTTTAAACTAGTATATGTGAGTATTGGTGTATATAAGTGAGTATATGTGAGAGTGAGAGATTGGAAGAGTTCCTGTACAAATAAGTAGGTGTTTCTATAAGTGATTGTTTAAGAGAGTAAGTATGTGTAAGTTTCTGTAGAAGTAAGTGTGGTAGTGTGTGTATAACTGTATATGCAAGTAAATGGATGTTTGATACTTTGTTTGCATGTGTGACTATGTGTGTGAGTAACTCTATGGATGAGTGGCGGTGTGTAACAGGATTTATAGGTGTATGAGTACATATGATGAGTGAGTACATGTATGAGTGACTGTATAGGGACTGTTGGTGAATGAGTCGATGTGTGTGTAGATCTTGGAATTACTGAATAGGTGTGTTGTAACTGGTATTGGTATGTCCATTGTTTTGAAAATGTTAGTTTGTATTTTTGAGTGTGTGTATCAAAGGTTATATTAGGGTGAGAGGAGGTCTGCCACTCTATCACAAGGATGATGTCATCAGTGATGTCATCAGTGATGTCATTTGAGATGTCATCAGTGATGTCATGAGTGATGTCACTGACCATGTCATGAGTGATGTAATATGTGACGTCATCAGCAGTGCATTGCGGGCGCGCGAGTTATAGTTAGCTGAACTAACTATAACAGGGGAATTTCTATGGTTTTGTACAAGTGAAATGTCCAACTAACTATAACGCCCCTGAAACCTATGGTTTTTCAGTGAATATATATATATATATATATATATATATATATATATATATATATATATATATATATATATATTATCTACTGGCGGTCGCCAGTAGATAGTTATAGTTACAACCTATTATCCATAGGAAATCCGCGACATTCTATTTGCAATAACGTTGGCGCCGGTTGACGAATCTTCGCGAAAGCTTCCAACTTGTTGGGGCGCTCCGGTCCGCTCCTACCCTGAAAGTCTCGGGGTGATACGTCAAGCGGGGCCGAGAAAAAGGGGGTCCCAAAACGCGTTTTCCCCATTCATTTTTCCATAGGAACCTTTAGTCGCAGCTACAGCCAGAACTGCTGAACGGAATTACCCCAAATTTGGCAAAGAGGTAGCCCTTGTTTCAGACTGGTGCCTTTTGCTAAAATGGTGTAAATCCGTTCAGTAGTTCCTGAGAAATTCACAATTAAAATCACATATATATCTATGGGCGCGTCGGATCCGCGTACCCTCCCGATCACGAGCTGCATGCTAATTGGCTGTCAACACTCCAAATCAAGAAGTGTTGGCAGCCATTTTATCCTCGGTAGAACCGAGGGACAGAAACAAGTGCGCAAAGCGCAAAAGGGGCAGGGTAGAAACACCCTGACCCCTAGGTCTGCTCAGGGGTCCCACAAGGACCCCTGGGCAGAAAAGATTTTATTTTTTTAAATCGGCGGGATGCGCTTAGGGTGCGCGTATCCCGCCGAGAAAAAAAAAGAAACAAGTGCGTAAACGCACAAAGGGGGCAGGGTAGAAACACCCTAACCCCTAGGCCTGCTCAGGGGTCCCACAAGGACCCCTGGGCAAAAAGCATTTTGTTTTAAAAAAAATCGGCAGGATGCGCTCAGGGTGCGCGAATCCTGCCGGAAAAAAATCGAGCGCGGTCTCCGCGCTTGATGTTAATTGGCCCCGGGTGGCCCAAGTCCCGGGGGCATGGTGGGGGATAATTTAATGTGTGGGGGCCTCAAAGGGCCCCCAAGCCCCGAGGACCGCCACCCCCGGGGCTTTTTAAAAATGGTGCGGGAGGGCTCTGAGCCCTCCCGCAGCCCCGAGACCACCACCTCCCGGGGCTTTTTTAATTAAAAATAAAACCAGTGTGGGGGGCTCCAGCCCCCACACGCCCCGGGGACCGCCACCTCCCGGGGCACTAAACATTTCAATATGGGGGTCCGTTACGGACCTCAGAGCCCAGGGACTACCACCTCCCGGGGCTGTGTACTGAATGGGAGGGGGCCGCGCGGCCCCCTCCTGGAGCCCTTGATGGCCCTGGGGACCACCACCCCCAGGGCTGGCTCCTGCAGTGTCCCGGGGTGCCTACCCCGGGACACTGTAGTTTGCTATGGCAGGACGGGAGCCTCGCGGCTCCCGTCCTGCCATAACAAACTGCTTGGATATTGGAAGAGAGAGCAGGAAACCTGCTCTCTCTTCCAATATCCAAAGCGATTGCTTTCCACATGGGGAGCAGCATGTCAGCTGCTCCCCATGTGGAACAGCAATGCCGGCTCCCAAGGGACGTGGGGAGCCGGGCGGGACTGTGGGGATTGGGGACCCCCACAGTCCCCAACGGAGAAGAGCCAGCCCCGGGGGATGGGGTCCCGGGGCAAGTAGTGGCCCGGGAGGGGGCCACGCGGCCCCCTCCCCAAAAAGGAAAAAAATAATAATTTTAAAAATGGAAAGGCCGGCCCCGGGGATGGGGTCCCCGGGGCCTTAAAATGACCAGAGGAGGGGGCCACGCTGCCCCCTCAAAATAATAAATATAGAGGCCATGCCCGGGGGATGGGGTCCCCGGGGCCAATACAGGCCCAGGGAAGGGGGGCCACGCGGCCCCCTTCCCATTTTTTTTTGTAATTTAAAAAAAGGGGTAAGGCCCTGGGGGATGGGGTCCCCAGGGCCCAAAAGAGAAAAAAGGAAGGGGGCCACACAGCCCCCTTCAGGGACAAAAAAAATAAAACGATCGGGCCCGCAGGCCCCGCCCCTTCCTTCACCACTCTGCAAACGCGCCCCTGGCGCGTTTGCAGAGAGGAACAATTCCCCTTGAATACTGGGGGTCCCTGGGGGCCAACTAGCCCACCAGGAACCTCCAATATGCGCCAGGGGGCTGCGTTGCAGAGACGTGTAGAGAGGCCACACCCCTTTACACCTCTCTGCAACGCAGCTCTGTGGCGCTTTTGGAGGTATATGGTGGGCTAGTTGGACTCCGGGGACCCTCAGGATTCAAGGGACTTAATCCCCAACTTAAAACGCGCCACGGGCGCGTTTGCACAGTGGTGAAGGGAGGGGCGGGGCTTCAGGTGACATGTGTGCAAACAGGCCCCGTGGCGCGTTTTAAGATGGGAATTAAATCCCCTTCAATCCTGAGGGTCCCTGGGGGCCAACTAGCCCAACAGGTACATCCAGAAAGCGCCACAGAGCTGCGTTGCAGAGAGGTGTAAAGGGGTGTGGCCTCTCTACACGTCTCTGCAACGCAGCCCCTGGCGCATATTGGAGGTTCCTGGTGGGCTAGTTTGCCCCTAGGGACCCTCAGGATTCAAGGGGACTTAATCCCCCAACTTAAAACGCGCCACGGGGCGCGTTTGCACAGATGTAACCTCAGGCCCCGCCCCCTCCCTTCACCATTGTGCAAATATTCCTCTAAAATCAGCCGAAATACGAATTCCGATTTACTCACCTGTTATCAGGAGAGACCTCAGTGCTGTATCTTTCAGCCCAGTACTGGTCCTGAAAAGTAATTCTAACCATACTTACCAGTAACTTGAATTTCCTTCCATAGGCTAACATTGACTGGTTTCCTTGGAAATTCTTCTAAGTGTGGAGTTTTGGAACTTTAAAATATTCCTCTAAAATCAGCCGAAATACGAATTCCGATTTACTCACCTGTTATCAGGAGAGACCTCAGTGCTGCATCTTTCAGCCCAGTACTGGTCCTGAAAAGTAATTTTAACCGTACTTACCGGTAACTTGAATTTCCTTCATAGGCTAACATTGACTGGTTTCACTTGGAAATTCTTCTAAGTGTGGAGTTTTGGAACTTTAAAATATTCCTCTAAAATCAGCCGAAATACGAATTCCGATTTACTCACCTGTTATCAGGAGAGACCTCAGTGCTGCATCTTTCAGCCCAGTACTGATCCTGAAAAGTAATTTTAACCGTACTTACCAGTAACTTGAATTTCCTTCATAGGCTAACATTGACTGGTTTCACTTGGAAATTCTTCTAAGTGTGGAGTTTTGGAACTTTAAAATATTCCTCTAAAATCAGCCGAAATACGAATTCCGATTTACTCACCTGTTATCAGGAGAGACCTCAGTGCTGCATCTTTCAGCCCAGTACTGGTCCTGAAAAGTAATTTTAACCGTACTTACCAGTAACTTGAATTTCCTTCATAGGCTAACATTGACTGGTTTCACTTGGAAATTCTTCTAAGTGTGGAGTTTTGGAACTTTAAAATATTCCTCTAAAATCAGCCGAAATACGAATTCCGATTTACTCACCTGTTATCAGGAGAGACCTCAGTGCTGCATCTTTCAGCCCAGTACTGATCCTGAAAAGTAATTTTAACCGTACTTACCGGTAACTTGAATTTCCTTCATAGGCTAACATTGACTGGTTTCACTTGGAAATTCTTCTAAGTGTGGAGTTTTGGAACTTTAAAATATTCCTCTAAAATCAGCCGAAATACGAATTCCGATTTACTCACCTGTTATCAGGAGAGACCTCAGTGCTGCATCTTTCAGCCCAGTACTGATCCTCAAAAGTAATTTTAACCGTACTTACCAGTAACTTGAATTTCCTTCCATAGGATATCATTGCCTGCTTTTTGCTGAAAAAGTTTCTAAGTGTTGATTTTTGAAACATACAAATATTCCTCTAAAATCAGCCGAAATCCGAATTCTGATTTACTCACCTGTTATCAGGAGAGACCTCAGTGCTGCATCTTTCAGCCCAGTACTGGTCCTGAAAAGTAATTTTAACCGTACTTACCAGTAACTTGAATTTCCTTCCATAGGCTAACATTGACTGGTTTCACTTGGAAATTCTTCTAAGTGTGGAGTTTTGGAACTTTAAAATATTCCTCTAAAATCAGCCGAAATACGAATTCCGATTTACTCACCTGTTATCAGGAGAGACCTCAGTGCTGCATCTTTCAGCCCAGTACTGATCCTCAAAAGTAATTTTAACCGTACTTACCGGTAACTTGAATTTCCTTCATAGGCTAAGATTGACTGGTTTTCAGCAAAAAAGTTTCAAAGTGTTGATTTTCACAAACTACAAATATTCCTTAAAAATCGCCTGTATGACCTAAACGCATTTTTTCAACTGTTTACAGGAGATGCACCAGTGCTGGATCCAGGATCCAACACTGAGTAAGAAAAAGTAACGATAACAGTTTTTACCTGCTAAGTGAATTTCCTTCCATAGGATAACATTGGTGATTCTATGAGAAAAAGTTTCTAAGTGTCAACTTTTAAAATACAATAATATTCCTTAAAAATCACGACTGTAACCAAAACGCTTTTACTCAACTGTTTACAGGAGATGTACCAGGACTGAATCTAGGATCCAGTCCTGTGGTTACAAAAGTAATCCATAAAGTAACTAATTGCATTTAACTAGAAATTCACATTGAGCTGAATGTTGCATTGTGTTTGAAAATGTGTTGCCCATTGCAACAACTGTAACTACTGTACTTAAAAGTCTATTGCCTATCTGCAAAGTATTTAAACTAAAGTAATTCATTCTGAGAAAGTATTTTTTGTAATGTAATGTATAATGTAATTACAATGTAATTTAAAAAATAAAATATGTAAAAAAAATTGTTTCTAAAAATGTAATAAATCAGTATGAAAAAAATTAATATAACAATTAATACATTTAAAAATTGTCATTTACAAAACCTTTGAAATTCACTGAAAAAAACGTAGGTTTCAGGCACGTTATAGTTAGAAATTAGCATTTAAAAAACCTTTGAAATTCACTGAAAAACCATAGGTTTCAGACACGTTATAGTTACAAATTAGCATTTAAAAAACCTTTGAAATTCACTGAAAAAACCATAGGTTTCAGACACGTTATAGTTACAAATTAGCATTTAAAAAACCTTTGAAATTCACTGAAAAAACCATAGGTTTTAGGGACAGTTTTAGTTACTTGGACATTGCACTCGTACAAAACCCGTGAAATTCCCACGTTATAGTTAGTTCAGCTAACTATAACTCGCGCCCCGCAATGCACTGCTGATGACGTCACATATTACATCACTCATGACATGGTCAGTGACATCACTGATGACATCACTGATGACATCTCAAATGACATCACTGATGACATCATTCACGTGATAATCTGATGCACCTCCTCACACCCTAATATAACCTTTGATACACCCACTCTAAATTACAGACTGCCATTCGCAAAACCATAGACACTCCAACACCAATAACTACATACCCACTCACTGATTCTTAGGTCTACACACACACATCCACTCACTCACCCGTACAGTCACTCATACTTACGGTCACTCAGTACAGGACTATCATATGCACTCTTACTCCTATATAGACACTCAAACAACGCCACTCATCCATAGAGATACTCACACACCTAGTCAGTCATGCAAATAATTAAACACACTGCCATTTACTCACCTATACAGTTATACACACACCAGCTCACTTACTCATACAAATAGTAGCACATTGTTACGCTCTTATACAATCACAGATACAAGCACACACTCATCCATACAGCCACTATCACAATCACTCACTCTTGCTTATAGCTATTTATATACTCCAACACACATATATACTGCCTTTCACATATGTAGTTACTCACACATGTACCACTGGGACATACATTCACTCACTAACACACTCTTACACACACTTACCCACCCATACAGTCTATCACAGATGCACTCTTGAAACCATCCACCCAGTGAATCACCCACTTACACATCTATGCACAGAGTTGCACACACCCCTCCTACACAAACACTCAGGCACCCATACAGATACTCAGACAAGCATTCAATAACTCATATAGACACTCATTTAGCTATTCACAAACACATGCAGTCACTTACACAGCAACAGACAGACGGATACAGACATTCACCCAGTTTAGTCACTAACCCATGCATTCAGTAAGATACGTTAAATCACTCACTTATAGAGTCAGTCACGCACCTACTAAATCATCCATACAGACACTTACACACCCACTCATTCTTCAATACGTCTTTTCCTATATATATTAAAAATATTTAAACTTTACAGAAACACACAGTCACTGGATGATGTCATCAGTGATGTCATTTGAGATGTCATCAGTGATGTCATCAGTGATGTCACTGACCATGTCATGAGTGATGTAATATGTGACGTCATCAGCAGTGCATTGCGGGGCGCGAGTTATAGTTAGCTGAACTAACTATAACGTGGGAATTTCACGGGTTTTGTACGAGTGCAATGTCCAAGTAACTAAAACTGTCCCTAAAACCTATGGTTTTTTCAGTGAATATATATATATATATCCTACTGGCGCTCGCCAGTAGGTAGTTATAGTTAGGACCTTGTTTCTATTCAAAAAGCATTTTGTCTTTTGCCAGTAGGATATATATATATATCCTACTGGCGGTCGCCAGTAGGTAGTTATAGTTAGGACCTTGTTTCTATTCAAAAAGCATTTTGTCTGTTGCCAATATCTTTGGTGCCATTTGACAAATCTTCGCGAACTTTTCAAAACTAATGGCCCGCTCCGGTCAGCTCCTGTCTTGAAAGTTTCGGGGTGATTTGTCAAGCGGGGGCCGAGAAAAAAGGGGGGTCTCAAAACGCATTTTCCCCATGTTAATTTCCATAGGAAACTTTAGACACGGCTACAGCCCGAACTGCTGAACGAATTACATCAAATTTGGCAAAATGGTAGCTCTTGGTTCAGAAAGCGACATTTTTTTTAAATGGTGTCAATCCGTTCAGTAGTTTCTAAGAAATTCAAAAATAAAAAAATATCGATATCTGGGCGGAGCCTAACAACACATCTCATTGTGAGATCTGATTGGCTGTCAGCACTTCATCCTGGAAATGCTGGCAGCCATCTTGGTACCAATATACATGATAGCACCCCATTGAAATGCATTGTAGTGAATACAAGATTTTGAGGGTCACCAAAAGGAGAACTATAAAGGGTGATAACAGACTTTAGTTATATTAGAATTCATTTGTTGATGGTACCATACTAATTTTAGGAATTGTGGTGTGTTCTAAGGTGATTTTACCCTGTGAAAAACCTTCTGCTGGGATATCAAGAATCATGTTTGCGAGAAAATTATTTTCTCATGCTTGTCCCATAGAGGTTTGGAAGGTGCTCCAGAAGCTAAATTGAGAGCATATTTTCTGTAAATTCACATTATCTTTCTCAGTTATGTGAGAATGAAGTCTGACATTCTCAGTAAAACATGTACATCCAACAAGGGCAGAGACTGTCAGTTGATTCCTTTGTGTTCTACTGCAGCTTCCCAGAGTGTTCTAAAGAACTACTAGAGCGCTAACAGCCTTACTTATGACAAAAGTATGGCACACCTGAAGCCATCTTGGTTGGAATAAACTGGTAACACTTAAAACATTTAATTTAAAAAGGAACAAAATGATTTTGTCATAGAAATTATGGTTACTGCTGTAGAAAGAAAAATTAGGACATGTTTTAAGTGAGATCTCAAATATCTTCCTGTTATATTTCAACAGGAGCAGCCTGTCAGTTAATTCCTTTGTGTTCTATTGCAGCTTCCCAGAGTGTTCTAAAGAACAACTAGAGCGCTAACAGTCTTACTTATGACAAAATGATGGCACACCTGAAGGTTCATTTTGCCATAGAAATTATGGTTAGTGCTGCAGAAAGAAATATTAGGGCATGTTTTAAGTGAGATCTCAAATCCTCTTCTATTTCATTAGAAAATTCTGACATGCAGACTGAAACAATCACTTTCAATACCAGCAGTAGACTTCCAGTTAACTCCCTGGTGAGCAGTAGCTTTACTACAGTGATCTAATGAGCAACTAGAGTGCTAACATTTAGAATTTATGGCAAATGTGTGACACATCTGAATGCCTTCTTGATGGAATCAAAGTAAAAAACTGAAAGCATTTCCTACTGAGGAGACTGCAGTAAATGAGGAAATTAGGAAACTTGATAACAAATAAGTCTCCAAGATGGCCACCAGAGAAAAAAGAGCCCAAATGTAGCACAAATATCACCCAGATGTAGCCCACATATAGCCCAATGACAGAAGTGTGCAAAACACTTTTTATTTTTAGTTTTTTTGCAGTTTTATATAGTGCAGACTGGTCAGGTATTGGAGCGTTGCTCTTACTTGGACCCCTTATTGCGTATTTTGCACGAAGTACATGAGATTGATCTTGCGAAACATTGAACTTTACTATTCTGTTAACCTGAAGTTGCTCTGAACCGGGCTTTGTAACACCCGTTTTTACCTACTGGTTTTAATTAATTCTCACTGTATTGTATTAAGAAAGAGGATTTACTGTTTTTATGTACACTTTTATGATCTATGTTTCTAAATCAGATCGAATAAAGTTTAATGAATTTAATTGAAGTCTCCCAAGATGGCCACCAGAGGAAAAGGAGCCCAAATGTAGCACAAATATCACCCAGATGTAGCCCACGTATAGCCCAATGACAGAAGTGTGAAAAACACTTTTTATCCTTTGTTTATTTG
Organism: Calotriton arnoldi; assembly: GCA_963921515.1. Lineage (NCBI taxonomy): Eukaryota > Metazoa > Chordata > Amphibia > Caudata > Salamandridae > Calotriton > Calotriton arnoldi. The sequence continues at coordinate 187,203 of CAWUFW010015452.1, read as the reverse complement.
CAGTTTTATATAGTGCAGGCTGGTCAGATATTGGAGTGCTTTACATGAGCATTGGTTACATCATACAAGGACAAACTCATTTTGGTTGTAGGCATGGGGAGATTAAGTGATTTGACCAAAATCACAGAATGTCGAGCTGAAGCAGAAACTCCAACTTGGTTCCCCAGTTGCAAAGTCAGCAGCTCTGGAAGTAACACCACATTCTCTCCCCTAAGCGTAACATTTAATCAAGTGGTCAACTGGATAAAAAAAACATAAAGATAACAAATAATTTATGTTAGAACTGGGGGTCTCTAGTTGGCAGAGGTAGGTACCTTTGTCCAAATAGGGACCGTTGCTTCTAGTCAGGGTAAGGGGGTACACTCCTGAAATAACCCCTGCTCACCCTCTTGGTAGCTTGGCACGAGCAGACAGGCTTAGTTCAGAGGCAGTGTGTAAAGCATTTGTGAACACATACAGTAATCCAGTGACAACACTACAAATGGACACCACACATGTTGTATTATAAAAATAAGTATCTTTTATATAGATTTACCACAAGACCATAAACTACAAAAATAATCCACAATACTGTACTTTAAAAATGGTAGAATTAGCTTGAGTCTCTTTAAATGAAAATGCGACACTTTGAGTTCAATGTACCTTAAGATGCGTAACGCAGGGCAACGAAAAGTGTTGCAGGGAAGGTGATGCGGTAGTCCCTTACACGCAAGGACGGTGATGCATTGAAGATCTGGTGCAAAAGAAACAAAGTGGCGTCTTCTTGAGGTTGCGACAACGAAGAGGTGATGCGTGCACGCCCGATGGCCGTGCGGCGATTGTGATGAGTCTTTGGAGCCGCGACAGGCCCTGCGACACGCTTCCCTGGCGATGCAACGGAGTCTGATGCGAGGTCGACGATCTTCTCCTGGGATGCGGGGCGCGCCTCGTGTTGCGATGCGTCGGCGTCTGATGCGAGGTCGATGCTCTGCCCCGGGGATGCGACGGCGTCTGATGCGGCGGCAACACTCTTCTCCGGTGCTGCGAGGCGCTTCGAAGGATGCGGCGCGCTTCTTCGGGGATGCGCCGGCATCTGATGCGACGGCGACACTCTTCTTTGGCGATGCGAGACTCAGCGGCTGCGGCGACACGCTTCTTCGTGTTGAGTCGTGCTTCCAGCTCCCAGAGACACGCAAGTGTGTCAGAAGGTCCAAATTCCCAGCAAGGGAATACAGGGGGAGCTGGTGGGTGAAGTCTGTTGTCCCTGAGACTTCAGCAGGAGGCAAGCTCTAAAATCAAGCCCTTGGAGATCCTTCACAAGTTGATGAAAGTACAGACAAAGTTCCCTTCTCCTTTCTTTGGCAGTCAGGCAACCACTGCAGGCAGATCCCTCTCAGTTTAGGGATAGTCTTCTCCTCAGTTTCTTCTTGGTTCCGCTCCTCAGCAAAGGTTTCTTCTTCTTTCCCAAAAGTGATCTAATTTCCTAGGGGTCTGGGTCCCCTTTTATACACCTTTTCTCTTTGTTCTCTGAAGGCAGAGAGGCCTTTGCCTAGTCCAAAACCAGTTCTGGTCAGTCCTGGAGCACTTTGTTTACAGGACTCCTTCTTTCCTTTCAGAATGTGGGGCAGAGTGCTCAGCCGCCCGGCAGGAGGTGAAGCCAGCATTGTGGAAGGCAGGCACAGCCCTATTCAGACCCAGGTGCAACTCCTCCCTCCACTCTGGATGCAGATCTCTCTATTCAGCCCTGTGCTGACTCACCCTGTCTCCTGTAGCCACCCCCAGCCCCTGTCACTCAAACTCCAGACAAGGAATACACAACCTAGCAGAGGCAGGCTTGGATAGTTAGGCAAGAAAATATCTACTTTCTAAAAGTGGTATTTTCAAACACAGAATGTTAAAACCAACTTCACTAAAAGATGTATTTTATCATCCTGAGTTCAGGCATACTAAATTCGTTTTTCTACCATGTTCCCTGGGTCAGTTAGGATTATAAGGTGTAATAATCAAACTGCCCATTCTGGCCTATGGGGAGCAGGTAGCCTTGCAATAGTGAAAAACGAAAATGGCTGTAATTCACTATTAGGACATGCCACACACACCAGGGCATGTCCTACCTTATACCTACAATGCACCCTGCCCTAGGGCCTACTTTAGGGGTGACCAACATGCAGTAAAGGGAAGGTTTAGGGCCTGGTAAGTTGGTGTACTCACCAAGTCAACATGGCAGCCCTAGGCTGCACACAGGCTCTGCAATGGCAGGCCTGAGACACATTTTTCAAGCTGCTTCTGTGGGTGGCACAACCAGTGCTGCAAGCCCACCAGCAGCATTGGATTTACAAGCCCTGGGCACACTCAGTGCACTGTACTAGGGACTGACAAGTAAACCAATCATCCAATCATGGAGTCACTAATACATACATCAATTTACAATAGGGAGCACTTGCACTGTGGCACTGAATAGCAGTGGCACAGTGCCCAAAGCATCTAAACCAGCAAAAACAGATCAATAATATTGGAGGCATCATCAAAAATGGAAGGGAGACCCACGCCAAGGATGCCAGGTCTAACAATTTAAAAGTGCTTTGTCGCTATTTGAGAACTCAGAAAATATGTCCTCATTTTAGTTTTTTAGAGCACTAACCATAATTTCTATGCAAATAAGACCCTCTCATTTCTATCATTTCTAAAGGAAATGCTTTAGGTATTACAGTCTTGATTACATCAAGATGACGTCAGGTGTGCCACACTTTTGTAATAAATATAGAATGTTAGCAATCTAGTTGTCTCTTGTCTCTTTCTGCACGTCTCTTGCCTCTTTCTGCACCTCTCTTGCCTCTTTCTGCACCTCTCTTTCTTCAGTCTGTAGCTCACTCCCTTCTATCTGTACCTCTCTTGCCTCTTTTGCACCTCTGTTGCCTCTTTCTGTACCTCTCTTGCCTCTTTCTGCACATCTCTTGCCTCTTTCTGCACCACTCTTACCTCTTTCTACACCTCTCTTGCATCTTTCTGCACCTCTCTTGCCTCTTTCTGCACCTCTCTTGCCTCTTTCTGTACCTCTCTTCTTTCTGCACCTCTCTTGCCTCTTTCTGCACCTCTGTTGCCTCTTTCTGCACCTCTCTTGCCTCTGTCTGCACTTCTCTTGCTTATTTCTGCAGCTCACTCTCTTCTTTCTGCACCTCTCTTGCCTCTTTCTGCACCTCTCTTGCCTCTTTCTGTAGCTCACTCTCTTCTTTCTGCACCTCTCTTGCCTCTTTCTGCACCTCTCCTCCCTCTTTCTGCAGCTTACTCATCTTTCTCCACCTCTCTTGCCTCTTTCTGCACCTCTCTTGCCTCTTTCTGCACCTCTCTTGCCTCTTTCTGCACCTCTCATGCCTCTTTCTGCACCTCTCATGCCTCTTTCTGCACTTCTCTTGGTTCTTTCTGCAGCTCACTCTCTTCTTTCTGCACCTCTCTTGCCTCTTTCTGCACCTCTCTTCCCTCTTTCTGCAGCTTGCTCTCTTCTTTCTGCACCTCTCTTGGCTCTTTCTGCACCTCTCTTGCCTCTTTCTGTAATTCTCTTGCCTCTTTTTGCACCTCTCTTGCCTATTTCTGCACCTCTCTTGCCTCTTTCTGAACATTTCTTCCTCTTTCTGCACCTCTCTTGCCTCTTGATGCACCTCTCGACTCTTTTTGCTCTTCTCTTGCCTCTTTCTGCAGCTCACTTGCTTCTTTCTGCACCTTTCTTCCTCTTTCTCTACACCTCTTAACTCTTTCTGCACCTCTCTTGCCTCTTTCTGTACCTCTCTTGCCTCTTTCTGCAGCTCACTCTCTTCTTTCTGCACCTCTCTTGCCTCTTTCTACACCTCTCTTCCCTCTTTCTGCAGCTCACTCTTCTTTCTGCACCCCTCTTGCCTCTTTATGCACCTCTCTTGCCTCTTTCTGCACCTCTCTTGCCTCTTTCTGCACATCTCTTGCCTCCTTCTGCACCAGTCTTGTCTCTTTCTACACCTCTCTTGCCTCTTTCTGTACCTTTCTTGCCTCTTTCTGTACCTCTCTTGCCTCTTTCTTCACCTCTCTTGCCTCTATCTGCACCTCTCTTGGCTTTCTACTCCACTCTTGCCTCTTTCTGCACCTCTCTTGCCTCTTTCTGTACTTCTCTTGCCTCTTTCTGCACCTCTCTTGCCTCTTTCTGCACCTCACTCTCTTCTTTCTGCATCTCTCTTGCTTCCTTCTGCACATCTCTTGCTTCTTTCTGCGCTTCTCTTGCCTCTTTCTGCACCTCTCTTGTCTCTTTCTGCACCTCTCTTGCCTCTTTCTGTACCTCACTTGCCTCTTTCTGCGCCTTTCTTCCTCTTTCTGCACCTCACTCTCTTCTTTTTACAACTCTCTTGCTTCTTTCTGTGCCTCTCTTGCTTCTTTCCGCACTTCTCTTGCTTCTTTCTGCACCTCTCGTGCCTCTTTCATCACTTCTCCTGCTTCTTTCTGCACCTTTCTTCCTCTTTTTGCACCTCTCTTGCTTTTTTCTGCACTTTTCTTGCCTTTTTCTGTACTTCTCTTGCTTCTTTCTGCACTTCTCTTGCTTCTTTCTGTGCCTTTCTTTCTCTTTCTGCACATGTCTTACTTATCTAGGTGTAGTTTGAAATTAGCATTTAAAAAACCTTAGAAATTCACTGAAAAAACCACAGGTTTCAGGGATGTTATAGTTAGAAATTAGCATTTAAAAAACCTTAGAAATTCACTGAAAAAATCACAGGTTTCAGGGACGTTATAGATAGAAATTAGCATTTAAAAACCTTAGAAATTCACTGAAAAAAACACAGGTTTCAGGGACGTTATAGTTAGAAATTAGCATTTAAAAAACCTTTGAAATTCACTGAAAAAAGTAAACCATAGGTTTCAGGGACGTTATAGTTAGAAATGATCATTTAAAAAACCTTTGAAATTCACTGAAAAAACCATAGGTTTCAGGGACGTTGTAGTTAGAAATTAGCCTTTGAAAAACCGTAGAAATTGACTGGAAAAACCATAGGTTTCAGGGACGTTATAGTTAGTTGGACATTTCACTAGTACAAAACCAGAGAAATTCGGCCGTTATAGTTAGTTGAGCTAACTATAACTCGCGCCCCCGCAATGCACTGCTGATGACATCACATATTACATCATTCATGACATGGTCAGTGACATCACTGATGACATCTCAAATGACATCACTGATGACATCATCCAGTGACTATGTGTTTCTGTAAAGTTTAAATATGTTTTTATATATATATATATATATATATATATATATATATATATATATATTTGCCAAGGTGTATTGAAGAATGAGTGGGTGTATAAGTGTCTGAATAGATGATTTAGTAGGTGCGTGACTGACTGTATAAGTGAGTGATTAATCGTGTCTTACTGAATGCATGGGTTAGTGACTAAACTGTGTGAATGTCTGTATTACTCTGTCAGTTGGTGTGTAAGCGGCTGCATGGGTTGGTGAGTAGCTACATGAGTGTCTATATGGGTTATTGATTGGATGTCTGAGTATCTGCATGGGTGCCTGAATGTCTCTGTGGGTGGGTGGGGGGTGTGTGACTCTGTGCATAGATGTGTGAGTAGGTGATTCACTGGGTGTATGGGTTCAAGAGTGCATCTGTGAAGGGCTGTATGGGTGGGAGAGTGTGTGTATGGGTGTGTTGGTGAGTGAATGGATGTCTCAGTGGTACATGTGTGAGTAACTACATATGTGAAAGGCAGTATATGTGAGTGTTGGAGTATATAAATGACTATATGTGAGAGTGAGTGATTGTGAGAGTGGCTGTATGGATGAGTGTGTGCTTGTGTCAGTGATTGTAGAAGACAGTAAGTATGTGTTAGTATCTGTATGAATAAGTGAAGTGGTGTGTGTATAACTCTATAGGTGAGTAAATGGGAGTGCGATTGATTCTTTGCATGACTGACTAGGTGTGTGAGTAACTCTATGGGTGAGTGTTGGTGTGTGAGTGTCTGTATAGGTGTATGAGTGCATATGATAGTGCTGTATTGATGAGTGACTGAATGTATGAGTAACTGTATGGATGAATGAGTGGACATGTGTGTAGACCTAGGAATCAGTGAGTGGGTATGTAGTAACTGGTATTGGTGTGTCTATGGTTTCGAAAATGGTAGTCTGCATTTTAGAGTGGGTGTATCAAAGGTTATATTAGGGTGTGAGGAGGTGCACCAGATTATCATGTGGATGATGTCATCAGTGATGTCATTTGAGATGTCATCAGTGATGTCATCAGTGATGTCACTGACCATGTCATGAATGATGTAATATGTGACGTCATCAGCAGTGCATTGCGGGGGCGCGAGTTATAGTTAGCTCAACTAACTATAACGGGCGAATTTCTCTGGTTTTGTACTAGTGAAATGTCCAACTAACTATAACGTCCCTGAAACCTATGGTTTTTACAGTGAATATATATATATCTATATCAATTTAGCTCATTATTTGTGTCCTGAATCCACCAGAGCTTGTATTTTCCTAACATGTACTAACAGAAAGGCTTATTTTGCGCACGCTCAAACACACAGACTTTGCATGCACACAAAATAATACGTACGTGCACTAATTGCCTTCTACACACGTATTATTGGCTCCACTCTAATTGTAAATTGTATGCAGTCCAGTCATTGGCACATGTGCAGATTCCAGCTCATCTCTCATACAGAGATAGATGGCTGAAACCTACACATGGTACAACTGCCAGAGGTGCACACGGTCCCTGAGGAGGACTGGGGAGCTGGCAGGGGAAGACATATTCCTAGTGGTGGGAGGGACTCTAGAAGGGAGTGACAGGGAGAGGTGTGCCCCCATGGAGGAAGCCCAGGTAGAGAAGTATGTAGACACCCCAGGGTGATGTGAGGTACTCTTTCAAGGCACTGGATGGTTGGGTGAAGGGTAGTATGTTGAACACATTTGAGGGACTGGACAATTTGATTGCTGGAGAGCATATGTTCTGTCATGGTTTTCTAGAGCTATGCGACACCCGGTGGAGGGTGAGTTCTCAGACCCCAGGGAGCTTGCACTGGGGATCAGACCTCTTGGTGGATGGCAGAGGGTCTGGAAAGTCATTTGGGAGTGACCCTTAAGTGAGTGGCTCAGGTTTCCCCCAACCGAGGGAGGAGGGGCAGGTTTGCAGTAGTCCAGATATGTCCCAGTGCAGTGGGTTGGGTAGAGGAGAAGTGTGGCTCAATGGTTAGAGCGGCAGACCCTGATGCAGAGATCTGGCCCGGGACCAGGGTTCAATTCCCGCCTCGGCGGGTCTTGGGCTCAATTTCCTCGGACCTGATAATTCTCGCCTCGGTGCCTATTCTAATCATGGGTCCCACTCTGCAACTCTGGGCAATAGCTTGCTTAATCTCCACAACGGCCCCAACAGCGCTGGGATGCCTGGCTTCACCCTGGGGGTGCCCAGGAGTGGACATTTCACAGGGAAAAGCCAGGAAGGGTTCCACAGCGGTATGCGTACAGCGCCAGGACACCTCTTTGGGGGTATAAGTGCGCTTTACAAGTACAAATTTCATTTCATTTCATTTCATTCATTTCATTTTCATTTCATGTCCATACTCAGGGTAGGAGGGGAGGTGGGGGTGGGCAGAGGCCCAGGTTGCCAAAACCCAGTCCCAGAGCCCAGATGGTTCCCAGAGGGAGCACCAGGAGGGGTGCCTAGTCCGTACCAGGAGACCATCCACGGTGGGGGCCCCATAGAGTCAGGAGAACTTGGGGGGGGAGGCTGTCCCAAGCGTCCCACCAGTTCTGGTGTCTGGCAGTACCACTCCAGAGTGGAGGGGGTGGAAGGCCAGAAGGAGGGGTGAGAGGGGAAGGCAGTCCCCAGTGGGAGAACCAGAGGGTCAGGTGCCAGCTCTGAGGTCAGACCCCCAGGAATGACCCTGATGATGCCACTTCTTGTCTCAGGGTCTTCATGCTCTGTCAGATGGACAGGATTCGGGAGACCAGAGCCAGGCAGACTCATGCAATGCATGAAGAATGCATTTCCCTTGGGGGGGTAGTTGTACTCCCATGTAAGTCCTGGCTTGCCAGGCACATGCTCAGCCTGAGGGTAAATATTCTGGGTTGGGGGACCAGTTGCAGATTAGCACTCCTGAACTGATGGGAGAATTGTGCAGGATGGCTGACACAAGCATCCTGACAGTTCTAGAATCTGGGAGTACCACTCCCAAAAGGAGGGTACAGAGCCAAGAGAAGGGGGGCAGGGGAACGAGGGACTTACCCCTGACTCCTGTCCAGCCTAAGAGTACAGACCTTGGGCTGTAAGACCAGTCTCAGGACACCACCCCTGAACTGGTGGGAAGGAGAGTGGACAAAGGGTGCCAGTCACCTGGAGCTACCGTCCTCCACTCTGAGATACCACAGAGGTTGGAGAGCCCTTAAAGTTCCGAGGCCTGGCTCTTGTCACTGACAACTGTCAGTGGTCACTGTGGGTTGCTGTCCTTGTGGACAGAGTTGCCCTTAGGTTGAGGACAGGAGTCAGACCCCAGGGATGGATTGGGCCACACCACTGTGTTGGCCAGGGTGGTACTGTTTGCCTATTGGGGATACATCTGTGATCAGAGTAAGACTAGGTGCTGCACAGATGGGATCCACAGGTGAGGAGAAGGATTCCCCACAGGTTAGCTTAGTGGGCCCTGAAAGTATGGACAGAGGATCCAACTGGGTTCAGAAAAGCCTAGAACTGGAACGTGCCCCTGCTGTTGCAGGCCATGGGTCCATGTTCTGTCTACCTGAGCAGGGAAGTCCATCAGGTATTGATTAATCTACCCTGGCTTTAGGCTAGAAGGGGACTCTGTTGGACCTGGCCCTTTTTCCAGGGTTATCCCTAAACTTTTTGCCTTCTTCTTATTTTTTCTGACCTGCCTTTGTTGGCTTTAGGACTCTGGGCACTTTGCCACTGCTAATCAGTGCTAAAGTACATATACTCTCTGTCTAAATTGTATTGGTGATTGGTTTATCCATGTTTGGCATATTTGATTTACAAGAAAGTCCCTAGTACAGTGCACCCGGTGTGCCCAGGGCCTATAAATTAAATGCTTCTAGTGAGCCTGCAGCACTTGTTGTGCCACCCACATGACTAGCCCTGCAAACATGACTCATACCTGCCACTGCAATGGCTGTGTGTGTAGTTTAAACTGCCATTTTGACCTGGCAAGTGCACCCACTAGCCAGGCAGAAACCTTCCCTTTTACTACTTTTACACCCCTAAGGTAGGCCCAAGGCAGCCCCATGGGAAGGGTGCAGTGTATGTAAAATGTGGGACATGTACTGGTGTGTTTCACATGTCCGAACAGTGAAATACTTCTAATTTCATTTTTCACTATTGCAAGGACTATCACTCCCATAGGATACCATGGGGATTGCCATAAAATATCTTTTAAGTATAATTTCCCATTGGGAGCAGATCGAAATTTGGAATTTGTGGTCTCTGAACTCACCGTTTAAAAAAACATCTTTTGGTGAAGTTGGTCTTGTTTTATTCAGATAAGTTTTGGCTATTTTTCTAAACTGGTGTGGACTCCTTTTTTAGTGTTTTCACTGTATTACTGTGTGTGTATGTATAAATGGTTAACACATTGCCTCTGAGATAAGCCTGACTGCCCATGCCAATCTACAAAGGGGGGGAGCAGGGGTTATCTTAGCTGTGTGACTCCCTAACCCTGACTAGAGTGAGGGTCCCTACTTGGACAGGGCGCAAACCACTAGAGACCTCATTCTAACAATTATTAATATTGATATATGCATAGATTTAAAAAAACACTGTATGTGGCATTGATTTTGCACAAGGCACACCAAATTCTAGGACAATTGTTTCAAATATACCACCTGCCTTTTTCTTATTGTAAGAAACAACCATCTAAATGACACCTTACCTTCCTCCAGGCCCAAAACAAAAACAGAGACCCCAATCCGGTATCTTGTTTTCCACCACATCTCCACAACATTATGAACAGCTGACACCCTGCATTTCCTCTAATCCCACAACAAAGCCATATATTGTAACCTGCCTAGGACAAAACTAAATACACATCACAACCCCTTACCAGATGTCCATCCTTCTCCTAAATACAACCCATTATGTGGCATTTTTGAAATCCCCCGCTCAAAAATACAGAGCACGAACCCCTACCTAGCATTATACATTTCACTAGACCCAATAAAAACATACAAGGTACACTTTGCTTTTCATAGTTAGTCTTGACAATTGACCACCACCCCCCCCAAATAGGTATCATGCCCCAATAGGTGGTCAGATGATCTCTGTTCCCCATACCTGGCGTCTTACATTTTCCAGGCAGAAACACATAGCGCACCTCCATACCTTGTGTCCTGCCTTCCATCAGGCATAATCCTAAACATAGCATCCTGCCTTTATCCCAACACCAAACTCAAGGCGTACAACACAACGCCACATCTGTCATCCTAATTGCAAGAACAACCAATCTTCTACTTGGCATCATTCTTCTATCAAACACCCAAACCATCCAGTAATTTTATAGGGGAGGTACAATGCATCCATCTTCTTTAAACCACTTTGAGTTTCATTCTTTCTTCATTGTGGTACTCGTTATACCAGAGATTACCACAGATGGGCAATTGCCTGTGAATGAGCCCTTATTCGGTCTCTTTGAGACCAGTGAACTTTGCTTTAATTTTTTGTGTCTAGCTAGGGAGGATGCAAGCATTGACAGCTGTTTTTTCCATTCATTCCCTTGGACCTCCCTCTTCTGGTTCAGTTCTTTTGTATACACCAGAGATTTGAGAGTTTATTTTTCTGTCTTCTGAGTCTTAGTGTGGCAACTTCGTCCATGAATTCTTTCATTGTGCGGTTGTAGTGTGCAATTAGCTCATGTACATTCTTTGTCTCCTTGAGGAATAGGTGAATTCTCTGGAAGAGGGTTGATAGATCATTCCTGTTGATATATTTGGTGTTTCTTATTTAGTGTTTTGGTTTCATGTATTCGCCTTTGGGCCTCTATTTGAAGATGGTTAGGTGGAACAGGATTTGGTGGTGGCCTGACCTGTCAATAGGCAGAACAGAGTCAATGCTCAGTGTTCCTTCTTTTGATATAATAAGGCAGATCATTTCCCCTTTGATGTGGGAAGGCCCAGCATATGATTGTATGAAATTATGATTAGTCAAGAAGGGTTTTAGCAAGGTTACTTGTGTGTCACCTTGATCATTCCAGTGGATGTTGAATTCCCATAGAAAAATGGCATTGGGTGTGAACATAAAAGTTTATTGTAATGATCCCCATTAGCTGGTCCGTGAAGAGCTGGTTATCTCCAGGTAAATGGTAGCAGAATCCTAATTAAGGGCCCGATTAGGACTTACGTCCGCCCACCACCTTATCGGCGATCGGGACCGCCCGACAGGCTGCTGGCTTTCCCGCAGTTGGCATTACAATGCGACCGCCACCACGGTGGTCACAATGCCTATATTTTGCATTGCTGCAGGTGCTGCTGGCTGCAGCACCTGCCGCAATACAAAAAAATGACCCTGTACATATCCCTGCACTACCTGGCAGGCACCATGCGTTGCCTGCCACATGGTGCAGGGATATGTAGGGGGGCACCATAGGTGTCCCCCAGGTCCCGTGTCTGGGGGCCAGGGGGTAAGGGGGGTCCGCTAGGGGCGCCCTATGTCCCTTTCCACCAGCCTTTTTATGGCGGGTTCACTGCCAAGAAAGGGCCAGCAGTAAAGGAACATCGTAATTCCTACGGCGGTGCCATTGTAGGCATTACAGACTGTCCGAGGGTCTGACTGGCTCCTTGAGCCCGTCGGATTAGTGTTGCACGGTCTTTCCGCCCCGACCGTCCGCCCGCCATTCTATTGTGGCAGGCGATACTCTTTATTGCGATGGCGGTGGGACTGCCTCCGACGGGTTGTCGGTGGCGGTCCCACTGTCATCATAATCGGGCCCTTAGTAATAGTTTTACTCGCTAGGAAGAGGGCAGCTCCCATGTACTCACTGGATGGGATGTTCTCTACAGTGAAGTGGAGATGTTCAGGGAGTTGTGGTGAATGTTCGCCACACCACCTCCTAGAGGGATGATGCTGTCCATTCGTTTAATGGAGACCAACAGATCCATCAAGGGGGTAGCGGATTGATTGAGCCATGTTTCTGTTCAGAATAATATGTCTAGTCATTGCGGGATGATAGCTTCAGAAATGTCAGTAGCGTGTTTGATGGATGATCTGCAGATGTGCAGCATACATATGAGGACATTTTCTGAGGCAGTGAAAGGAGTTGTGGAATCTAGGAGTAGTAGAAAAAAAATGGGGTTGGATGGGTTCTGACCGCATGTTTTTGTGCTTGGTCTGTGTGTGTTGGTGTCCGCAAGTAATTTTATATCCCGCACTGGTTGTATGGGTGGGCTGGAGACCTCCTTATATGACTGTAGGAGGGCTTCTAAATCAGCCTCAGAGAGTCAGCTATTTGCTCGCTTAGGTTGTTGGGTGTTAGTGGGTGCTTATCTGGCGATCTGGGGAAGTGTGACTACTAGCCTTCCTGGTGACGATGTATCTAGGTGGTCCAGGTGCTTCCGAATGAGATTCAGCAATAGCGTATTCTCGTTGCAATAAGAGGAGATCTGTTCTAGCTCCTCTTTAATTTTGTCTTATCTACGCATTGCAGATGAAGATGTGAGCAGGAGAGGGTCGGGGGGAGTTTGTTATTTGCTTTGCCAGGGCTTTTGGGGCATGTACTAAAGGGCTGGTGGGTGATCCAGAGAGGGGCCCCTTTGGGCTATCTGTGGTCCCTCAATGGGTCAAGGATTATAGCACGTGACTTGTGTGGTGGACAGAGGTGTAATATGTGTTCTTATATTACAATTAGTTCCTCTTTAGCATGGTAATGATACAGTTATTTGAAAAGTTAGTATCAAAACATTCTGGGCCATATTTAGCGCTTTTAGGATGTAGGACATCTGCCAAAAAGCGGCAGATGTCTCATTCACCCTACTTATGGGGTATGACAGTCAGATACTCTCTGCAGAGGGCAGATGGGACATTTCCCACTTTTTGGTTGTTGTCTGCATCTGCCAAACTCTAAATAAGGCCCTTTGCCTTTAGGAGTTTATTTGAATTGTGGGCTATTACAATTAAGTATTGTTACGTTCCATATGGATACCCCAAGATCGGTTCAGGTAATGAATGCACCTTTCACCTACATTCCCCTGATATTACACTACATAACAGTTCTTAGTACTGACCTTTTACCTAGTTACAGTAATGTCCAAAGATGACATGGGGTTTCCTTCGAAAAGCTTAAGCCTCATTCATTATGCATTCTTGGAATCACAGCAGGACAGCAGGCTTACCATCTCATGCATAATAACTATGTATAAGGGTCATTCCTTCCGTCATCCTAGTCCGACATGACACAGCAAGGTATATCCCCAGGGGGTACTAAGAGCACTCCCTCGTGGCCTATCTATTCATTTCACTAAGGACTCAGTCTCTACTGGGCTCAAAAAATACATTAAATCACGTCAGTGACACTTAACAATTGAAATTTAATTTTCATTTCTTTTATTATTTCATTTCTTTATATACTTTATAAAATTTCATTTATTCCTTCTTTTTTCAATTTAAAAAAAAACTTTTTCTAAAAGTATATATATCACAGAAAACAACATTAATCCTGTTATCACATCAGGTATACATAACACATTTTTACATATATAGAATTACTTAACAAAAATAGGACCCTGGAAACATCATATAAATACATCAATTTCACACAATCCATTCAAACACATTCAAACTCACACAAACTACATACAAATTGCATCTGAATAAGGGGGTACTGCCAGAGAGATGTGGGCGTCCTGAGATTGTAGAACTACCTTCCTGCTAAAGCGAGGAAGGTGCCCTGCATAAGGAAGTAATCGCAAGCTTTGAAGAATCAAAATCTGGATGCCTGATTGATGGAGCAGAGTAAAAATTAAGGTCTCCTAGTAGATCCCTACTGATTCATCTTTCTCCGAATATACTGTCCCTGTTGGGCATGGTTCTTTGGTGAGAAGGAAGGAAAGGAAAGAAATATTAATACATGATGAGTTGGGCAGTATGAGAATAATCACATTAGATTGAATGTCGTCTATCTAGAATACAGACAAGTGCCCTTATTTCCAGGTGCAACGATTGGCTGATGGCTATTGGCCTTGTAATTTTTCTTTCTTTTTTTGTTCCCTGGGTGCTGTGAGAGTTATGTGGGTATCTGGATAGGTCCTGATGAAGGTGGTTTGACTCCTCTTCATACACCGCCGAAACGCGCGTCGACCATTTGTTCAGATCTAATTTGGTCGTGGAGATCCTCGTTTTTTTTCTTTTTCTTTTTTCATCTATAATCTCCCCCTTATTCAGATGCAATTTGTATGTAGTTTGTGTGAGTCTGAATGTGTTTGAATGGATTGTGTGAAATTGATGTATTTATATGATGTTTCCAGGGTCCTATTTTTGTTAAGTAATTCTATATATGAAAAAATTTGTTATGTATACCTGATGTGATAACAGGATAAATGATGTTTTCTGTGATATATACACTTTTAGAAAAAGGTTTTTTTTTAAATTGAAAAAAGAAGGAATAAATGAAATTTTATAAAGTATATAAAGAAATGAAATAATAAAAGAAATGAAAATTAAATTTCAATTGTTAAGTGTCACTGATGTGATTTAATGTATTTTTTGAGCCCAGTAGTGACTGAGTCCTTAGTGAAATGAATAGATAGGCCACGAGGGAGTGCTCTTAGTGCTTGTTGTTTCTTTCCCCTCTTCTCCCTGGCCTGAAAGTATTATTTTCTAGAGGGGGTCCCCAATTATGCAGTTATATCCCCAGGGGGTACCGCTTTGGGTATATGTACACCATATCTTGCTAAGGTAGTCAGAGGAGAAAAGGACTTCCATGCTGACACACTGACGCGAGACGCTTAGGTTCCTGCACGCAGACGCTCCAGCTCGCAGTGGTCTGACATCCCTTACGGGGTGTCCATCTTGAGACCAAGAAGGGGTCCCACAGTCTCTCACTTCAGGTAATGGGGTTGACTTTATCCTAGAGGGATTCTTGGCTTTTACACCTACATACATGCTAGGTACACTAAGGTACATCTAGTTAGGGTTGCATCGTAGGAGTACGCATTCTATTCTACTGTCATGTATTTTATATACTTGTCTGTATTAATTGTTTTAGCACGATGGTAGAAATCTACCATCCTTTTACTCTGTTAGTGCTTATAATCATTTATATCTGTTACTGTCTAATGGTTGCTTCAGGACACCTATTTTACACTAGAATGACGCTGGTTGAATAAATGCTTATTAAAAAACGTCCCCACCGTTTATTCTGTGTATCTCTCTGAGACAAAGTGTGCATGAGTGACTGAGTGAAAAGTATCGCACTGTTTCCATGATCCCTGATGGGACAAAGTTGTCATGTTTGATAGTTGCCAAAAACTATTCTCTCCTTGTTAAGAGAGGTTTCTAGTGGCACTGTGAGCTAGCTGGTATACAGGCAAACATACCCGGTGGGGGTTTCGGGAATCAGTCTGGACACCAATCCCACAGTCTATTGTTGTCTAAACATGCAGATCCTATAAAGGTTTACAGGAACTACACAACAGTATTGCTTTATGCTTCCACTTCGGAAGGGTGAGCACATTTTTCTTTAATCATGAATGTCACTATGAAGAATATAGGGCCAGGTTTACAAGGCAGTTTTTAGTTGCAAATGCTCCAATTTGGAGTTTGTGACCAAAAAACTGCTTTTAGCAATGTACAGATCCCAAGATAGGAGTTTGTAACTTTTTACAGACTCCTAAAGTGGGTTTAGAAATGGATAAGGAATCTCTATTTAGAAGAGCCATGTTGTGGGCATCCCTTACTAATAGTGATTCTTATCCATATGTATCAATGGCTTAGGCCTAAAATAGAGTCATTGAAAAGTTACTGACCCCCGAGTTGGGGTGTTAACACATTTGCAGAAGGAAAAAGGTTCCTTGGACAGCCACTCCCTTTGGTGAATGCTAAAAAAAAGTTTGTTTGGGAGGAGGCAGTGGTCAATAGGACCACTGCAAACTCCAAAACAAACAGGTAACAGTAAACATTTCTATTTAAATGCAGCTTAGTTTCCTTCAAGGAAAACAAGCTGCCCAAGTAGGTCACATCCCTGTGATTGCATGTAATTGTAATGAATTACAATTTGTGGCCGACATCATTAATAATAATGAGGTAGGTCAGATTCTGACCCCCTGTGATTCAGATTTTTGGGAAGCTATTAGCACATAGGATGGTTCTTAAAAGTCTTTACTGGGTGCACGATCAGTATTTTGCTTCTGACATATTCATACATCTGGCCCATATTTACTTGAATGATCGCATTGTTTACATTTGAATCATGTTATCTCTTTCTTTTTATTTGTCAATGAAAATAATTATTAGAAGTGCAGCACCATTTTTGTGCATGAGGATATGCAATACATCTCAAATGTAATTTAAAAACTATACTTCCCTAAAGTGTAGCAGTCTCTGTGTATTGTGATCAGAAATATAACAATGGCATATGGTTCACTTATAAAATTGAATTGACTACATAAACACTACTCGTTTTCTCATCAATGAACTCTTTTTATAGACATAATGCACAACCATATATGCTGTAGGTATTCTCACCAAAAACAACAACAGATATTGTGTTATTGCAATTGACACACACAAATATTGTCCTGATATTTCCATCTTCCTAACAGTTGAGACATGCTTTTTCATACCACCTGCTGTAAGCTGTTTGCTTAATGTAATTTTGCCCCACCACCCCTCTCACCTACCTACATGATGCATTTATTTTCAATATATAGAATTATAGGTTGGTAACAGTTCTGAGTGACACAAAATAGACAACAAGAACGAAGCTTGAGTTATCTATGATGTCACTCAGAACCCAGAGGTAAAAAACATCCCTGTAGTTCACTTTTCAACCTTCTGATATTTCTTTGGCCCTGCTTTCAACTATTACGCAGTTGTAGAGGAGTAATGGGGAGCCATACATAAAATTGTCCGGCCCTGCTTTCAACAAGTATGCAGTTGTAGAGGAGTAATGGAGAGCCATACATAACATAGCCTCTCCTCCCTGTCCTAAACAAAAATAAATAAATGGCCTCCTGTCACCCACCCCCACCACTCTCTGTGGCTTTCTTCCCTCTGCTGCAGAAGCTGTACTCACTCCTTTGCAGCACTGCTTTGGCAGGCTCTCAGTGAGCCCAGCCAGAGCAGCCTGGAATACCCTTATGATGTAGGAATAGTGGGTAACAGCTTTTGTTAACAACTGTTAATGTCAGAGCAGTGAGTTACTGGATTTGAATCCAGTTATTCATGCTAGTGGCTCTCTACCAGATCCATACATAACTTTGGCCTCAATTATGACTTGAGTAGTGCAGAATTTCCATGTGGAATTCCACTATTCTCATGAATAAGATGGCGAGTGTTCCCACACCCAGATTTTCAGGGTAAGGGATCAATGGACCCTATTTTACCAGGCAGTAAAATTGCTTTGAGAAAATGCTAGCCGTAGGCCAACACTCTGCCAAGCCAAGGGCGAGCATGTAATACCCCCCTAATCACTTTCAATTCCTTCCATTGCCGTCCGCACCCACTTCTCCCCCCGCACCATTCTCAGACATCCTTGCACACATTTACAGCCTGCTCAGGACAGGTAGTAAATGTGTGTAATAAGCCTTGGAGAACTGGGAATTCGGTATGGATTTATGCCTTGTAAATCTGTGTCTGAACTGTCATTCTGCATTCCGTGGGGATTAACCCATTGTTTCAGGAATTTCTTATGGACATACAAGCTGCTATCAGAACTTTTAGCTATCTGGTATCTCTACATGGAATTCTGCAATACTCATGGTCAGGGCTTTAGTGCCTACAGGCCTCACAAAATACAGAATTGGATCCCCTGTAACATGGCAGTGACATAGGATGATAGCCATAATTGTAGCGGTCTCCACTGTTGCCTGGTTTAAAATAGGACACATTTCATAAACCCCTGTTCTGGCCACCAGGTGGTTTATGACCTTTGTTTAGAATCTAACCAAGTACAATGCAATTTTGTTTTATTGACATTAAATATGGATCCAACTGTTGCCAGTGCTACATGGTGCCATAGGTTGACAGTCATTCATAGATCCAACCTTCACAATTAATTACATAAAGTACAGAAAAAAAGGCCAGAGATCTACTTACGACTGTGCAAAAATATTTGCAAGCAGCATGTAATTCAGTCCCATACATAGCAGTTGAGCAGCACCTGTGGACCTTGCACTACGTCCATGAAGCCACAAGAATACTCCATTATACTAAAAGGCCACTCTGGCCAGATTCATCATAGTGCTTAGGAAAGACATTAGGCTGATAGCTCGCAAAATGTCTGCCGTGGAAGCATTAGTGTTTTGGTGCTATCATATGCTAATCTGCCAATACACACTTAGGGAACAGAAGTGTAAATTGATTTTCATGCAAACATTTTCAAACATTCCATTGATTAGTAGTATACAATGAGCTTCTTTATCATTTTTCAGGAGCTCATTGTACATGTTTCAAGATTGTGCTTACCAATGGCCTGAGCTCTGGATGCGTCAAAATATATCCATTGTTGGTGATGGCAAAAGCATAACCATGTATGCCCAACTGCAATATGAAGGAGAAAGAAAAATAACCCATAATTAGGTTGGACTCCAAAAAAATCGGAAAATATAATGTATTGCAACATGTATAGTGCCAATTTTAAATGTAGAGTTTGATCATTTCCGGCATAATAAGCCATGAGTGCTAAGCCTAAAACAATGATTACAACTCAATGAGGGTAATTTAAAGCTGTGTTTCCCTGCAGATAGTGCTGTTATCTCTTTCAATAAATGAAGCATGAGACTATCTGATAGGAATGTTTAGCTTATGTAGGCTTAGCTTCAAATTCCATGTCAAAATGCCGACAAAAGTCACACAAACTAATGGTATTAACAAATTAGTTGAAATATAGTTCAGTAGTAGCAATTTGTTCTTTGCAAGTTCCAGTAGAGTACATTCTCTAAGGCAAGGAACAGTACATCCACAGCCTAGAACAAAAAAAATACATTTTTGGTTTAAAGTTCCTACCATGACACAACAATTCAAACAATACAGTTAAGTGATAAAGCACTTTTAGTGGGCCAAAACAAATTAATAATGAGTAATATATAGAGATATTAGGTTAATGCCACAAAATGAGAAAACCTTGAGATTCAGGCTGAAATTTCTGAAATAAAATCAAGCATTCTAAAATTAAAAATGGGAAAATAACCATATAATTGAAGTCAATCTGGAAAGAAAAAAACATTGAACAGTTATTGGCAATGCCAACAGGTATGTTCTATACACGAGAATGCCTATTCAGTCATTGATGGGCTTAGGGACTCATAAATTGTTTCAAACATGCACTCTGTCACTCATCCTTACACTCCTGCACTCATTCATCTACCCACCGAATCATTTTTCCATTTAGTCAATTGCACAACCACGCTAAAACACACACACAAATGCAACAGCATAAGCAAGATAAAATAATAAAAGTAGAAAAAAGTAAAGATGCAGTTATCTAAACACTGCGGACATGTGTTTGTAATAACAAAATTGAACATAGCTGCAAGTGTCTTTTTTCCAATTGTACTGTAGGTAGTGTGTCTGTTATAAAGTTACAGCATTGCTACCACATTTAGAACCAAAATGTTGGCCATCTTGAAATGATAGGCTACAGAGGTAGTGGTTACATGGGTTGCAGCACACTGCAGATGAAATGAACAGTAACCAAGTGGCCTGTCAGGACTGTCTGGGTAGCTGTAATATGCTTTAAAATGACAATAAAAAGAGGAGAAGGAAAGGAATGAAATTAAATGGAATCTATAAAATGAGAAAATGGAAAACTAAAGGACTGACTCCCCAGATCTGGCACTGAAATGCACTTATTTTCAGGTGGATGTGTACATTCGATCAATCGCAGGGCAAGAAAGTCAATAGTTTAAGTGGGTTACCCATTGCCCATGCTGTATGATATCATGGATGTAGTAGAGTGTACATGACACTCATGCAGACCAATGGCAGAAGTGAGCTGACTCAAAGCCCCTCTATTTAGGTATATATATATATATTTTACATATATGTAGGTATTTTAAAGGTTTATTTGAGTACAAGATTTTGGCAGACAACTAAGGGCCTGATTTTGGTGTTGGCAGGTGGATTAATTTGCACTGTAAAAATTCTTGCTAGAATCCCTTTCGACGTCCTCACAGACTTAGGGCCTGATTTAGATGTTGGAGGACAGGTTACTCCTTCACAATGGTGACGGATATCCCGCCCGCCAAAATGTAAGTCCCATATGATATAAAGAGATTCATATTTGGGTGGATGGGATATCTCTCACCATTGTGAAGGAGTAACCTGTCCTCCAACATCTAAATCAGGCCTTAAGTCTGTGAGGAAGAATGTTTACAGTGCAAATATTCTATAGTTTGTCAAAAGGTATACTAAACAACACACATCATGCATATAAAGTTAACCTGTGAGGTTCATGTAACACATACATGTCTGCAGTCTTTAACATGGTGCAAAGACAAACCACCCTTGAAGGCCTATTGGCTTTATCATATGTGTTTCATAATTTAAAAAAATAGCCCTGCTACCTTTCTCATAACTTTTCATACTAATCAGATTAGATTTATAGCATCAGAAAAACTTTTTTCCAATGAACCAATCAGAATTATATCCTTTCTCGCTGGCTTGACACCATAACTGAGGCCTACTGTATTGAGCATAAGCTTTCCCAAAAGCCAGCCATCAGGTAGACCATAATAAAACTGCAAATATATAATTAAAATTATGGTCAAAACAATATAAAATCCCTACTGAGAGGGCCTAATAAGGATTACCATAGTGTAAATCGTCTATCCCCACTGTTTGTTCAAGCGGGTAAAAAGCACCAAAGCCCTTCCCTACTACAGTAATCTGTGAGGTTCCATATAACAAAATGCTTATCTATATGCTTTAACACTGTATGCTAATACTAACAATACACCCTCACAAGTCTATTGCCTTCAACATATGATTTTTATGATATGTATTTGTCATAACTTTTCATAACAAACTGATCAAACTTTTGGAATCCGACATAACTTTTCCCAATGAACCAGTAAGACCTATAGCCTTTACCATTGTCTTGACACCATACCCAACACTGACCTACTGAAGTGTGAATAAATTGGCAACCATCATGCATAGTTGTAAAATTACAAATATGTACAAAACAGCGGTTAACAGAACAATACACAATCCCCCTGAAAAGTACCTACCACAAGGAAGATTATCACAGTAAACATCTTCTACCCAAGGGGTTGTCAGAGGGAGACCAACACCAAAGCCCTTGCCTGCTATGATAATCTCCAACATTTTATGGAATAAAACACCTCTCCTTATAACACATTCTAATAACAATCCACTCTTAAAGGCCTTTTAGTTTTAACTATTACTTTTCAAAATCAATAAGTCTACCTTTGGAATAACATTTCAGAAAAACACATAAGACCTAAGGCATTGGACATATCTTTCCCTGTGAACCAATCAGGCCAGTTTCCATTATCATAGATTTGTCACCATACCCAATTCAGGCCTATTTTATTGAGAGTATGCTTTCCTAAACGGCAACTACAAGTAAACAGTAATAAAGTTACAAATATATAACATTTGCCCTTGGCAAAGAAAAATATTACAAGAACTGCTACAGTGAAAGTCTACTGTTCACCCAGTTTGTCAGTGGGGCTAACCAACACCAAAACTCTTGACTATTACGGTTACCTGAGAGATTCCATTTAACAAAATACATCCCTGCAGGCTTTAGTACAGAGAATTAATAATCCACCCTTAAATGCCTATTGAGTTTAACATATGCTTTACCAATAAATACATTATGCCGCCTGACTTTATTATTACTTTTCACAATAAATAGATTAGACCTAGAACTATCATCATTGGCTTTCCATTATAACCAACATAGATCTACTTTATTGAAGATAAGCTTTCCCGCAAGGCAAAAAGAATAATACAATCACTCTTTTTCAGTGGAAACACACATCCTCTGCCCAATCAAATGCTGTACTTAAGCCAACCTACATCTAGTCAGAGCCTAAGATCCTTTTCCAACGGTCCTTCTGAAAGTTCTTTGCTCTGTTGATCATGTGAGGTCTTGTGACAGCAGCTCTGCCAAGCCAGTCCTAAAAAGGATAAATGGCAGCTTTACCATTTGCAATGAGGACCAATAAACAGCTGCGGTGGAGGAGGGACTGCCTCAATAGCTCCTGCAGCAGATATCCCAACAAAAGTTAGAGCTGACGTGGCCTACCACTTAAGGTTGGCTATTCCAGTTGGAACAAGAATAAGGGCCTGATTGAGAATTCAATACTCTGTTTGTCAGGGTGTCGCAGGACATTATCTCTGCCATCCTTACAGGCTAGAGTGCATCAAATTTAGAGATGACTACCAGCCCAGGGGTCATCTCTGTACATTGAAAGGAACTGCCATCCCGGCCAACAGGGGCTATGTCGATGAAAACCCTAAGGTCTGACCATCAGTAAATGAGGCGCATGGACTGAAGTTTGGCAGACAGCATACTCTGTTGAATTTATGATGGAATGCCCTGTTCACTAAACTATAATCAGGTCATAAGTCTGAATTGTGTTGGGAACTTGGGACCAGTCTGTGGTACCACAGTGATTCTGAAAATGATGCACTGTGATGCAGCTAAAAGTAATTACTACTGGCTAAGATTAGTTGAAGCATTTCACCCATCACTTCTTTGCTTTTTCAGGTCCAATGCTTTGTCACTAAGGATGTTACCATTGACTGCTTTTTAGGGATTTTACCATCCACAATATATTGTACAAGATCTAATGGGGAAGAAATCACTACAAGCTCTTCATTTAGAATTTTCATCATTTTCCGAAAGGTAGAGACCACTCTACAATTCAACTAAATGTGAAATTTTTTCTCCCCTGCAAATTCACCAGCATTCATTGAGCCCCATACCCGAGACGTGAAATCAAATTTTCTTTACAGCTCTTTATAGTTTTTTTTCTCGTCGGCATTTTGGAACTGTGATGAGTATAATTTAGTAACAACTCCTTTATAAAATGGCAATTCTTACAAATGACTTCTTGGCCAGAATTATGTCAACTGTATGTAGAATATTATACAAACAAAATGTGCATGAAAGTTGATGCTTAAGTAAGTATTATCATTATAGATCTATCATCCTTCAACTTGTTTCTTTTGGATAGAAAAGCATTAAGATCTCTATAGTACACAGGACAAGTATGGGCTTATAGTCTTGAAAATTAAGTTTGATTGTGCGTTTATGGGCAAACAGCTTTGAGGCTTAGTACAGGCAAAGTGGTTGTAGATTTACTACACCATAGCATGGGTAGTCTTGCTGGTTCAGACTATTACTCATCTACAGTGCTCAATATGCCAGATAGAAATGTTTACAGTTTTGCATGTCATGATACATATTATCAATCAATATTTATTTCGATCTGTTAAGATCATAAAAGACAATTAACAGTAAAAAGACACTCGTCCCCACCATTAAAAGTTACAAAATCTTATTATAATATGGGTATATGAAATTAATATACAATCATTATGAAATTCCAAACATTAAAAATTTCAAATGATTTGCTAAAACACGTTAAGATTCATATTAGAATAAAAGGCATAAAATTAATCTATAAAACAATTTGCATTTCTAAACAAGAAAAATTACATTGGAATCCGCAACCATGGGTGGCACTAAAGATCAGGTACAGAGCTTGTCAAATGTACACCAATTTTATACAGAAAGTGTGTTTGAAAGTAATAAAGGAAAACTCCACCTTATGTTGAAATGATAGCCATGTTCCGACATGATACCAGCCTACCCAATTCTACTTCATTTAATTTCATGTACAAACTTTGATTTGGATAAGCTTAGATGGACAAGACAACCTTTGTCGTGTTTCTTTCCCGGATTGTCCATATCCAACTCAAAAATTTAGCAACAGCTATTACACATGATGCACTAGTGTCGGTCAGCAGTATTCTCAATGCAATAGCACTGCTCCTAACGCCCATGTTCTTACATAATGGGCGCAACCATTTTTTCCGTGGAGCCTGGTATGCCGGACAAACAAATAAAACATGCGAGTAAGTTTCCTCATGTTCCATACACAACTTACACATGTTGTCATTTTCGTTATGCCACTTGCGTGTAAATGCCTTTACAGGTAATGTGCCTACCCGAAATTGAAAATATAGACGTCTATCCCTTGGTTTAGTGATGATATCCCAGTAATGCTCATATAGTGGGCAGGGCTTGAACTCTAAAAATCTGACCGTCAGTGATGTTGACTCTGAGGTAATTACATTATTATTCACCACCATAGACCAATAGAGTCTTTTCATCTCTTTTTAGGGGGAAATTGTTGGCTTTCTGGCTCATCCCACAAGTGTCGCAATACCATACTAACCAATGTAGTTTTTACATCTTGCAGCCACTTAATCTTGCATGAGGTATCTAAGACCCATACATCTTTTAGAGCAGCTGCATACTGCGATAACTCAGGGGTAGTCCATAGTCTCTGCCAATAAGCATTTGGGCGAAACTTAGCAACCTCGTCCAGTCTACTACAACCTATGTCATAGAAGACTGGTTTTAATGTAGTGCTCTGTGGTAGACCAATAACACGTCTCACAAATGTATTCTGTGCTAAGACTAATGGCTTTAAATCATTAAAGCCCCAGAGTTCGGCGCCATATGTTACAGAGGCTATAACTTTGCTATTGTAAATCTTAAGTAAGGGGTGCATGGGTTGGGTATATGAGGTCTTATATTCCTTCAGCAGAACGCCAGCTAATTGACAATGCTTTAGGGCCATTGTATCTATCTGTGGATTCCAATTTAATTTGTTCCCCAACGTGATCCCCAGATAATTAAAAAAATCAGTTTGCTCCAATAGTTCGCCGTTTAGAGACAACCTACCCTTAATTGTTCTATGTTTATGGAGGACCATAAATTTTGTTTTATCTGCGTTTATCACCAACCCACGATCTTTACAAAACCCCTCAAACCTTATTAAGGCTCTCTGCAAACCACTCTGTGTCTTAGAAATGATTAAAGTATCGTCTGCAAACATAAGTATGGGGGTTTTAACACCTGCAAGGGACGGTGCGTCAGTCGGAAAAGCCGAAAAGTAATCTACAACCCCATTAATAAACAATGAAAATAGGGTTGGTGCCAAATCGCATCCTTGACGCACCCCTTTAGATACTGGGAATGGGTTTGTTTTATTACCCTGGGTACTCCAACGTACTTGGGCATAATTTCCAGCATGTAGGTGCTCCACAACAGATAGCAATTCTGCAGGCATACCCAAATCCTTGCAGACCCTCCAAAGTTTGCTTCGAGAAACCAAATCAAAAGCGGATTTTAGGTCCACAAAGGCTGCGTAAATGGTACCATCAGCCAGCATAACAACACGCCAATAAATCAGAACAAACCGAAAGACCTGATCTATCGTGCTCACATTAGTACGAAATCCTGCCTGTAATGAGTTTAGTATATTCTTATCAACAATCCAATCTCGTATCCTGTTTAGTACCATTCTACCCATAATTTTTTGAATGGCATCTATGAGACTGATTGGTCGGTAATTACCTGGGCACGAACTATCACCTTTTTTTTTATATTGGCAAAATCTCTGCACCCTTCCATGTATCTGGAACAACTGCGCCGCTAGCTATTGCGTTCACTAGCAAGAGTATATACTCTTGCCAGATTACCCTATCATTCTGAAACAGATCGGCCGGTACGCCGTCAGGACCAGGTGCTCGACCTTTGGCAACTGAACCCAGCGCTATTTCTACTTCCCCTATATCAAAATTCAAAACTCTATCAGGAGATGAAGTAGTGTGTACATCCTCATTTTCATCCCCTTCCTCCAAGGCGAATTGTTTTGCAAAATGGGAGACCCACATCTCCAGGGCTACATGATTATAGGGCGCTGGAGCTTGCCCACCTCTCCCCTATTTTACCTGCTGCCAAAAGTGCTGGGAATTACTTTCTTCACTAGCCTGATAGAGGTCTGCCCACCTCTGTTCATCCCAATCCTTTTTGGCTTTGTTTAGTACAGATTTATATTTTTGCCGGGTTAGCTTGACTGCAGTAATGTCGTTCTGCTTGATAGCTGCAGCCAATGACCTGTAGGCGACCCTGCAATCCTTGTTATACCAATTAGCGTCTTTACATTTCCGCTTACTCAAACTACTAACTGGTTTTAAAAAAAAGGTACTAATTTTGCAAAACAGATCCTCGTGCAGCTTCGTAATTTTATAATTTAACTCGGATTGTATTGTGATTGCTCGTAACTCTTCCAAGGTTTTAGAAACTGCAGCCCTTATATCTATAAGTGTTTGCTCGCTGCATACTACGCTGTCCCATTTTACCCTCCTCATACTGCTACAAAGCTGAACCTCTCTGGTTGAAAGAGGCAGTGATGGAATTAGTAGCTGCATTGGGCCCATGGTTTTCATCTTTAGTGAAAGAGGATTATGGTCACTTTCAACTCGTTCCAAAACCTCCATGTCGCAAAATAGGGACCAGTGTTCCAAATTAATGAGTATGTAATCAATCCGACTTGCACTCACACCATTATTATAGGTGTTGGCTCCCTGCTTGTCAGAGGGTGAACGACCATTTGCTGCTCTAAGCCCCCCCTCCATACACAATGCCTTAAGTTGAAGGGCTGCCTCAGACCATCGCTTAATGTGGGGTAACTCTAAAGTGGGGACACTTCATATCGCATCTTCTTCTTCAGTCAATTTGGAATCCTCATTACTAAGGGGTTCAAAGGTGGTGTTAAAATCCCCTGCAATTACTATTTTGGGGACACCAGTCAATCCGCCCAGAAAGTCCTCTAGACAATCAACTGTGCTAGATTGTCTTCCCCCAGTGAGACCCCTTGAGTAGATATTAACGATGATTATCTGAGTATTGGGGTTAACCTGCAGGCCATGATATCTGGACTTTCAATAGGGACTATAAACGTGGTAAAACCCAAATTCTGCTTGACCCAAATAGTTAGCCCCCCTGAGGGTCTACCCTTCTGCCCTTGGATTGCCGGTTTAAAAAAATTAAGATATCCCAACCGATATAAAGGTTTGGTAGACCACGTCTCCTGAAATATGCAGATATCATAATGCTCTATTAGTTCCTGCCAGTCTTGTGACTCTAACTTAGACTGCAGTCCCGCGACATTCCAGGAAATGTAAGATATCGGTACGGGACTCGATTGCTTCGACAAATCCAAACTGCTAGAATGGTTATTTGGTGGATCATTCTTACTCCTCTCAACTTCAGTTGCGGTAAGTCAGTATTATCATTATAGATCTATCATCCTTCAACTTGTTTCTTTTGGATAGAAAAGCATTAAGATCTCTATAGTACACAGGACAAGTATGGGCTTATAGTCTTGAAAATTAAGTTTGATTGTGCGTTTAGGGGCAAACAGCTTTGAGGCTTAGTACAGGCAAAGTGGTTGTAGATTTACTACACCATAACATGGGTAGTCTTGCTGGTTCAGACTATTACTCATCTACAATGCTCAATGTGCCAGATAGAAATGTTTACAGTTTTGCATGTCATGATACATATTACATGAGTATGGACATTTGCCCAATGATGTCGAAGCAATTTGTATTAGGAAAAATACACCAAATACCAGGTGAAGTGTTGTGGTTCTGCATGTCTATCTTTTTATGTTTCTCTTACTCCTATAGAAACCTACACAAGACCCTGATGACCTCGGCTCATCACCCAGGTACTGTTGATCCACAAGATCTTAAGAAAGAGTCTATGTTCAACTCCAAGATCTCATCAATGATAACCATCTCCTTTACGACTACTAGTCCATCTTCAGATCAATGACGCTGCAGTACAGAGACAGCTTCCTTACACACTGTTGATGATGCTTTTCTGACCGAAGATGAAGATGACCTCTGCCTTCTGATATTGCTGGTAGTCTCATCTGCCTTTGACACAGTCGACCACTCACCCTGGAGTCTCTACTGTGATTCACCGGCAATGTCCTTCATTTGGATCTCCTCCTACCTTTCTAACAACCACCAGTGTGCTCACAAGGGAAATCCATGTCCCAAAAGATTCTTATCTTCTGCGGAATTCCCCAGGTTTCCATACTGTTCCCTGTCATCTTCAAACTCTACATGGAGCCATTTGAAGGTCTGCTCACAGGTAACAGCATCAAGATTCAACAAAATGCCAATGGTACACAGCTCTACTTGAAAGTCTCCTCTGCCTTAGACATCCAACTCCTCAAAACACTTCCTGTCCATCATCCAGACCTGGGTGTCCGACTACTACCTGAAGCTCAAGCCAACCAACAACAACAATCAACAACCAACAAGAAACAGTCCAAAGATGGCTCTATGACACGAACATTGATGGCTTTGAATCCCAAATTTCACTAAATTCCATGTCACTTGGATTCCCCATGGACACCATGTTCAACTCAAGGAAGAGAGTGTCAGAAAAGCAAAGATTGCCTGGCACTAACTCTCTCTCCTAGAGAAGTGAAACTTATTATTCCTGAAAGCTACTTCAGAACTGCGTTTGAAGCCCATATATTCTTGTATCTACTTGGTGGTAACACCCTGTTCCAGGTGCTATCAGACTCCACACTGGCATCCTTTCATTGCATCTTACAAGTCACAGCATGTCTCATCCAGGGCCTGAAGATATATGATCACATCACCCCCATTCTAATGGAACAGCATTGTCTCCCCTTACGAACCAGCACCATCATCACCATGCATCATTTACAAAGCAATCCTGACAAGCACCCCCATGAATCCTGCAGACAAGCTCACCATCTATGGGGGTTCTCAGCTCACCCACTGGCAGGACACCATTAGACTGCAGACTAAGAGGTAGAAAAAAAGAAAAAAACAAGCCAGCAGGCCTTTTCCATCTATGTACCCAAGATCTGGAACATCCCCATTTCAGGACCTCCAAATCCCTGCTAAAATTTAGGAAAGCGAGGAAGATTCACCTCTTTAAAAACATTACATCACAATGCTTTAACTGTCCATAACCCACCTCTCCTATCATTTGCTGACTTTATGCTACTGTTTTACATTACACTGTTGTTTGGCTAGGTTCTCGCTAAAGAAATGCCACATACATACATATCACATACATAACATAGCAATATCATATAGCTAAGCACCAGTGGCAACAGTGAAGTTTTGTAATATTTCACCATGTACTATCTAGATACATATTGTATCTGGATTAAATTTGTACCTTGTGACTCTGCTCACCATAGATTATATGAAGATAAAGCTGAGAATTAGTTATCTTTTCCATAGTAAGTGATTGGGTGGCAAGAGTGCTCACATATTTTTTCTGTAGCGACATAATGAGATGAAGGATAAATTGATATTATTGATCTGACATTGGTAATGTTGAAAAATAAGCCCAGTGTCTTTTAGGTGTTTACTCTTCTATTTTTTGAGGTCCAGAAATATTTGCAGGTACAGTGATTCTTTCAAACTCCTGCTATTTTCAAATTTCTAGATCATTACTGCAACTTTTTTCTGTCAGTAAATATCTGTACATTCACAAATCTAAAAAATGTAATCCATGTGTCCTTCCTCAGCAATAACCTGTGGGAACAAATGCTTTCAACTTATGGTGTGGAAGGTAGAGCTTGGCCCAATTAAAGCATTAAGAACATAACTAAGGTTTTAAATTAGCATGTTTGCTGTTTTATTCAAATTGAATTGAATTGGTATACCTGTAAACAAAACATATTTTCTGTTTATAGTAAGATGACATGTAGAAAATCAGACTCAATGCAGCAGTAAAATTTGTGCGCAATTCTTGTAGAATAAGGCGACACATGAACTTTGCTAATGCATTATGATATAATACGCTAATACTTTACCTTATATTTAGGAATCGCCTTTAAAAGTTCTTTAACTGGAACATCTGTGCCCACCACACCAAGAAGCACGCCTCTTGATCTCTGTGGTAAAAATGAAAAAATATATATATTGACTTTAACAATGCACACTTATAGAACTTGTTTATGTCTGTGTGCTGTAAAACTCCATCAAAATGTACAGCTAGCAAACTGTCTAAATTAAGTCACATGCAAAGGTTAACAATAGATTTAAAAACAGTATCGGGATAATCTCCACATTTGCCATAGTTCCTCAGCCCTTCAACCCCTCTTCAGGTGTAGGAAGCGCTATAAAATGCAATTACAATTACAATCTACATCAACAGTTACAACTTCTTCCGTCCAGGTTTTAAATTGTAATTAGATTCCTTAGGAAACATCAGGTTGAATAGTTATTTTCTGTTATTGTTTTTCATTAAAAACAAATTATGATGCCACTAAAGAGCAAAGGTAAATGGTGTATATATTCATTATTGTGTACTAACTCATTAAATGCATAAGACAATCGTACTTTGCATGTCCAATAAAAAATTGCACTTATGTGAAGGGACTGCAGCAATTATGTAACTTATGAAAATTGAAACAATAAAAATGGTAAACGTGTTAAATAGATGGAATGACTGAGGGGTATTTTTCTATTTTGAAAACATGTTGTTTTTGTTAAATAATATAAGTTAAGATGGAAACCGTCTATCAGTGTTGCCATGTTGCCATTGATGCTGTTAGCCAGTGCCAAAATGGGTACCAAAGCAAACCAGGCAAAATATTCAAACCAGCCCGGGTGCCTTCCTCCCGCTCTTCCCCTTACACACATTTTCTGGCTTTCTCCTTCTCCCCTCTCCCTCTTTCTCTTTCTCTCTCCTTCCTGCTGCTATTTTTCCCATACCTCTATCTCCCTTCCTTCTTATGCCCCTTCTGTGTCTGCTGCACTGAACCCCTAGAGAGCTTGTAGGAGTGACAAAGGGGTGAAAGAGCTCTGGGACTTAAAAGTTATCCTCTTAGTCAAGTCATTAAAGATTTTTCCCCATTGGTCATATCATCCTGTGTTGGTCGACGCGAAGCATTGAAAGAGAGAAGACATCAACAATACACTTCTAACTTATGAAGCCAATATAACTCCACAATAAGGACCAAGAGTCGCCAAATATGGTTAACGGGTTTTATTTTTGATTACCAATCAAACCAATATATGTGCAAACCAACAGTAAGTTAATTAGGTACAGCAATACAGCATATAAGCTGAAATATATCAATAGATTGAGTCGCAATAAATGAGATACAGAATTGTGATAGCCACAACAATAAAGAACAGATTACATGAAACAGTTGTTCCATAAAGAAACTTCCCTTCTCTCTCCTCAACATAAATCAAATATAGGGCCATCTACCAAAGTTCTCTAATATCGGAGCATAGAAGGTAGCAGCATGATCAGACTTCAGTAGGAGTCTTGGAAAAAGGAAATAGGTATTTAGCATAAAGCTTCACACTTGTAAGCATAGGGCAAGCAGAGAGGTCTAAAACCTCTTGAAGTCTAAAGGGAATTTCATGTCTTCCAACTGTGAGAACACCAATTTTAAATTAAAAGGAGATTCAGAAACACCCTTATCTCCTTTCACACCACCAGGAACCAACCAAATCATTACTCTAGTACATCTGCAACATCCCTTCAGATTCCCATCACATTGAACTGGGACTGTAGTTCTCAACCTTGAACATCTCTCCATCCTGGTACATGATGAACACAAGGCACCTTTTGACCATAAATTCTTCACGTTCACTGCCAATTTCTTCCCTCCAGGCCTCACTATCAGCAGTCTAATGCAAACAATAAGCCTTTCTGTAACTAACAAAAATCGGGATAATACACCTGTAAAGAAAGAGAGAAAATGCTGGCAAAGCAAAACACATTTCAATTGAACCTGTAGTCATGCTAATTTAACTGAGCATTTAATATGCATTTCGAATACATGGTTATACAGGCACACGTATAAATTGAAGAATAAATGTAAAAGGTGAGTAAAAGAGTACATTTTCATACATTTCAAAAGAACATTAGGGTATACATGTATACATCTCTAATCCCTACAATGATTACATTTAATTAATTAATTTAAATGCTTCACACATGTTAATGAAGTTGAGGCACACAGTGAATATAATGTCAGTTAAGGGTACATAATTGCATAATTGTGACATATAAGGGTGGAGCCTAAATTGTGCTGCTCCAATCCCCCCTCTGATGGCGATGTTAGCCATCAGGATCAATACATGAATCTTATCAGATGAGATAAGCTCAAAACTGATGTTTTCAACAATTTTTATCTAGAGTTTTCCAGGTATTTCATTCCATCATAAAATCTACAATGACTTTCCTCTAGTTCTACATCTTTTCTCTTTCTTCTTATTCCCCTCCTTTCCTGTTCCTTTCTTTTCGCTTTTATACACATGTACCCCTTAAAGATCACAAACAGACTCATTGCACAAAAGGCAATTATCACAAGGGGTCTCAAAATGGGACCAAATATTTCACTTTCTATGTTTTCAAACCACTTGCCTACTGCAGCAAACCCATTTCCAAATGCTACCCAAGCACCTGTAGCTTTCAACTCTTTTAAATCTCCCTTAAGTCTGTAATATTCTTAATATATCTCTTCACCTCCTCACTCTTATCAGGTATATAGGTGTAGCATTGCTGAACCTTCAACATCTTGCAGACTCTGCCCTCTTTCGTAAGATGAATGTCTAATACAAGGTGATTCTGTGAAACCATAGACCTTATAGCCATCATGTCAGTGTCCGCAGCTAACATTGAATTCGCAGTACTAGTAGCTAACTTATCAACTATAGTGGACAACTTTCCAATTTTGAGACCATTCAAAACCACTCCTACTGGAGGAATCAATGCACCGGGTATATCTCCAAGTATTTCATTATCACTGCTGCTTTTTTTGGTCCTAACTTGTGATCCCCACACTGGAGCATGTAAATGTTCTACAAGATATATCTTCAGCAAGACTATTGCCAAATAACATTTGCCATATTACCCGTGGGACAATGTAAAATATGTGTGATCCACATAAACATAATAAACTCCAGGAATAACAGGATACTGACCTCTCATGAATAATAGCCTATTTCCCCCATATTAAAAAATGTGATCACGATCACTCTTTTGCATAAATTTAGTGTGAACTACAGATTTACCTTTAAGCACACACCATTTTCTCTTATGTTTCCAATCTAAAGTTAATGCAGGCATAACTCCTGACTTTGGATGTTTAAATTCCTCCTTAGGCCACTTATTTCTATATGTTTGAGCTTTCCCTGTTTTCAATGTAACATCTATTGCTCTTCTCCTGTCTTCTACCGAATCTAGAAATTTCTTTTCAACATCAGTTAAGAAACAAGTCACATTGTACCTATGAGCATAAGCAGAATCTAATGTTACTATGGGTTTGAAGAAACAATTAGCTGTATCCATCGCTTTGGCATTGGGGTGATGATACAAATGCTTAAACACTGGAGCTTCAGAAAGCACTAAATCATAATACGAAAAATAATGCTAAAAGTTTCCCCTTCCATATATAAGACTCATTAAGAGGCTACATGTAATACCATATGTAAGAGAAATTGATGATAGGTAATCCCTTCTGCAGCTGAAGCAGCTTTAGCATTCATGGTGTCAATGTATTCATAAAGAAAGTAAGCATTGATAAATCTACATGTAATGTCTTGAAATCAAATAAATGCAAACTACTGTCAGTAGGAATCGGGGATCTAGGGGTAGTCTTAGATCTATGTTCGACCGAATTGGAAGTGTGGGTGAAAATAATCTTCAAAGCAAAACAATTTCTCCTACAATTATAGCTATTAATATTTTAACTAATATAAGACTACGTCTATTAGGGTTACTAGTTTCCTTGACTTCACTAAAATTAGACCATTGAGTAGAAAATAGCAGAAAACAGATTTCTTCAGTATGTTTTTGCTCGTGCAAATGGCAAAATAAAGTCCAAAAAATAGTATGATGAAATTATTTTCAGTCTTTGTGAGTCTTACCTAACCCTACTCCATCTTCTTCCAAATGATACCCTTATGTCCTTCTGCAGCCTCGGGCATCTCTTTTAATTCTTTTTAACAAAGTTCATTTAATTATCTCTAATAAAAGCACAGGGGATAAGTACCTCTGATAAGGTCCCCTAGCTCTTTTTTATCTCCTGAGGGCAGATAGTTCATCCTTACTGTCACTGAGACCAGAATTCTCAGTGTCCTCTGGGATAGTGCATGGCAAACGCTCTCCAGGCAGACTTAGTCTCTCTCCCTATTGCCTTCTCGGCCAGCCGTCTCCAGCTTCCACTCGGCTTGCCACAGCACTAGGCCCTTTGTCAGGGTCTGATTCTGGCTCAGTCAGTGCCACAGGTCAAGACTCTCATGTCTCAGCCTCAGATGTCGACTCATCAAGACCGACCTCAGGCCAAGGATGTGCTGTTTCAGGTTCTTGCTGATTTTCTGTAACTTGTTCAACCTCTCCCCACTGCCTTTCAGTTGTGGTCTGCACTTCTGGGAGCAGCACTGTCACATCATCAAGGGACACTCCACTCTGCAAGTATGGCCAGCGTGGATCCAGTTGGGGGAGACCTCCGCACCTAACAACACTGTTTGCTTACAAGGATTACTTGAAAAGGTCCTTTCCATCGAGGTTCCAGACAGATCTTCTGAACATGCTTCTTCACCAAGACCCAGTCACCAGGACTGAGGTCTTGGCACTGCTCCTGATGCAGTAGGGCACTAGCAGCTCCAACCCGGTGAGACACAGAATGCACCACATTAGCTAGTCCTTTGCAGTAATCAAGAATCATGTAATCTGTAATGTTCACAAGTGCATTTGAAGGCATTCTTATTGCTTGACCCATGATGATTTCATGTGGGGACAGTTCTGTCCTCCAATCAGGAATCCTGCGAAGACTCATTAATACAAGGGGCAAAGCATCAGGCCACTTCAGAGACATTGACACTCACACTTTGGCCAACCTGGATTTCAACGTTTTGTTCACCTTCTTGACTATGTCTGAAGCCTCAGGCTGATAACTGCAATGTAGTCTTTGCTCCACTTATGAGGATGCACACAACATTCTCAGGACCTCATTATTGAAATGAGTTCCTCGGTCAGGAAACTCACTGATAGAGTACGTTCTCCCTGTTTGTTGATGGGTCCTGCCTGAGAGACGATGGCGGAACCCTAAGAGCTGCCTACGCAGTCTGTACAGTCATGGGGGTAGTGGAAGCTTCCTGGCTTCGAGGAGTGTCTTCTGCACAAGTGGCTGAATTGACCGCTTTTACTAGAGCTTGCTGTGTGTCTGAACAGGTGAAAGTGATGGTGTTGTTCATGACTTTGGTTAGTTATTGTCACAGAGGGGATTCATGACGTCAGGGGGTTTAGCGGTGGGTAGTGGTAAAGGGAAGTAGAGAGTAAATGAAAAATTGAGGTTTCCCTCAAATAAGAAAACATGAAATTAAATATTAAATTAATATGTTATGTTATGTGGGAATTTATGTGAGCGCACGTTCACCTACAGGTCTCTTGGCGCTGATGGATGGAATATCTCATTCTATGGATATATTATATTGACGACTTGTTCATAGTTTGGAGGGGAGGATATGAACAAGAAGAGCAGTATATTTCCATCCAGAATCAAAATACTCTGCATCTTCTTTCCACAAGTCATACAAGGTCAATTATTTAGACTTAATATTGAGTATCAGTAATAACACCATCTAAATTTTTAGATTTTAAACAACAGCGATCACTGGAGAGTTTCCTTGATTTGATACAGGTTCTGGCAGATAGAAAGCTCTACATTCAATTTCGATATGGCACAATTCCTCTGAATACATTTACAAGTTCTTGGCCAGGCAATGACACTGCTAGTAGGGATTGTCCATGCTGCCCTGCCCCTAGAGAAACTATGGGTCATGCCTTGTTTGGTTGCTCAACATATATTGTCCCTAGGAGCAGGTGGCTCGTTCCCATATGCAAACAATTGGATACTAGAGATTATAGTGTGGCACTTCGCATCCTGAAAACCAATGCAAGACCTTTGTTTGTCTGTGCGACCGCAAAGTTCTTAATCCGCATGTGGGGAATCAGAAGGAAGGCACAATTGAAACCATCCACCTTGATAACCTGTCCCAATGCGACTCCCTAACTTTGGTCGACGATTGGTATTTTTTATTGTTTTTAAGTATATCAGGCACAAATAGATAAAAGTTGAAGGCTTGGGGCACAACAATCTTCTGTTTTATATGGAACTAGCATTAATTTTTGATCATTCACGTTGGCACTTTCTAGGAGTGATGGGAAGATCCAGAAGGAAGCTATGAATGGCATTAGTTATTCTGATAAATGGTTCTATTATGTCTCTTTTTAATGCTGGCTAGTGAACAGTAGTACCTAGTATACATTGTATTAACTTATACCATTAGTAGGCCTGAGGCTTAAGAATTTATTGCTCTCTTTTATCTTCATCTTTTTAACTAGATGATTTTAAATGGCTATAGTTTTCAACTTTTTTATTGTATTTTATATATAAACTGTGCCTGTGTAACAATGAGATTCGTAAAAATGTATGTATGTCTTGGCACTTTTATGGTCAGTTTGACCGAAATAAAGTTTATATTACCATCCAAAGTGCTTCATTCAGGAAACCTACTGTGGAGAATAGTATTCGCCATGGGGGCAGTAGTCATCCAAAAAACCTGAAGTAGAGTCAAGGGAGTTACTGTACCCTAAGTGCAATTTGAGTAATAATGAGGATTGGGAAAAAAAATCAGGGTGAGATGACCACAATATTTCTGAACAGAGGTAGAGGTATCCCCTCTACTAGAGAAAGTGAAAAAGAGAGTCATGGAACATTCACATCAGGAATTGCTTGTGGATGAAATTAAACAGTAACATGAACAGAGTACTAGGTTTATAACCACTTTTTCAGTAAACAGGGCCAAAGCATGCCATATTCTTGGTAGAAATTGCTATACGCTTAGGTTGGGTAATATTATAGGAAATACCTTAAATACACAAGTACCTCTCTAAGGGACCGTCTAGTACACAGTAATTTCACAGCCCAAATACCCGAGAGAACATTTCAGACAGAGGTTTTTACCCTTGTGAAATGCAAAGCACGCAAGTACAGTAGCAAGGTAACAACAGAGTACCAAGAAGGACTAAGCAGGAAAAGCTTAGCAAATTACTTAACTGTATTTCTGATTACACCATGCACTGTTTGACCTGTCACTGTGGCAAACAATACATTGGGAGTATAATACATACTACTAAGAAGTGAATTTTAAAACATATCTGGGCCATAACCAAGGGCGACTTATCACAATCAGTGGCCAGAAGAATTCCATGCCAACAACTGCAATCTTCTCAGGTATTACCGCCTTGATCGCATTACTCCTAATGAAAAAAGGGGGTGATAGGGTCATAGCCTGATGCAGACTTGAGTGCAGATATATTATTTCTCCGCAGACCCAGATTCCACAAGGGCTTAATAGTGACGAGGAATCAGTGGTACACCAATATACGCTGCTTATAAGTCTGAGGCACGAAAGTTCAATGAGAGTTTATGATATATAAGTGGTTGTAAGAGTTTGCCCATTGGGGCTTTATTTTGCAACAGTCTTCATTTGCTTGTGAAAAGAGTCAAGGAAACATGAATGATTTTGGATTTTGTATCAGGAATTTCTAATTTTTCAATAATTTCTTTAATTTTCTCTTTACTTTTTCATTTGAATTTATTAAATTGCTAATGATTTACTGACGTGACTGGAGCTAGAAATGTGGTCTTTTGGGTTATGAATCATGTATTTCTGAACTACTAGATTTCTATTCTTGAATTTGTGAATAGTCTTTGATTTATTTACTATTGGCACACTATTTTACTTGTAAGACTCTAGTAAAGGGGTACTAAATGTACCCAGGGCCTCTAAATTAATTGCTACTAGTGGGCCGGTAGCACTTATGGTGCCACCCACTTAAGTAGCCTTTTTAAACAAGTTTCAGGCCTGCCATTGCGGACTGGGAAAATAAACCTTTTGCCAGGCCTAACTAAACATTCCTTTTTAATACATATAAGGCACCTCTAGGGTAGGCCCTAAGCAGCTCATAGGCAGGGTGCACTGTATTTTAAATGGTGGACATGTACTTTTTAAGAGGTTTCCCATAGGATAACATTAGGTTAAGCTATTCATTTTAATGAGTGATAACTTTTGTTTGGAGCAGGTGGGTTATCGTTTTGGTGTAAAATTATTTATTACATTTTACTCTATTCTTTTATAAATTGGTGTAGGATTTTTCTCATGTTATGTTTTCATTTTTTTCACCGTTTGAGTGCTGCATAAATACTATACACATTGCCTTTAAGTTAAGCGTGAGTGCTTTGGTGCCAAGCTACCAGAGGGTTAAGCACAGGTTAATTTAGTGACTTTTTGTGGTTCACCCTGACTAGGATAGTGGATGTTGCTTGATTAGGCCCTCAAACAACAACCGAATATCTATATATACATATGTTCACAAAAAAACAACGCAAAGGTTAAAGATAATTTATAGTTAGGAAAACCCTATTTATGATCGCTGTACAAACCCAACTTAAACTACACAAACATTAGACATTCTAAAGTTATAGTTATATTTTTAATGTATCATTTATGCACCACTTTCAAATTAATGTCATACTTAAAACTCGCATTTATACTTATGCACCATCTTAAAATTTATATTACTCATGCACCTATGTACACAGTCTTCTCACCTCACTCGCCACACTACATTAACTATAGCTCACCCCTTCTGCATGCAAAACCTATACCCTTGCATATTCTAGAAGTTAGAGCATGTGAAATCACTGCATTAATAGCAACACTTATGAGATCTCAAATTACATGGTTTGCCTGAACACAGTGCATGGTACCGTGGTGAGTTATAGTTAATGTAGTGTGGCGAGTGAGGTGAGAAGACTGTGTGAGGAGGTGTGCAAGTTATATGAAGTTTAAGATGGTGCATCAGTATAAATGTGCGTTATAAGTATGACATATTAATTTGAAAGTGGTGCATAAATTATAAATTAAAAGTATAACTATAAGTTTAGAATTTCTAATGTTTGTGTAATTTAAGTTGGGTTTGTATCGCAAACATAAAGTTTTCCTAACTACAACTTATCATTAACCTTTGGTTTGTTTTTGTGAATTTTAATCTTTTTTTATAATTTTAATAACAAATTTGGAATATTTGTCCAGTTTAGTTTTGTGGCTTGGATTGTTATTAAGTGGAGGAAAGTGTTGTAAAGCGTACTATGGTACCACATGTATTCTGGTACAGTGGAGTTGAGTAAAGTGGAATAAGGTATGCTGTAGTGGCGTACAGTTGAATGTCACACAGTGTAGTGGCGTAGAATGAATTAGTGTACAGTACAGTGGCAAATATTACCATACCATACCAAGACATTTATAAAGCGCTCGGCTACCACCAACGGCGGTGTCCCGGCGCTACACAGAGACAAAGGAAGATGAAAAAGAGAAGAAAGGCAGGCTAAGGGAGATCAAAAAGCCAGGTTTTCAGAGCACTCCTAAAAGTGGTTTCAGATTCTGCTTTGCGCAAGTAGAGCGGCATCGCATTCCAAAGAGCAGCCGTTCTAACTGCAAAGGCGCGCCCTCCCATCCTGGCTTT
The DNA here is from genome assembly GCA_963921515.1 of Calotriton arnoldi. Classification (NCBI taxonomy): domain Eukaryota; kingdom Metazoa; phylum Chordata; class Amphibia; order Caudata; family Salamandridae; genus Calotriton; species Calotriton arnoldi. The sequence goes on along the minus strand of CAWUFW010015452.1, from coordinate 147,369 downwards.
GCGGTAGGAAGGAGAGCAAAGAAGAAACTGAGAGTTCGAGCGCAGGGTCCTATTTTGGTGGTATTTCCGAAGTCTGAGCCTCAGATAATCCGGTCCGCTTTCTCTAGTAGCTCTAAAAGCAAGTAATAAGGCCTTAAATTCGATTCTTCTCTTCACTGGAAGCCAGTGAAGACTGCGCAAGTGGGGGGAAATGTGATGCCGGAGAGGCACGTTTCTAAGAAACCTAGCAGCAGCATTTTGAACTGTCTGGAGCTTTTGAATAAGATAGGCAGGGAGGCCAAGATACAAACTATTGGCATAGTCCAGCTGGGACGTAACCAAAGCATGGACTATGGTGGCCCGACAGTTCATCGGTAGTAAATAAAGAAATCTACGCAAGCTTTTGAGCTTCCAAAAGCATGCTCTAGAAACTCGGCCAATCTGGGCTTTCACCGACAATTCCGAGTCAAATCTAAATCCCAGATTTCTAACAGATAAAACTGGGGTAGGAGGGGGATTCAACTGCAGTGGCCACCATAAATCAGCTGGTGGAGGTGATGGTTGGTTAAAGAACATCACCTCAGTTTTATCGGTATTCAATTTAAGACAGTTATCTGTCATCCATGAAACAATCTTAATTAGGCATTGCCTAAAGCTGTCAAATGCGGCCATCTTGGAGTCTTTAAATGAGAACACCAGCTGCGTATCATCAGCGTATGAAATTATACGCACGCCACACTGCTCAACTAATGCAGCCAGAGGGGCCAAATAGATATATAGGGGCCGATTCCGATCTCGGCCGGTAGGGCTCCGAATCGGATTCGGCTTTACCGGATCCGATTCGGAGCCCTGTTTCCCGACCGAATCGTACGCGGGTCCGGCCGAGCGAGTACGATGCGAATTCGCCGACCGACTCGTCCGGGCGTCCCGACCGCTCCGACCGACTCGTTCCCGGCTCGAACCGCACCGACCGACTCGCTCGGACTCGACTCGCACCGCGCAATGGAGACGTTCCCCGGCCGGGTAAGTACGATGCGCGCCGCGAGCAGTCCGACCGAGCCGCGCACTCCGGCTCGAAAGAGCTGTCGGAGCCGTACTTTGGGGGTCCGTGTCGGACCCCCTGTACGCGTAGCCGCGCAAGTCGCACACAGGGGGACCCATGGGTCCCCCTACCTGTGCGTGTACGGCGCGAATCGCTTCGCCGCGTACCCGCTGTAGGGGCGCACTTGTCCGACTCGCACCCATTGAGTCAATGGGAGCCCGCGTACGCGTTGTACGACAGGCTCCCATTGACTTCAATGGGAGTCCGACCGACTCGGGTCCGATGGCATACGTGCGCATCGTACTCGTTCGGTCGGACTGCACGGGTCCGATTCGGTCGGAAATCTCTCCGGGTCCGGCTCGGTCGGAGAGATTTCCGGCCCGAATCGGAATCGACCCCTAAATAGGGTCGGGCTTAACGCAGAACCCTGAGGTACTCCACAGCCCATGGCGCAAGAGGAAGAGACATAAGGACGGAGGAAGACCTGCTGGGATCGCCCCTCCAGGAAGGATTGGAACCAATTTAAGATGGTACCCGAGATACCCAGCTGTGTCAGACGGTCTAAAAGAATCGAGTGAGAGACCGTATCAAAGGCTGCAGATAAATCTAACAGCACAAGCATAGCACAGCTACCATGGTCTAATGATTCTCGGATGGTTTCCGCCACTTCCAACAGGGCCGTCTCTGTACTGTAACCCTTCCTAAAGCCCGATTGGGAGTCGTGAAGGAGATTGTTAGACTCCAGGTGATTAGAGAGTTGTCTTTGAACCTCCTTCTCCAAGATTTTAGCAGGGGCCGGGAGAAGCGAAATGGGCCTGAAATTCTTGAGTATACTAGGGTCTGCATCTTCCTTTTTAAGAATTGGCAAGACCAGGGCCTCTTTCCATACTGAGGGGAAGCATCCCAACCTGAGAGAGGTGTTCCAAATAGTATTTAACTGAGGGTTAAAAAGAGGGGCCAGTAAGTTAAAAAATCTAGCTGGGCAGGGATCCAGGGGCGAGCCTGATTTAATTCTGACAAGGTCTTTCAAAGATAAAGACGGGCAGAAAGGCTGAAATTCAGTCCAAAGACAGGGAGAAACATAGGCCGAGGGTGTAATTGGCCTTTCTCCTGACCCCTTAAATGTGGAATATATAGATTGAATCTTTTCCTTGAAAAAAGTGGACAAATCCCTACATAAAACAGCTGAAGGCACAATCTTACTCAAAGTGGCCTCAGGTCTCATAAAATCTTGAACAATCTTAAATATTTCTTTAGAAGAATTGTCTGAGTCTTTAATTTGTTTGGCTAAATGATTCTTAATTGACAAGCGTTTAAGAGCATGGAATTTTTTTTGTGCAGCTTTATAGGTGCTCTTCGCATCCGAATTATACGATTTCCGCCAAATACGCTCCAGCTTTTTGCATATGCTTTTTTCAGACTGGAGCTCTGACGAGAACCAAGGAGCGGAAGGCTTTTTCCTAGCCGATTTTGACATTTTCATGGGGGCAATGGCGTCCAGAGAGGAAGCAACCCATTCATTAAATGAGGTTGCATCTAAGCTGGGATTGCCTGTGAGCTGGAGCGGGATATCATGCAAGACCGGGCCCATGGTCTCAATAGATACTTTCCTCCAGTTTCTCTTCTTTTCAGACTCTGGTCTCGTCCGGTATGTCCCACCGTGCCTGGACAAACTAAAAGGGACTAACCAGTGGTCTGACCACGTCAAAGGCAGAAGGACCTCTACTCTAATGGTAGGGTCGTTAGAGAAGATAAGGTCCAACATATGACCAGCACAGTGTGTGGCAGACATAACCTGCTGAATCAAGTTTAATCCACCCAGCATCTCAGTCACTTGGAGCGCCAAAGCACAATCCTGTCTGTCCATATGGACATTGAAATCGCCCAAAACCGTAAAATTGGCATATCTTAATGAGCGATCCGCCACAATGTCCCCTAATTTTAAAAGGTTGGCAACTACGGAACTCGGGGGTCGATAAACCAGCATGCCCGCAAAGGTATGTCCTAGAGAGGTTTGAATAGAAAAGGACATAGCCTCAATAGTGCCAATATTCTCAATTTATTTACACCAGATATCCCATTTATCATTACAAATAATCGCAAGACCTCCTCCTCGCCTGCTATCTGCTCGATTCACCTTGGAGATTTTAAAACCAGTGGGAAGTGCCAGAGCGATATCTGGGTAAGAGGTGTCTGTAAGCCAGGTTTCTGTCAGAAACATGAGGTCCCAGCGATTGAGCTCAAGGGAAAGCCAGATGTCCTCTGAATGCTTAGGGAGAGATCTGCAATTAACCAGGCATGCTCTTATAGTAGGCTTATTGGCGTCCGTCTCAGTGGTCGGAGACTTGACACCGCCTGCCTCTGCCTCCTGTGGCCCCTCCAATGCCCCCATAACAAAGGAGCAGGTATTGCATTGAAAACCCTGGTCCCGTTTTGTCAGGCAAAGGTTAGGGTAAGTAGGATGGGTACATTGCCCCACATTACAATCCAAGAGCTGTTTTCTAGACCAATGAATTCTTACCCCAGATCCTTTTTGAACAGTATGGCTGGCGCTGGCCGCGTTAAGGTCGCGGACGGGCGCAGACGGGCTTGCCTTAGGCGCGCCTTTGGCGCGCCAGCGGCGCGTCCGCTGCACGCTCGTGCAGCAACCCGATTTATAATCCCCATGAGAAACAACTAGACCGCGTCCGTCCTACAATATGGCGGCGTCAGAGTAAAAAATTCAGTGAACAGGGTTCGAATCCTCCTCCCACTAGTAAATGTGCCAGCAATGAAATGCCCCCCTCAAATTCAATACAATACAGTAATAACACCACAAGTATAAAAAATGTTTTAAAAGTGCAGCGAATTGCTAAAAACACTTAAAAGATGCCCAGACCTGGAGAAATAGCAGCAGCAGGTTAAAACAACAGGACAGAGTAACCACTTCTGATTGCGAGTCCGCTGCGCGCTCGTGCAGCAACCCGATTTATAATCCCCATGAGAAACAACTAGACCGCGTCCGTCCTACAATATGGCGGCGTCAGGGTTATAAATTCAGTGAACAGGGTTCGAATCCTCCTCCCACTAGTAAATGTGCTAGCAATGAAATGCCCCCCTCAAATTCAATACAATACAGTAATAACACCACAAGTATAAAAAATGTTTTAAAAGTGCAGCGAATTGCTAAAAACACTTAAAAGATGCCCAGACCTGGAGAAATAGCAGCAGCAGGTTAAAACAACAGGACAGAGTAACCACTTCTGATTGCGAGTCCGCTGCGCGCTCGTGCAGCAACCCGATTTATAATCCCCATGAGAAACAACTAGACCGCGTCCGTCCTACAATATGGCGGCGTCAGGGTAAAAAATTCAGTGAACAGGGTTCGAATCCTCCTCCCACTAGTAAATGTGCCAGCAATGAAATGCCCCCCTCAAACTCAATACAATACAGTAATAACACCACAAGTATAAAAAATGTTTTAAAAAGTGCAGCAAATTGCTAAAAACACTTAAAAGATGCCCAGACCTGGAGAAATAGCAGCAGCAGGTTAAAACAACAGGACAGAGTAACCACTTCTGATTGGAGTGGTATAGAGTGTAGTGGCATACACTACAGTGGTATACAGTGGGATATCATAGAGTGGAGTATGGTAAAGTAGAGTTAAGTTTTGTAAATATTGTAGAATGTATTTGCATCTACTGTACTGGCGTACAGTGGAGCGCTATAGACTGGAGAGCAGTACAGTGTAGGAGCATATATGTGAATATCATATACTGAAATAGTGTACAGTAGAGTGGCATACAGTTGACTCTGGTACAGTGGAGTGTCATAAAGTGGAATAGCATACACTGGAGTGGAGTACAGTGGAGCACCATACACTGGAGAGGCCTACAATTTAGTGGTGTACAGTGGGCTTACGTAAAGTTGAGTGTGGTACAATGTAGTGCTGTAAATTAAAATTCTGTAAAGTGCAGTAGTGTATATTGGAGTGCCGTACAGTGCAGTGGTGCAGAGCAGAATAACGTTTACTACAGGGGAGTACAGCGCAATACTGTACAGTGCTGTAGCGTATACTGGAGTAGCATAAAGTGTAGTGCCATACAGTGGAGGAGCATAGAATTGACTAGTCTTCAGTGTAGTAATGTTCAGGATAGTTGTTTGAAATCTTCAAACGTACATTGGATTAACATATACTGAGTACCGTTCAGTTTAGTGTTGCACAATTGAATAGGGTTAATTATCAAAGTGTAGAGTCTAGTAATATACAGTTGTTTAGTGCAGTGGTGCATAATGTAGTCTTGTAAAGTATAATAGCATACAGTGGATTGTTTTACAGTACAATGGTGTATACTGCCTTTCAGTTTAATAGAGTGCCATAGAGTGGAGTGGAATACACTGGAATAGTGTACACTTCAGTAATGTACTATGAAGTTGGGCATAGTCGCATAGCGTGTAGTGGAGTAGCGTAAATTAGAGTTGCGTATACTGAATAGCATTCAGTTGCAATCAGTCCAGTGTAGGGGTGTCCAGAACTGTCATACACAAAAGTGTAATTGAATAGAGTGGTGAACGGTATAATAGCATAGAATGTAGTGTTTGTGGACTGGAGTGGTGCACGGTGGAGTTCAGAGGAGTAGAGTGGACTTAAGAACAGTAGATTAGCATACAATATAGTGGCGTATACTGGAGTGTCATAAAGTAGAGTGGCATACTTAAAATAGTGTACAGTGGTGTGCAGTAATGTGAATTGTTATACACTAGAGTGGCATAAAATTAAGTGTGTAAATCAAAGAAAACATAGGGTTAAAGTGTGTGAAAAAATGTCAATTTTATATGCGCAAAATATATATTATAATATGTAAATGTCAATTTTCTCTTTGTATATGTAAATAGTGTAAGTAATGTTACATTTATAGGTTATATAAAATGTACTTATATATTGTTCTATGGTGTACTGTGCTAAATTCACAGCATACTGTGGTACTTGGGGCTCACAATTGGTTATGTGATTGGTTAATGGTTGTGTTTACCAGAGGTAAAAATCTGCCATATAGTTCTTATCACAAATTTCCATTATTGGGCAGTCAGCTTTTTGCTGACTTATGGCTTAGGGTGTTATATATAATTAAACATTAGGGGGCATATTAGCAAGACCCACGTTAAAATTATCGCCGTTTTAGCGGCAGGAAACTGCCACTAAAACGGCGATAATGGGCTTGCTAATATGCGTTATGGAATTCCAATAGAAGCCCAGGTTAGATGTCCTGCACATCTAACCTGGGCTTCTATTGGAATTCTATAATGCATATTAGCAAGCCCATTATCGTTGTTTTAGCGGCAGTTTCCTGCCGCTAAAACGGCGATAATTTTAACGTGGGTCTTGCTAATATGCCCCTACGTTTTATTGCTATGACCAACCTGTTACCACTTTATTTAAAACGTGTTTTAAAAAAAACATTTTCTCCCTTAATAATTTTGGACCCGTTTTCTGAATAGCAATTCGAAATTTAGCATACTTGTTCCATCCATTTTATTGTGGAAGGAGAAAACTTTTCGCGGGGTTTAGTCAAGGACATCCAAAAGAAAAAGAGGGGTCCCAGAACGTGCTTAACTGCAATGTATTTCATATACACATTTGTACTTTCCGTTTTGCGAAAAACGTCAGTTGCATTTTGTTACAATGTGGCAAGATTACATATTATAGTGCTCACATAATTATTTGGTGTAGTTTAGGTAAGTAGTGTAACTAATTTTAGGTTTTAAGGTATTTAAAGTTAGTGATATCTGTTGTTGCATGATTGTAGTGAAATATGGGGGTAATTCGCAATAGTACCACTGTACATAGTGCTTACAAGTCATTAGCTGATTGTATTTTCATTGGCTTTAGAAAAGTTAAATGAAGCTATGTTGTTTTTAGGTACAGTTTGCCACTGTTCTGTGTTAAGCCTTCCAATGTAGGTAAGTATTAAGTGGGGTATTTGTGCCCTAACTATTACCACTTTAGTAAAGTGGTAATAGGTAGATCAAAACATTTATAATTTTCTATATATATTTTTTTAAATACAGAGAGCGCGATAGTACCACAGTACCCAAAAAAAGTTTGCTAGGCTAACATCTTTAATTTTTAATTTCTATCAAAATTTATAGCAGTGTACTCTGAACTGTGTTTCATGTAAAGTAGTGTGGTAATTTTTAGCACTTATCAGGCTACTCAGTACACTTTTTTGTACGTATTTAAAAATGAAAAAAAAATGCAAACACACTTGAGCACACTATATTTATAAAATATAGTGTCTTATAGTGTATTTGCAATTTTTTTTCTTTTTTAAAATATGTTTTTCTGTATTGCGGTACTCACGATTTAAAAAAAATATATAAATGAACATAATTATTCTTCCCTACCTATTACCACTTTACTAAAGTGGTAAAAGGTATGAGAAAAATACCAAACCTAATACTTACCTACATTAAATGGCGCAACGCAGAACACATGAATACTCAAACTGAAAACAACCTGGCTGTCTTTACCAGCCAGTCATTAGCCAATTAACTAATGACTTGTCATCGCTATATAACTCGGAGTACCGCGGTACTACCGCAGCCATAGATATAGCTAAATTAAAAACACTTAAAACCTAAAGTAACCTAAAGAATCATCTGCACACCATCATTTTTAATCCTTCCAATACTAAAGTCCATGTAAAATGAATTGGATTTACGCCTATTTTGAGACCCCTCTTTTTCTTGATGAAACGCTGCAAGACTTTCAGGAATCCAAGAATGAAACAGGCGCAGTAGGTCTGCAAACTTTTGCAGACATTCATCAAACGGGTGCAGAGTTATTAAGGGACAAATATAGAAAAAAATCCATATCTCCAGTCACCCGAACTATAACTACAGAGTGGCTATTGCCACTTTGTAATATATATATATATATCTTCACTGCAAAACTTGCGGTCTGCTAGCTGGCACCAAATCGCAGGTGGGTTATGGAATGCGCTGCTGCTAGGCGCATTAACATTAACACGAACTTCCTCTCATAAAAAGAGACCCTGCCCTCGAGAATAGAATCAATCAAATTTATTGCATGGCTCATTTCAATAAAAAAGACAAGTTTCAGCAGTTTACTGCCTTTATCAATCTTTGAAGTCGTCATTGTGGAAACGCCCATATATGCAAATGTATAGTCCATTAACATGGAAAAATGACTCCTCGTTTTTATCTCACAGCCATGCCATGATTTAAACGCTAATGTTAATTCATATTTTCATGGTTGCTATGGTGAGTATTTAAATGTTCTACAAGTTGCTTCCTCCCCGGAGCTGGCCCGTGCAGATCAAAGGCGGGGGCCACCCAGCCACCCCATCCTAGTAATGAGCCTGGGAACCAAAATCCCACAGGACCGGCTCCTGCTATGTCCTGGGGTACCAACGCCCAGGACATAGCTGTTTGCTCTGACTTGGCGGGAGCTTTGACAGCTCCCGCCAAGTCACATCAAACACGAACTCCGCTCTCAGCAAGCAAGAGCTCCGAAACTGCTCCCGCTTGCTGAGAGTGAGTTTCCTGTCTGTTTCCCTGCCTGCTGGCAAGTGGATAGGGATACAGATGAAAGGATTGCTCTCACACACAGGGAGCTGCATGTGAGAGCAATGCTGGCTCATACAGGAGGAGGAGAGCCAGCTGGGACCGCGGGGCAGTGAGGCTCCTCGCGGTCCCGGGGGGAAAGGAGGATAAAGAGACAAAATAAAGGTCATAAACGAGGACTAAGATGAAGAATAAAGGTCAGAAATTAGCAGAAAGAGGCAGAATAAAGGTCAGCAACGAGCAGAGAGAAGCAAAATAAAGTTGCGAAACGAGCAAAAAGAAGCAGAATAGATGTCAGAAATGAGCAGAAAAAGGCAGACTAAAGGTCAGCAATAAGCAGAAAAAGGCAAAATAAAGGTTAGAAACGAGCAGAAAGAGGCAAATTAAAAGGTAAGAAACAAGCAGAAAAAGTCAAATAGAGGTGTGAAATTTGCAAAAAGAGGAAGATTAGAGGTGAGAAATGAGCAGAAACAGGCAAAATAAAGGTGAGAAACGAGCAGAAAGATGCAAAATAAAGGTGTGAAACAAGCAGAAAGAGACAAAATAAAGGTCAGAAACCAGCAGAAAGAGGCAAAATAAAAGAAAGAAATGAGCAGCAAGACTCAAAAGAAAGATCAGAAACAAGCAGAAAGAGGAAAATAGAGGTCAGAAACTAGCATAAAGAGGAAAATAGAGGATCAGAAACGAGCTGAAAGAGGCGGAATAGAGGTCAGAAACGAGCAGCAAGAGGCAGAATAAAGGTCAGAAACGAGCAGAAAGAGGCAAAATAAAGGTCAGAAATCAGCAGAAAGAGGTAAAATAAAAGACAGAAATGAGCGGAAAGATGCAAAATAAAGATCAGAAACTAGCAGAAAGAGGAAAATAGAGATCAGAAACAAGCAGAAAAACACACAATAAAGGTCAGAAAGGAGCAGAAAGAGGCACAATAAAGGTCAGAAAGGAGCAGAAAGAGGCAAAATAGAGAACAGAAATGAGCCGAAAGAGGCAAAATAATGGTCAGAAACAAGAAGAAAGAAGAAAAATAGAGATCAGAAACTAGCAGAAAGATACAGAATAAAGGTCAGAAACGAGCAGAAAGAGGCACCCAACGGCCCTCAGCAGCAAAAGGAACTTCATCTCTCAACCATTAGTGCACCAGGGGGCACGTTTGCAGAGTGGTCACGAAAGAGGGCGGGCCGCCGACAAGGTCTCAGCAATCACGCTGTGGGGGAATTACTGGTGGCAACAATTGTAGTTCTTGGCCCCCAAGGGACCCTCAGCAGCCAAGGGGAATTCATCCCTTAACCAGTAGTGCCCCAGGAGGCATGTTTGCACTGTGATTGAGAAAGGGGGTGGGGCCTCTGACGAGGTCTCAGCAATTGACCTGTGCGGAACTTACTGGTGCTAACATTAAGATTTCTTGTCCCCCAAGGACCCTCAGCTGACAAGTGGATATCATCCCCTGAACACTAGTGCACCAGGAGGACATTTGCAGAGTGGCTGAGAAAGGGCGTGGGGCCTCCGACGAGGTCTCAGCAATTCAGCTGTGGGGGACTTACCGGTGGCAACAATAGTGGTTCTTGGCCCCCAAGCGCCTTCAACAGTCAAGGGGACTTCATTCCCCAACCAGTAGTGCACCAGGAGGCACGTTTGGAGAGTGGTTGAGAAAGAGGGTGGGGCTTCTAATGAGTGCTCCGCCATCCTACTGTGGGGGACTTACCGGTGGTAACAATGGGGTTCTTGGCCCCCAAGGACCCTCAGCAGCCAAGGGGACTTCAGCCCTTAACCAGTAGTGCACCAGAAGGCACGTTTACATTGTGTGTGAGAAAGGGGGCAGGCCTCTAATGAGGTCTCAGCAAACGTGCTGTGCGGAACTTACTGGTACTAACATTAGGAGTTCTTGGCCCCCAAGGACCCTCAGCAGCCAAGAGGACTTCATCCCCCAACTAGTAGTGCACCAGGAAGTACATTTTCAGAGTGGCTGAGAAGGGGGTGGGGCCTCCGACGAGGTCTCAGCAATTCAGCTGTGGGGGACTTACTGGTGGAAACAATAGGTGTTTTTGGCCGCCTAGGACCATCAGCCGCCAAGGGGACTTCATCCCCTTACCAGTAGTGTGCCAGGAGGCACGTTTGCAGAGTGGTTGCGAAAGGGGGTGGGGCCTCTAACAGGGACTCAGCAATGCCACTGTTAGGGACTCACAGGGACCAAGTAAGCCCTGCTGACTGTCCTCCCCTTCTTTTAAACTGTGCTGTTTTTATAGCTGCTCTGCTTTTCTTATATATTATTGATGCTGACTCTCTTTTAATCATTTGCACGCTTTGCACTATCGGGGGGCATACTATTGAAAAACTGTATTTGCTCATACCGTATTGCTCATTTGCACTTTCACTGGAGGCTCACCTCCATAGCACGAGCAGGATCACGCCCCGGTCCGCCGCAGCTGAGTGCTGTTTGCGCGGAGGGCAGGGTGATCACTAGGCAGTTCCGGTGGGCCAGGCCTGGAGGAACACCTACTTCCAGTGGTGAGCGGTCTAGCTGTTCCGCCACCACGCTATTTAAACTGCATGGACCGGACGCGCTGCGGACCGAGTAAGCCCTGCTGACTGTCCTCCCCTTCTTTTAAACTGTGTTGATTTTATAGCTGCTCTGCTTTTCTTTTATATTATTGATGCTGACTCTCTTTTAATCATTTGCATGCTTTGCACTATCGGGGGGCATACCATTGAAAAACTGTATTTGCTCATACCGTATTGCTCATTTGCACTTTCACTGGAGGCTCACCTCCGTAGCACGATCACGCCCCAGTCCGCCGCAGCTGAGTGCTGTTTGCGCGGAGGGCAGGGTGATCACTAGGCAGTTCCGGTGGGCCAGGCCAGGAGGAACACCTACTTCCGGTGGTGAGCGGTCTAGCTGTTCCGCCACCACGCTATTTAAACTGCATGGAGCGGACGCGCAGCGGACCGTGTAAGCCCTGCTGACTGTCCTCCCCTTCTTTTAAACTGTGTTGATTTTATAGCTGCTCTGCTTTTCTTTTATATTATTGATGCTGACTCTCTTTTAATCATTTGCACGCTTTGCACTATCGGGGGGCACACCATTGAAAAACTGTATTTGCTCATACCGTATTGCTCATTTGCACTTTCACTGGAGGCTCACCTCCGTATCACGATCACGCCCCAGTCTGCCGCAGCTGAGTGCTGTTTGCGCGGAGGGCAGGGTGATCACTAGGCAGTTCCGGTGGGCCAGGCCAGGAGGAACACCTACTTCCGGTGGTGAGCGGTCTAGCTGTTCCGCCACCACGCTATTTAAACTGCATGGAGCGGATGCGCAGCGGACCGTGTAAGCCCTGCTGACTGTCCTCCCCTTCTTTTAAACTGTGTTGATTTTATAGCTGCTCTGCTTTTCTTTTATATTATTGATGCTGACTCTCTTTTAATCATTTGCACGCTTTGCACTATCGGGGGGCACACCATTGAAAAACTGTACTTCCGGTGGTGAGCGGTCTAGCTGTTCCGCCACCACACTATTTAAACAGCATGGGGTGGATGCGCGCAGCGGGCGCTCCGGCGGCACGCCGAAGGCGCGCCAAAGGCAAGCCCGTCTGCGCCCGTCCGTGCCTGGACCGTGCCCAGGGCCATAAACCCTGATCCAATTAAGCCAGATGTTTTGCAATACACAAACGAAGAGATCCGTAAACTAAACAAGCTAGATTTTAACCTAGGCTGCAATAGATGTATCCTGGACAATGGATTTTGGCCTTATCAGTTTACATGCGCCTGTGGTTTCTCACTCCCTGATCAACATATGATGAAAATAGGCTATACCTCTAGCACGAAGCCAAAACTAAAACAGCCACATACTCACAGATGGACAGAGGTACACTGTGGCCTAATTAATGTGAGGTCACTTGCCAAACATAAAGTTGAAATAGCAGACACCATCCTGCAATATAATCTGGATGTGTTATTCCTCACGGAAACATGGGCAGACCCAGCGTCTGATCCTGACTTTGTGATCGCAGTTCCACAGGGCTTTGTTTCATCTAGACTTGACAGACCCATTAAGAGAGGGGGTAGGCTTGGGGTTATTTACCGTGAACATTTGAGAGCCACGTTCTCCCCAGCGTCCGATCCTCATTACGAAGGGTTGAACTTCTTGCTAGAATTAAAACCAAAAAATACCTTTAAGGGTACCCTAGTTTACCGCCCTCCTGGGTCTAGAATGAATTTCATTACTAATTTAGACTCACTAATAGAACCTTACCTCTCCACAAAGAGGTCTACGATCCTGGGTGATTTTAATATACACCTTGAGGTGTTGTCAGATAAAGACACAGCCATGCTTACGGAAACTTTAGGCACGTTGGGATTAATACAGTTGGTACACAAACCTACGCACGAGGCAGGGCACACCCTTGACGGTATATTCTCCTCGGTACCAGGGATGACAGTGAAAGATATCTATCCTCTCGTCTGGTCAGATCATTCCTTAATCATATTTGATTATCCATCTCAAACCACACCCGAAGCCAGGGCTGCTAAAGTACAGGAAAAAACCTACAAAGCATGGAATAAGAAAGATATAAACATGCTTGAACTCCAACTGGAACAGACACGACCGACCTTGAGCATGCAGGTGGATCAGGCTGTTGAGGAATATACAGATTGGCTTAATGACGCCTTTACGGCTACAGTGCCGATCTGTAAAAACTCTGGGAACCGCACTCAACCCTCAGCCCCCTGGTTTACAGAAGCTCTGCGACAAGAGAAACAAAAATGTTGCAGACTGGAAAGGCACTGGAGAATGAATTATGAGGCAGAAGAAAAAAATAGTTACAAACATGCACTAGCCAATTACAAATCCCCACTAGCTACTGAAAAAAGGATCTTCTTCACCCAACAGATAGACCATTCCAAAAACTCAGCAAAAGAGCTATTTGTGGTGGTAAAGAAGCTCACAACCACACCCAATAGATCAACACCAGGTAGCAGTCAATCCTTATGTGATGGCATTGCCAGTGCATTTCGGAATAAAGTCAACAATATATATATAAGATTTTCTCTGCCACCTCCAATAAGCCAGTCGAAGAGCCCCCTATTACTGAGACTAAAGAGAACGGGCTTCTGTCTTTCCCACAGGTATCTAGTGAGCTGGTGGGAAAACGTATTCAGGAAATCAAATCAGGATCCCCGCTGGATCCTTGCACCCCTGCAGTTCTAAAAAATATAGCAGGGGAGGTAAGTCCAATATTAACAAACATATTTAATAATATTTTTTTATCAGGCACCTTCCCAGCAGTCTGGAAAGATCCAGCCATTCTCCCTTTATTAAAAAAAGCAAATCTGGACACATCTATAACCAGCAATTATCGCCCAATTGCCAGGCTGCCTTTCCCCGCAAAAATGGTGGAGAAAATAATGAACGCCCAACTTACACAATTCATTCAAGAAAATGGATTACTCGACCCCTCTCAGTTTGGTTTTCATCCAGGGTATAGCATGGAGACAGCACTTTTCAAGGCCCCCGAGGAGATCAGAGCAGTGATGGATAAGGGAGGTGCCGCTGTGCTGATTCTCCTCGATTTGTCAGCGGCCTTCGATACCGTCCACCATGGCATATTGCTACAGCGTCTTGAACACATAGGGGTTAAGGACCATGCACTTTCCTTAATATCATCGTTCTTGAAGAATAGAAAACAGACGGTGTCTCTAGATCAGTTTCAGGCAACTCCTTACATACTACCATGCAGGGTCCCTCAGGGCTCTTCGCTAAGCCCATCCTTATTTAATGTTTACGTGCCAGAACTAGCCCCGTTAATACAACAGTTTGGTTTCAATCTGACATCATATGCCGACGACACTCAGATTGTGGTCGCGGCATACAAAAACACAATATCCCCTGCAATGCAGTTTCAAAAATGCATGAGAGAAATCAGCTACTGGATGGGAAGACATTGTCTAAAGCTGAACTCGGATAAAACCGAAGTGGTGATTTTTGGTAACCTTCAACCTAAATGCGATGGATTATGGTGGCCGGCTGAAATTGGACAGCTCCCGAATCCAGTAGAGAAGGCCAAAAACCTTGGGGTGCTGACGGACAGCAAATTCACCTACTCCCAACAAACTAACGCCACAGTCTCAGCCTCATTCTATTTGCTAAGGAAACTTAAGAAGGTAATGCCTTATATTCCCACAGATCTCAGGAGAACGGTTGTAATGACTTTAGTGCTATCAAAATTGGATTACTGTAATGGCCTATACCTCGGGTTACAGAAACAACATCTGAAAAAACTTCAGATGGTGCAGAATGCTGCAGCCAGGCTTTTATTGAATATACCTAAGTATCAATCAATTAAAGAGGAGATCCAGAAGCTTCATTGGTTGCCTGTAGCGCAACGTATCAAGTTTAAGGCACTCTGCCTAGCCTACAAAGCATTAATAATACAGGACCCGTACCTTTGAAAAACCTCTTCTCCTGGTACCACCAAGGTGGACAGTTAAGGTCTACCAATGCCATATTAATGCTGGTACCAAGGATCCGAACCTCGAGTTGGGGAGGCCGAAGTATTGGCTACTGTGCAGCCAAGCTATGGAATACACTCCCTGCACACATGAGAGAGGCTAACTCCCTCATCTCCTTCAGAAAAGAATTGAAAACTTGGTTATTTTTAAATTAATTCCACCTCCTTCCTACCTTCTCAGGGTTTATGTTCCGGTTCAGCGCCAAGACACCCCAGGGTATTTGCGCGCTTTAGAAATCATATTAACATTAACATTAACTGGTGGCAAAAATAGGAGTTATTGGACCCAAGGACCCTCAGCAGCCAAGGGGACTTCATCCCCCAACCAGTAGTGCACCAGGAGGGGTGTTTGCAAAGTAGTTGAGAAAGGGAGCGGGGCTTCCGACGAGATCCCAGCAATCCCTCTGTAGGGGACTTGCTGATGGCAACAATGGGGGTTCTTGGCTGCCTAAAACCCTCACCAGCCAAGGGGACTTCATCCCCCAACCAGTAGTGCACCAGTATGCGTGTTTGCAGAGTGGTTGAGAAAGGGGGCGTGGGACCCTAAGAGGTCTCAGCAATCCCACTTTGGGGGACTTACTGCTGGTAACAGGAGCGGTTCTTGGCCCCTAACTACTATTAGCATTCAAGGGGACTTAATTAGAGGTGGCAGAGCAATACTCCGCATGCTCATGGAACTCTATGGAATTTGGCTGAGTTGTTCAGTAAGACCGCGGAATTCCGCAGAGTAAAACTCCTCGAGCTCCAATCAGGCCTAGCAGAAAGAGCAAAAATAGAGGCCAGCAACAAGCTGAAAGAGGCAAAATAAAGGTCATAAGTGAGTAGACAAAAGGCAGAAAATGAGTAGACCCCACTCAGGCACTTATGCGTCCACTCACAGAACAACTCAGACACTCACACACCCACTCAGACACTCACACACCCTCTCAGAGACCCACTCAGATACTCATGCACACACTCACACCACCAGTGAGACACTCATGTACTCACTCACACACCCACTGAGACATTGATGCACTCACTCACACACTGACTCTCAAAGGCTACAGGTTACAGTTAGGAAATAACATTAATAAACCATAGGTATTCACTCAAATATCCAAAGGTTACAGGGATGTTATAGTTAGGAAATAGAATTAAAAACGCCTTAGAAATTCATTTAAAAAATCTGAGGTTACAGGGATGGTATAGTTAGGCTCAGAGTTCCCTCGTACAAAGCCAAAGAAATACAGCAGTTTTAGTTACCTGAGCTAACTATAACTTATGCCCCTCAATGCACTGCTTATGACCTCACATATTACATCACTCATGACATGGTCAGTGACATCACTGATGACATCTCAGATGACATCATCCATAGAACTACTCACACACCCACTCACATTCCCATTCATAAACTCATACAAATGCTCATGCACCCACTCACTCATGCATTGAGCCACACACACACCCACTCACTCATACATACATGCACTCACACAACCAGTCACTCACCCATACAGATACTCACACACCCACTCACATCCTCATACAGATACTAACATGTGTACTCAGTCACCTAAAAAGTCACTGAGACAACCACATTTATCTCCCATAGAGCCTCTCTCATACTCACTCACTCATATGGCCACTCAAACACTCACTCACTCACCCATACTCCCACTTACACTCCCATTCATGCACCCATACATCCACTCATGTACCCTCTCATTCACCATTTACAGCCACATGCACATCCACTCATTCACCCATACAGTCACTCGCATAGCTACTCACTTGCTCATACAGCCACTGACATAGCCACTCGCTCACCCATACAAAAATTCACACAAACACTCACTCAGGTATACAGTCTCTCACATACCCAGTCACTCATTCATACCATATACCACATATACACCCACTCACTCACCCATACACTCACACAGCCATTTACCCATACAGCTATTCACACACCCACTTATTTACACATACAGCCCCAACATATAGCTACTCACACACCAACTTATTCACCCATACAGTCACACACACCCACTCACACACAGAGAGACACAGTTACACAGACACTCACATAATCTATGCTTTAAAATAGAATCACTCTTTAGTAGTACACAAAGTAAACTAATGTAACTTTTGTGATACCGTAGTATATATGTTTGACACTCAGAAACCTCTAGAAAAAACTCACTGGATAATGTTATTAGTGATGTCATTTGAGATGTCATCAGCGATGTCACTGACAATGTCATGAGTGATGTAATATGTGAGGTCATAAGCAGTGCATTGCAGGGGCACAAGTTATAGTTAGCTCAGGTCCCTGTAACTTCTGAATTTCTATGGTTTTATATGAGTGAAATCAGAGCCTAATTATAATGTCCCTGCAAACTTTGGGTTTTTCAGTGAATTTCTAAGGTTTCTTAAATTGTATTTCCTAACTTTAACATCCCCGTAACCTTTGGTTTTTCAGTAAATTTCTTCATTTTTTTAAATTTAATTTCCTAAATGTAACCAATAACCTTTGACAGTGAGTGTGTAAGTGAGTGCATGAATGTCTCAGTAAGTCTGTTATTGGGTGTGTGAGTCTCTGAGTGGGTCTGTGAGTCGGTGTGAGAGTGTCTGAGTGGGCCTGTGTATGGGTGTGTGTGTCTGAGTCCTCTTTGTTTTACCCTCTTCTGCTCTGTTTTGCGTTTTCTGCTTGTTTTTCTGCCTTCTGTTTTAACTTTCTTGCTCATTTTTCTGTCCTCTTTTTTTGCCTCTTTCTGCCCATTGCTGAATTTGAACCTCTATTTTGCCTTTTTACTGCTCGTTTCTGACTGTTATTCTGCCTCTTGCATGTCTGCGGGCAGGAGATGAAACTTACGCTTCCAGCTGGCGGGAGCAATTTGATAGCTCCTGCCCACTGGAACCGGAGTGTTTGCTTTTCCTTCTCCTGCCAAGCAAAATCAAACAGCTATGTCCTGGGGGGTGGCCACCCCAGGACATAGCAGGAGCTGGCCCTGGGGGTGGCAGTCCCCAGGGCCATTAATGGCTCCAGGATGGGGGCAGTGTGGCCCCCTCCTTTGTTGGAGTAGGGACTGCCCTGCAGCCGCAGCCCATGCAGGTAAGAGTGGTGGGGTCGAGTGGGGGGGATTTCGACACACAAGGGAAAATTAATTATTTATTTAATTTTCCCTCGTGGGCGTCTGTCGAATCTCCCTCAAACCCGGCCTCACCGCTCTTACCTGCATGGGCTGCTCCTTCTGCTCTGGGGAGGCGGCGGTCCCCGGGGCCGCAAACGGACCAGGAGGGGAGCCGTGCAGCCCCCCTACCATTATTAAAAATTGATTTAGGCTCAAGGGAAGTGGTTGGACCTGGGTGGGTCTGTTAACCCCCTCATTATACATCAAATAGCCCCGGGGTGTTAGTGGTCCCTGGGGCACGGAGGTCTGTGAAGCCCCCCCAAATTTCTTTGTTTTATCCCCGGGGAGGTGGCCGTCCCTGGGGCTGCAGGAGAGGCGGTAGGACCCCCTGCATTAATTAAAACAATAGCCCTGGTGAGGTGGCGGTCCCCGGGACATGGGGGGACAGCAAGACCCCATTATTACTTATGCATAAGCCCTAGGGAGGTGGTGGTCCCTGGGGAACAGGGCAGTCCGCAGGGCCCCCCATTTGTTTTAAACAATAATGGCCACATGCCCCGGGACCAGGGCCACCTCGGGGCTTAATAATAGAGAAGGGCAGAAGCCCATGCTTCTATTTTTTTTTTATGGGAGCTGCAGCTCCAGCACAGCTCCTGCAGAAATTATTTGTTTTAAAAAGGTTTTTTGCCCTGATGTGGTCCCTCTGTGACCACCCCCCCCCCCCAAGAGGCCTAGGGGGTCAGGTTATTCACACCCTGCCCTCTTCTTTAATTTTTTTACGTTATTTGTGGGATTCAGATCAAGCCGAGTCCCAATATGGCTGCCAGCACTTCCTGGTTTAAAGTGTTGGCAGCCAACCAGATCTCAGCAGGAGGTCAGGAGTGATAGCGGAGCCTTCGCATTCCTATATATACAAATTTGAATTTCGGTTAATATCTCTAAAGCTCTTCCCATGTAAACTAGGTACTAAATATAACTACCTGTAGGATATATATATATATATATATATATATATATATATATATATATATATATACACACACACACAAAGGTTAAATTAACATTATAATAACGTGAAACGTTCAGTGACAATGTAACATAATAAACCAAAAAACACTGAAATTTACCAGTTAAAATTAAGGTAAATATAACCTGTGCCCCCTCCATAAACAGTGTTGTCAGCAATTATGTCATTTCAGATGTTGCACTCATGTTGTGAATAATTTTTTTAAAATATCTTTATTGACTTTTATTCATCAACAATAACAATGAAAGTCAAAGTGCAACATCAGTTGCTCTGATATGTCATTGTATGCATAGTGAAAACAGCTCCTCCCGCCCCTTTCTATTCGCCGACTTCTGAAGGTACAAAGAGAAAAGTTCAAAGTATCACATATCTGTGGTCTATAACCTTCACACTTCTTGGCATTATATTAAAAGAACGCAATGAACCATACTTTGCAAGACAACAGGCACATCCCAGCACGATATCACTACTGTCGGCATCTAAAAAGAGCAGATGATGCTTACATGGACACATGGGCAGTGAGGCAAACCGAGTGATAGTGGTCACATCGTATCAGTTCAGTTCTCAAGTTGCCACCACCATCCCATCTCCGGCATCCTGAGGATGGATTAACAGATAATTATGTAACGGGTCCCATATGTCTATGAGTCGAGACCAATGAGGCATTAGTTCAGCATAGAAGGACAGTTGGTCATTACAATAAATCAGGTTAGAGAGCCTATCCTTGAACTTCAGCACTCTCCCCCACCACCAGCGATAGGCAACTCTTCTTTTTTGCCAAGAGGAGGGCAAGCACCACATATTTCCTGAAGCTTGCCTTGATCTCCCTGTGTGCCCCAAGAGAGCCAAGAGAAGGGTGAGCATCAGATCCTGACCTATCATGACAGAGTGCTGTGGAAACCTCACCCCAGAAAGCTTGTATTGGTCCACATATCCATGCAAGGTGAAGGATATCCACCCCAATCATGCCACATCTGGTACATTTGTCATTGGGGCGCAGCCGGTAGCGGGGAAGTCTAGGAGGGGTATAGTATACTCTGTGGAGAAACTTATAGTGGATAATACGGAGCCTACTACTAAAGGCCATCCTCCCTGTTTGTACACAGCAGTATTTCCATTGATCATCTGTAAGGATAGTCCCTATATCCACTTCCCACTGGGCTCGCACCTGTCCCCAATCGTATGGAGCCTCAGTTTGTGCTGTGCGATATAAAAGGGAAATGAGATGATGTGGAGTTTCAGCCTGAAGTAAGGTACATAGGGCATCCAAACTAGGAGGTTCATGAGGGAACTCCTGGGAGGCAGCTTTCACATTATGGGGTCGATTACGAAGTCGTTCGGAAAGGCTCCGAACAGCATTCGATTCGTCTGAATCTGATTCGGAACCCGCCTTTCCGACCGACTTGAACACTTTTCCCAATGACCGATTACGATGGCTGGAAAGCATTCGAACTGTCTGACTTGCTTCCGAAAGGCATTGAGATTAGAATGTTAGATTCAGACAGCCTTTCCAAATCAGTTGTGCCGACACAGATCGGCTGCCAGA
The DNA here is from genome assembly GCA_963921515.1 of Calotriton arnoldi. Taxonomy (NCBI): domain Eukaryota; kingdom Metazoa; phylum Chordata; class Amphibia; order Caudata; family Salamandridae; genus Calotriton; species Calotriton arnoldi. The sequence goes on along the minus strand of CAWUFW010015452.1, from coordinate 126,590 downwards.
ATCTGAATTTGGGGGCCTGTAGCAGGCCCCCTGTCACCCGGGGTCATCCGAATCGGGCCCGTGGGGGTACACATGGGTCCCCCTTTCCCATGCATGCACAGTGTGGCAGGCACCATGGGGCAAGGTTTTCCCCAACCACCTCTTTTGTCAATGAGAGCCTTTGTTCTCGTTGGGAACACAGGCTCCCATTGAAGTCAATGCGAGTCCTACCGAACGATGTCCGAAAGCATCGTAATCGTTCGGTCGGACTCGCAGAACCCGATTTAGTCAGAAACGATTCCGAAACCGATTCGGTCGGAAGAGTTTCCAGACGACATCATAATCGGCCCCTATGTCGTAATCTAATGTACAGAAAGATGTCTAATCAGAATGGCGCCCCACCACTAAGAAAATCAGCACGGGTCACAAAGGAGCCCTCTCGATAAAGATCCCCCCAGTGTTGACATCTGCATTTCTGGAGTAATTGCCTGCAGGCATTCTCATGTGTGACCGGCACCAGTGGATGATAAGGAAGCGGAATAAGCGGGGAGTACAGCAACAGTTTTCCTAGTTTTTGGGCCAGTCTATGCCAGACGTCAGATGTACAGGTGACCGTGGAGGTCGCCAATGCGGTTGAGGGTGATAAGGACCCCAAGTATGATGATGGGGGAACGAGGATTATATAACCCTGTTCTACTGCAAAATGCCGCAGCTAGGCTTATCCTGAATATTCCCAGGAGGGCTCCGGTAGGAGAAGCTTTAAAAAAACTACACTGGCTCCCAATACAGGCTAGAGTTACATTTAAGGCTCTCTGTATCAGCCATAGTATCCTTAGGAAAAAAGGGCCGCGCTTTCTGACCCCCCTTCTGACGGCTTACCAACCATCTCGGAATTTGAGATCTCTTGGCAGTATGAGAATGACTGTGCCTAAGGTGCGGAGGGCCAGGGCTGGGGGGAAGATCTTTTGGGTTCCTGGCAGCAGAGGCCTGGAATAAGCTTCCTGTGGACTTGAGGATATCTGAGTCAGAACCTTGGTTCCGTAAGAAATTGAAAACCTGGCTCTTCCGTGATTCAGGGGGCGGTCGTCAATACTCTGCTGCCTTCCTTGCTTAGAGGTTATGTAGGTAGTCGATTAGTGTGGCATGGGTTGGGGCTCTCAGTTGTCCTAGTGCGGGGACACTCCGTTGGGAGTAACCATTGCGCTTTACAAACTTCTTAATAATAATAATAATAATAATGTGGAAGGAATGGAGTAGGTCTGTACCAGCGTATGGAATAATGCGCCTGGGCGCACAAATAGAACAACTCCATATCTGGTGCCTCATACCCTCCATTAGAGAATGGCAGTGTGAGAGTGTCCCATTGAATATGGGGTTGTTTGCCTGCCCATGCTAGTCTTACCATCTGAGTTTTAAGCACCTGATAGAAGTAGAGCCCCAGTGGGAGAAGTACATTGAGGAACAGATATAAAAATGTAGGTAGTATGATCATTTTCGGTTCACTGGCAGAATATCGACCTCAAAAATATTGAGGGAAAAATATAGGATACAAAAATCTCGACTTGCTATACTTGAAAAGGTAAGTACAAAAATATCTAAAAAAAATATTGTTTACAATAATGTAGTTGTATTAAATATCGATTTTTACATATACATAATTAAAAATATTAAAATAAACATATATTAAATAGTAACATTAATTTTTAAAACACTCAAATATATTTAAAAGTATATTTTAACAAATATAACAAAAATATTTACTTTTAAAAATGTAGACACATATATATATATATGTACATATATATAAAACAAATAAATAAATTAATATTTTAAATAATATTATCATTTAAAAAATCGTAAATAATATAATAAAAAAATATATGTATACATATTTAAATATACCAAAAACGTAAACTATTACAAAAGGAAACCAAATTAATTTTAAATAAAAATGAAACACATATTTCTTACAATTTGATTAAAAATAAATTACAAACAAAAAGAGTATACATTATAAATATTATTATTATAATAAATCAAACAAATAATTATAAAAATTATAACAATATAAAATAAAATATTGAACATTAAAATACAAATACGTTTAAAATTCCCACTACATTAAAAAACATTTTTAAACTGAAGAAATATTAAAATAAGTACTCCCACTTTACACAACACAACAAACAATTTAAAATCACACAAAAATAATATTTACTTCTCAAATTACAATAAAAATAACATTACATAAAATATAACAGTGCAAAATACTACAATTTAGTATTCCCACTACAATTAAAACAACAATAAAATTCCTAATTAACAAAAAAATATTAAAATTTCCACTACACTCAACGCAACAGTAGGGAAAGTGTTGAATTGCAGAGGGGGGAAATTTACTATTCCCACTCCAGCCAGTGCAAATGTAGGGAAATTGCTTGATTGCGGAGGGATAAAATGTACTATTCCCACTCCAATCTGTGCAAAAGTAGGGAAAGTGTTGGATAGCAGAGGGGTAAAATGTACTATTCCCACTCCAGTCAGTTCAAAAGTAGGGAAAGTGTTGGTTTGCGGAGGGGTAAAATTTACTATTCCCACTCTAGTCATTACAACAGTAGGGAACGTGTTGGAAAAAATATATTATTCCCACTACAGTCAGTACTACAATAGAAACAAATAAAAGGTCTACGAAAACTAATTTAAATTTTTTTTTAAATGTAATATATTAAATTTAAACAATGAAAATTAAAAAAATTCTCAAAAAATTAAAAACATCATAATACTATTACAAATAATATTAAACATTAAATGCAATGTTATTTCACATATGTTAATCTTAAAAATGATTTATTAATAAATAAATTCATAAAATATATTTAGTTATAATTTCCTTCCACCATCTACCCCTACAAAACTTACAACCAAAACCTAACACTAAAATAAAAACACACATATTTTACAATATTAACATAAATATGTATTAGCAGAAAATATATATATTTAATTAAAAAAAAAGTATGCAATTACATTTATGTAACTTTCCACAACATACCCCCACAAAATATACACCATGCTCCTAAAATGTAATAATAAATTAAATACACATTTAAATATAGAAAAAAGCACGATTAAAAAAATTGAAAATGTTTATAACATAAAATTGATTTAGTTTCCACCCTATACCCCTATAAAGCCCACAACCCACACCAAAAATAAATAAACAAATTACACAATTAACATAATTAATTATCAATTAAATAATTCATATTAATAAAAAAACTATTATTTACAATTAAAATACTTCCCACCCTCTACCCCAAAACCCCCATACCCCATATATAAAAATGTATTTAAAAAACAATATTTACAATATTAACCTAATTAATTACCAATTTCAATAATTAACAATAAAAAAATTATACAATTGACACAATTATTAATTATTAATTAAATAAATAATATTTTACGATAAATAAACATTAATTTCTTATAAATATAAGGTGCTGTGTGCAAATATTCGTAAAGTAAAGTTTAACCCAACATCTCTGAACTTGTTGAGTAAAATGCTTTGTGCACATATCGTTAAATAAAATGATGTCCTAACATCTCCGACATTTTGGGTATATTTAGCAAGATACATTGTTGCATACATGTAACGGTTACATGTAGCATGGTTGTGGGGTGCCATTAATAGCCTTTTTGCCACAGTGGGATAGCTGACTCCCCCTTGACCGTCCTGATGGGGCAGTTCAGACCTGATGAGTATAAGAGTTGGCTATCAGCTTTTGGACCATCTTGGGATCTTGCGTATTAGTGACTTGCAGGAGCAGGGAGGCTCTGAGCTTGTCTACAAACTTCCCACACCTAGTGTCACAATCCTGCTGCCGGTTATGCACTGACTGCATGACACAGGTGTGTTGGGCATCATGGACGCACCCCTCTCAGAACTACAACTCCCGACAGGCAACGCGAGTCACGTTTCATGTGACGCTGACGCGACGCCAGTTACGGGATAAAGGGCGGCGGAAGGAATCACTCGCTGCCGATAATTCAAGGATAGTCGTAGCAGACTTCTCTCACGGACAGCAGACTTCTGGGTGGTAAGAGTGCGAAAGCACAAGCTATCGTATTGTCAACTGTTGAAGGAGGCAGAGGAGTTTCCTAAACTTCGCTAGTTCCTCCAATGTCGTGACTCCTCTGTTGGCTGGGACCAGTTCATTTGGTCTCGTGCAGAGGAGCCTCTGGGTTTTCAGAGCCCGTTTCGTTTGGAATGGCATGACCCTCCCCGTTGGAGAGACAACATTAATCACAGGTCTCATGCGGGGAGGTTAAGGACGCCTTGTCCATATTGTGGGCAATTGTGGTCATATAGACTTATATATCTCAACTCAGACTTTAATCGTGGTTGAGCATTTGACGAGCTGGTTATTCATTTAACCGGGATTATACTCCTAACATGCTGGTGTTATTGTACGGAAACGAACAAACATGAGCATGACACCAACTGGATAAGGGCAAGACTGCTATTGTTACCTGTTCCAGTTGCACCCCCTCACCTTTTTTCTTGTTTTTTGTTCTCCTTAATAATCATATAGGAGAGAGTTACCAGAGAGGGTGTGCCATCATTCAAGGCACGGCATATCGGGCCTCACTTCATGTGCCCGTTTGGTAGGTGTAGTAGGGGGGAACCAGTACACGCATAGTACAGTGTCAGGAATTCTCTAGTTCTTGCCAATATATGTTCCTTTTGTCTTTCACTAGTTTCATGTTGTGTTCCTGCCACCACCCTCGGCTCTCTTCTGTAAATCATACTACACCTTCTTTATTTTCAGGTGGGTGTGGTAGACGTTGTGTATCATGTCAATTATTGTCTCTTTATCGTGAGTCATAATTTGTGTTACGCTGTGCTCATATTGTGCTCTTGTATCCTTCTCAGATCTCCTTCCCCGCAGTCCCTACCCTTTCCTTCCCCCGCTCGATTGCCCCAACAGTCTGTGTGTCATTCTATGCCAGACTTGGGGCTGTCCAGAGGTGGGCCCCCTTTGAGCATCAACACAATTCTGAGGATCCAGAACGGAGGAGCCTGACACCTAGCTAGAACACATGGGCTGCATTGAGAAAAGCAGAGTGCAGATGCTTCTTGGCAGGTGCGAATGCCTTGAGCTAAAAAGATCAGCTTCAGCAGTCTCCTCCTAGATAAGCCTAGTTTGAAACAGCAGCACAGGCGGTGCAGCCATGATGTTTATACTTGCAAAATCTGCAAGCTCCACCCCTTCCCTGACGGGCCCATGCTGGCTTAAATTCTGTTACTGCTCAGCCTAAGAGTCTCATGTACAGAATCGCTCTGCGGGTCCTTTTCTTTATTGTTTCAAGTAGATATGGTTGAGGTTTCCCCTCCAGGTATGAGGTTTTCAAGGGGAGAAGGGTAACCGAGTTCTTTAGTGAGGATAAGTCTCGGACTCTCGCAGCCGCAGCCACTGCAGGTAAGAGCGGTGGGGCGGTGGGGCCGGCTGTGGGGGATCTCGAGAGACGACCACAAGGGAAAATTAAATAAATAATTAATTTTTCCTCATGGTCATCTCTCGAAATCCCCCCCAGCCAGCCCCACCGCTCTTACCTGCAGCAGCCACGGATGGACTCTCGGGGTTGTCTTCACGTTCCTGTTTATAGCCTTTTTTCAGGCAGTATAGGGGAGTTCCCCATTCTTTAGAGCAGTTTCTTCAGTTTGAAAGGACATGATGGCATCATGCAGATACTGGCACCAGGGGTTGCCCTGGGTCTTGAAAATGACTTTCAAGTGCACTTTTAGCAAGTTGGAAGGTGCCTTCAGGACATATGTATTATTCAGGACATATGCATTATTTTAGTATAGCGGACTTCTGTGTTAGTGTGAGGGGGACCAAATCCCTGCTAGTGCTGCTTATCCCCTGGAAAGGGACCACCATCGTCCTATGCCACAGCACCTGGAGGCGCTACATCATTGCTGCCCTTCACTAATGCACTCAAAGCGTGCCTTGGCTCTCCCACAGCACAGAACGTCTGTGTTAGTGTGAGAGGGACCAGATCCCTGCTAGCTCTGCTTTTTCCCTGGAAAGCAACCACCATCACCACAAACCACAGCAGCCGGAGGCGCTGCATCGTTTCCAGGAAGAGGGCTGGGCCGCCCTACACCAACGCGCTCAAAGTGTGCCCCGGCTCTCCTGCAGCATTGGACCTCTGTGTTAGTGTGAGGGGGACCAGACCTCTACTAGCACTGCTTGTCACCTGCAAAGGGACCACCATCACCACCATCCACAGTGTCCGGAGGCGCTGCATCGTTTCCAGGACTGGGGCAGGTCTGCAATTCATGAATGCACTCAAAGCCTCCCCTGTGGCATGGACAGGCTCATCTGCGCCCATCCGCGGCCGGATGAGGTTGGGCTGGGCCACCCCCCTAACATCAGCCTTTTGGGGTAAGCAACTTCTCCTCCTATATATCGCTTTTTATGTACATAATTTGCCCAGCTACTGTCTATCCCGGGAGTCACCCCGCAGGATACTGTTGCCCACTGAGGAGGAGCCTGCCAGCAAGTACTATTTGCTTTACGTGGTGTGCAATCTTGTGCCCTGAAGGAGTCCTGGAAGGATGTCTAAGCGGAAGTTAGAATCCAGAAAAGGGGGTTCATCAGCCAAAAGAAAGGATACTACTCTCAATGGTTACATCGAAAAGGTAGTGGGAGTAATTAATAAAGAAATCTTGAACGTAGAAAGAAGGCTCTCCCTTGCTCCCACGTCCTCCAGCGTTGATGCAGACGCAACACCTAATCCTTCTTGGCCCCTATAAGCCATCCAGAAGAGGCTGCCTCTGTGGCCAATAACATTGGGATTCAGTCACAAGCACAGGCCCAATCGCTTCTAGTTTTGTCCCCCCCAAGTGCACCCAACCAAGACTTCCCTTAAGCCAGCTAAACCCCCAAACCATAAACATAAAAAAAGGCAATACCCGCAAAACAAGTAATTCTAGATCTTACCTGGGGCTCTAAGGTGAGCAAGTCGGCAAATAGTGGTGACGTCTTGCGGACAGCACTGAGGCAAGTTGACCTAACTGGGTAAAATTGTAGATGCGATTCTGGATGCTAAATTAATAGGACTGTTTGATTGCCTAAAGTCCATTGAGGCGAATTTAACTAGCCTCATTCAAAGACAGGACACAGGATGTACCAGACCGGCCTGCACGAATGCTAATAATCCTATACCCAGTGTGCAGCAAGATAGCCTCCAGTTCAAAGCTGGGAACTTGAGTAAGATCTGAGGCCTTGGCGATGGCATATGCAAAGGTGAGCCAACTGCATCCCATACAGCATCCCATGCTACATCAGCCCATCAGGTGCAAGGATGCTGAGAGGAGCCACCTCCTGCACGCAATAATACTCCCGCCACTAGTAGCCATTCAGGTCTTGCTGCTGGCACTACTTCTAGGTGCGACCTTCCACCTATGGCCTGCCCCTACGTTATTGTACTTGCAGATGTGCCAACCCTTCGACCTGGTGTAGTGGGGTCAACCAAAGATTTAATCCATAAATCTACCCACTGGTTTCATGACAACATTTGGTGCAGAGACAAGCTATGAAGGGTGGGCTGGGTAGGGAAAATGAAAAATTAATTCTCGGATGACTATGTCATCTTTTTGAAACACGAAGGTAGCAGGGAATTTGATTGGGGCTTTTTCCCAAGGCTGGAATAAGGCCAGTAAAGTCAAGATCTTACCCCATGGCTACTTCTACAGGCCCTTGGTCACTTAATCACCCAATGCAGACAACTTGGAGGGTGCACAGAGCACAAAGCAAGTCCAGACCATTTTATAAGAATCTCGTTCAGAATCGCTTTGGTCCTTTGGGGAGCCTAACCGATGTGGATTGACTCTGGAACGGTCCGAAGAAGTCAGTGTGTGCATTGCAGGAGGACGACCATGGCCTGGGCAGGCACCCTGAAGGACATGGCAAGAGAGTAGATGTTGTAAACCTACTGCACTCCATGCCTCCCTCTCCGGAAATTGGTGGTTCTCCCTTGGGAGAAGGCCCCTGCAAGTTTATCGCATCCTACTCTCCCCGCTGTTGAAAATGACGCTGTGATAATGGTTAGCCCTGTTGACACTAATCACCAGGTAAAAATATTGTTTTGGAACGTTCCTGGGTTATCTGATAAAAAGAATGATGATAGCTGGGCTGTGCTTGTCTTGAGCCACAACATGATATTTTTGTAAGAGACTTGGGTTACGGAAGCTGTAAGCATGGATGGGCATGTTGCCCATATGGTCCCGAGTGCAGGACTTCTGTGTTAGTGTGAGAGGGACCAGATCTCTGCTAGCTCTGCTTGTCCCCTGGTAAGCAACCACCATCACCACAAACCACAGCACCTGGATGTGCTGCATCGTTTCCAGGAAGAGGGCTGGGACGCCCTACACCAATGCGCTCAAAGTGTGCCCCGGCTCTCCTGCAGCATTGGACCTCTGTGTTAGTATGAGGGGGACCAGACCCCTACTAGCACTGCTTGTCCCCTGCAAAGGGACCACCATCACCACCATCCACAGTGTCCAGAGGCGCTGCATCGTTTCCAGGACGGGAGCAGGTCTGCAATTCATGAATGCGCTCAAAGCCTCCCCCGGGCCAAGGACAGGCTCATCTGCGCCCGTCCGTGTCCGGACGAGGCTGGGCTGGGCCACCCCCCTAACATCAGCCTTTTTTGGGTAAGCAACTTCTCCTCCTATATATCTCTTTTTATGTACATAATTTGCCCAGCTACTGTCCATCCCGGGAGTCATCCCACAGGATACTGTTGCCCACTGAGGAGGAGCCTGCCAGCAAGTACTATTTGCTTTACGTGGTGTGCAATCTTGTGCCCTGAAGGACTCCTGGAAGGATGTCTAAGCGGAAGTTAGAATCCAGAAAGGGGGGTTCATCAGCCAAAAGAAAAGCTACTAATCTCAATGGTTACATCGAAAAGGTAGTGGGAGTAATTAATAAAGAAATCTTGAACGTAGAAAGAAAGCTCTTCCTTGCTCCCATGGCCTCCAGCGTTGATGCAGATGCTTTGGCGTATCACCAGGTAAAAATATTGTTTTGGAACGTTCCTGGGTTATCTAAAACAAAGAATGATGATAGCTGGGCCGTGCTTGTCTTGAGCCACAAAATGATATTTTTGCAAGAGACTTGGGTTACGGAAGCAGTAAGCATGGATGGGTTTGTTGCCCATATGGTCCCGACAACCCTTTCCCACTCCGGCCGAGCCAAGGGAGGACTAATGGCCTACTTTCGAGTTATTAATTTACACAATAAGCTCTAATTTTGAGCTCTACTTTCAAGTTATTAATTTTCATAATGAGCTCTTTGGTATAGATGTGTGCACTAATATTAACACATTGTCTAATTTTATATTGAGTCTCGAAATTTAATTAGCCCACTTGAACACAGGATTCCATATTGTGGTGGGTGGTGATTTTAACATTACACCTGGCCATATGTCACAGTCTAATGAGCTAGCTATCCTGGATAAAGCTTGTACAAGGGGTGTTTCCCAGCAGTGGGACAAGAAAGCTAAGGCTCTTTTAACCATGGTTAATATGTTTGATCTTATCAGCAACTGTGATGTCAATGACCCCGCCTATCTCACGAATGCTACCTATGTTAGGGGGGGAATATGGGTCAATAATTGACTATATTTGTGTGTCTAGGGCTTTAACGGGGAGAGTCCCAAGAGGAAGCACCATTGTAAAGACACTGAGTGACCATAATCCCCTGTAGTTGAGTCTAAATATCCACAAGGGGGAAGGTAGGGCCAGTGGCATCCCTGCTTCATCCTTCACTGTTAAATCACAGGAGCTTTGTCTAGCATGGAGGAATGCTGATCTGGGAGTGGTGATGAAATATTTGTGTGCCAACAACTTTGACATGTTTCTCAATTGCCTATCCCTTCTGGATGATCTCTGGGTTGAGACTAATTGTTTTACCCAACTGGGGCTAGCCATCTGTAACCTCCTTATGAAGTCAATTTGACCTGTTAGCCGAGGGGTCAAGTGGTTTGATTCCTCCTACAGAAAGGTCTCTGCTAACTTGCATAGGGGCTCTCAAGGACAAACCCAGAGACAATCTGAAGATTCAAGATCTCAGAGCTGAGTATAAAGTAGCCCTGTGCAGTAGACGTAAGGAGATTAAAATGGAGTACTGGGATAGGCTGGTTCAGTCTTGTATGCAGAAGGATTCCAGGACCTTCTGGAAGGTGGTTAAGCACAAAGGTATCCTGGGATCCAGCAATAATTCAGTTATCACTTCTATTAGCCCAGAGGCTTGGGTGAACCACTTCAGTGTTCTTTACTGCTCTGGCACATCCCAGGAGAGCCTGAAAGCAGTGTTGGTTTTCCCAATAACAATGAACTTTACCATAGAAGAGATTTGGGAAGCTATCATAAAATCTCCATCTAATAAGGCTCCAGGACATGATGGGATCTGTATGGACATGAATAAATCTGTCCCGAAATTGTGGGCCCCATTATTATGTAATTATTTAATGCTTTTACTAGCAATGGCCTCCTGACTCATGGCATCCTGCCATTGTCGTACCCATCTTTAAAAAGTGCGATCCGCAGTTCCTACGTTGTTATTTACCAATCTCCATGCTGGACTCGTAGGGAGGGTTGTGTTGGACTGCCTTCCATCCTGGGCCAGGGAGATGAACACACTGTCGGAGGTACAATATAGTTTGAGGGAGGGGCTGGGCACTGTGGAGCAATGCCTAAATTTACACTTGCTCATTAGCAAGTACACCATCGAGAAGTGGGGCTCCATCTGCCTAGCATTCATGGATCTGTCTAGCGTCTTCAACAGCGTGGTTAAGATTTAAGTTGTAGGCTGTGTTGAGTGGCCTGGCGGTGGATCCAAGGCTTGTCCAATTTTTGCAGGCCTTGCACTTTGATCTGTCAGTATTCGTTAGGTATGGCCCTACTGGCGCACCTCCACCTTCCCGCTGGCGAAGGGTGTATGCCAGGGATGTGTACTGGCCCCAATTCTATTTCTGTTGTACAGTAATGATCTTGAGGCTGCACTTTCTGCCTGTGCTGCTGATGTCCAGATGGTGGGCAAGAAAAAAAACCAGCGTTACTTTAAGCGGATAGCGCTGTCTTATTGGGGAGAGCACACATTGTCTCAGGAGTTTGTCAGCTTCATGGGATCCCTAGGTTTAGTCACGACTTGCTCGAAAACCTACACTATTTTGTGGCCCCAAATCTGTGAAGCCACAGAGCGTATTCCCTCCAAGGCCACCCGGTTGCCTCAACCCAGGATTCTTCATACCTAGGTCGTCTTCAATGAAAGCAGAAACTGGGAACCCCTCAAGTTAAATCCTCCCAAACGTTTGCTAGTGCCACCGGCTACATCTAAAGCTTAGCCTCATGTACTGGTAGAAAGCCCATGATCCCCCTGTTGGAGGTATTCAAGAGTAAATGCCTCCCCATTCTTATCTATAAGGCCAGCATCTTGGGATATTCCAACACCACTGCCCTGCAGACTGAAGAGAATAGGGTCCTGTATCGTCTTCTAGGTGTATCCCCGGCTTGAGCCAGCTATATAGTTCATCAGGAGCTTGGGGTTGAGTATGTAGAAGACTGTATTAAACTGGCCCCTTTGTCTGTCTGTGCAAACCCACATGCAGGTATCAATAGGAAAGTGATCACTGATTAAAGAGGCTTGGCTATACCCTGATTTCAATATATTAAGCATGAAATGTCTGACCTGGGGAGACCGGAACTCTTTTCTACCCTCTCTGGTATATTCAAGGCTGACTTAACCTGGGTTAGAAAAGCATTCCAAACCAGGAAAAGGCAGCTTAGCGTGGAAGGTGAACTTGCTAAGATTCATTATGGGAGTATGTGAATTTGCAAACTACCCCTAATATGGAGCCGTATTGGTCATGGGTGGATGCCACCTGGAACAGAGTCTTTTTATCCAGATTCAGGCTTGAGTATTGTGAGGTGGCAGTTGAGATTTCCTCTGGGCTACTTTGATTCTAGTAATGTGTTACTCTGTCCTTGTGATGAGTACTCGTCCCAGAGTTTGCTCCATTTAATCTTTGTTTGTAAGTATGGTACACTCTGAAATGTTTTTAGTCCCAATAATTAGAATATGTGGCTTTAGAAGATGTGTCAAGGCAACGCAACAGTTATATTCCCCCACACTTTGTAGTAGCATTTGCTCATTTTTAAAGTGTGCTATCGGCAAAAGAAAATAAATGATTTTTTAACAGACGGATGCCGTAAGCTACATCTGCCTAAACACTGTTAGAGGAGAATCTGCCTGATGGATCTGCCCTAGGTGTTGATCCCCACGGTATGACTCCCTTACCCTGCTTTCTTTTAGCTATACATTTTTAAAATGTTTTTATATTGTCTGTTTTTATTATGTAATTAACGGTTTGCTGTATTTAAATTTGAGGACAACTGAGGCCCTGACAATTGGTTTAATGATGTTTTAATATATGTATTGTGTTTTTATGGGTGTGTTCTACTGCCAAAATAATCATCTGTCTGTATGGTGGATTTGGAAGCTAGTACTTTATTTGCCATGCCACATTTCAGTCTGAGTCTTGACAGACAAGTGTAGAGTGGTTGCTGGAATTTTTTCATTAGCACTGAATGAATGAATGAGTACCTTTGAAATTATATTATCCACTTCCACTGCATATGTACATTAAATTGACCTTTTTCCACCATTACACTGTAGATGTCATTAGGGGTGTTCACAAAGGCAGACTCTCACACTCTACAGTATTTAATTCCTAAAACTAAAAGGTAGGATTGTTTTCCCAGTTATGTCTCTCTTCTTCATGTACTATTCCTACTTTCATTTCTGTGAGTCTGACTAATCTTTTTGCCATTAGCTCCTGCTGCATTAGGTTTGGAATCAGTTAGTTTGACTTGCCCTTATGTTTTAGCACAAATAGTCACATGAATTATGGCTTCACCTCTCTCAAAGCCATCAGCACTTAATCCTGGAAAACTCCTGTGGTTACCCAAATTTAAAAAAATACTCCACGTACCGGCATGCACTCCCTATTTTAGTACTAAGTGGTGATTGGAGATCTTGTAAAGTCTTTTAGTGAAAGAGCTGTACATTTGCATGCTAAGATATAACAGTCATAGATGTTTTTCAGTCTGGTGCATGCTTATCTCATGGGCCAGAGAGTGCCTTGATTTCCAGTTTGTCTACTAGACTGTATTATCATCTTGAGAGGCGGACGATATTGTGTGCCTGTAAAGAGGACAAACTGGGCTTAATTCAACTCTCCAAACAGAATGAGAGACAGAGTTTAATTTTATCACCTTCTAAATGAGTACCTTGAAGGACTGAAGGTTCTCAGCTGCCATTTCGAGATTTTCTTTTTATTGGTTAGATGTGATCAACCATGGCAACATTCTGTCAGTTTACTCTATCATCTGTTGTCAGACATGCATATGTGGCCTGTGGCAGACATGAATTCGAGCTCATGAGTAGGGTCATGTTCCATTTCACCTATTGATATTGACAAACGTATCCTCATGTGTATTAGTTTAAATATCTATCAGTGAAGTTTTACTCTTGATGGAGTCTAATTCTAGATTGAGACAACAAAGAGGGATCCATTTTTTTACCTCTGGCACTCTGATTTTGACAATAATTTTCTTCCCATGTGTTTACATTGGGTCACTGTTTATGTTTATTCTCAATCCGGCATATCCTCTCTCTACATGTGTCTTTGACTTATATCGTTAATTGTGGTGACACAGATTAACTCTCTTCTCTAGTTCTCAGTTGCTGTCCATAAATGTCTCTCTGGCTTCTATGCTTAAAACTTCATCAGTCCTAGAATGCTCCCTGCCATCTAATAAGAGGAAGTTAGAAGTTTGTTTCTCTTACTCTCAGAACCAACAGTTGGATTTCTCATGAGACCCCTTCTGTCTTCCTATTGTATACATTCATGCTTTGCCAGTTGTGTAATCTTCTGAAGGCTTCTTAATTTATTAATTGAAGAAATGCAAATACACAAACACTGATTTTCTGTTAGGAGCCCCTCCCTTGGAAATCCTTTTGAACTTGTAAATTACAACTGACTCTGTATGTTGGTGAATGTGTTCAAATGCATGGACTTAGATTTGAGACTTGGTGTATTGTCCCGTAGTGTAGAGTATGAAACAATGATGCCATGTAATACACAAAGTTTCATATCTGGATCATCAATTGTGGATGATTGTGGTTTACCAATATTTTTACCAGGATTGATGTCTAGTTTCCAAACTGATCTACTAACAGACACCCAGCATTGGGTGGCCTTAATGTTAAAAGTTTGCAGTTGAAAAAAGAAAACATAGTATCACAAAGCTGTACCTACTTAAAATACACACATATTTTAAGTGCAGTGTATTTGTTCTGTTTTAAATAATGTAATTGGTAAGTTGCTCCTGGGAATGGCATGTCCAAAATTGCCATTAATGTATTATTTACACTAACTAAAATGAATTGTACACAGGGAAAATGCTCAATGTGCAACTTAACCTTCTAGCAACATTTATGACATTTAAGGATACAGCTGAAAGTAAAATGCCACATTTAGCATTTTTGTTATGAGAGCAAAACCTTTGTAATCAGCAGATTCTGGCCAAACTCTTTTCTGTACATTATAACCAGGGCACTGGAATTATGCAATTAGTGCGGCCACTGCGTTTTCCACTAAATTATGGATTTGCCACATTTGCCATATAATCCACTATCTGCCGGATAGTCTGCAGATTTTAACAATTTTTTTTTTTATTTCTATCTCAAATGGTTCAAAAGTTACTAAAAACACAGCATGTTGCCGCACAGTGGAAGGCCCTTTTCAAAAGTTGACTGTCACCTTTCTGTTGCTTTTTGCTAAATTTGAGTGTTAAACTTCTACTAATGAAGTGTATTCTATGCCCAGACAGTGTTAATAAGTATAAAAATGTCAAAATAATTGAGTACTACTGTCACAAAATGTGCCGCATTATGCTGCATAATTTGCCTTTTGTGACACATGATTTAATAAACCCTGCCACATAATTTGGCACTCCCCTGTTGCATAATTCCAGTGGCCCTGATTATAACATTGGAATGATGGGAGCTCCAATGAAAACAACGGAGGGACAGAGGTCTTTTAATGGCCAAGAGAGTCTTCAACGTTCCAATGTATCTCTTCTGTTTCTTTCTGTTAAACTTGGAACATTCTGTCCTCAGAAGGAGGAATGTTCGAATAGCACTATAGCCCTTATGCTTTGGGCTGTAACGGTTGTTAAATGCCTTCTGTCTCTCAAGGTGAGAGCAATAGCCAACTTATATAGCCTTCGTCAGCAGGATACAATGCTATATTATACCACAGCATTATTCCATTATAGAATAATGTTCCTCATACATGTGAAAAATCATTCTATTATTATCATTATTCCCTTTTAATGATGACTTTCCTCTAATCTCAGATGTAGATACCTGTGAAATTACATATTATTTTTCGTAGAGAACTGCAACAAAGATCTACGCATTACAATGCAAATGATGTGAAATGAGGTTTGAATACTTACGGTCTCATTTTGTTTACTAAACACTGGCATGGCAACAGTTGTCATCAAAACCAATCCTTGGTCATCTGCAAGCTAAATTTGAAAAAAAGGCACTTTATTAAAACATTATGTCATTGTTCATTGTTATTACATTACAGAAATGTCAACGTATCCTCAGAGCTTCTGACAAAAATAGCTGTATCAATGTAAAATTCCAATTATATTTTGATGGAAGCACTTTCAAATTAATGGATAGTAACTTCTAAGGGAACATTAAGCTTAATGGATTTAAAATAATTGCAAGAGTAAGAAATGACTGAAATAGGAAGGTAACTAATGACCTTAGTAATGAAAATGTACATGGATTCATGTAGAATATGGGATTTAATAAAAACTAGTGACTGACGGCTCATCTTAATTAATAATTAAACAGCTGACAAATTGTGTCTTTTTTTAATTAAGGTCTAAAACAGAATTATTTGGCATTCCTTTTAATGAATACCTACATATGGACTCCAAGCTTAGAGGACTGAACATGCTGCGGAATGAAAGAATATTACACATGATGGTTCTGTGTTGTCTGTGCTCTGGTTTAAAAAAAGATTTCGTTTGCCTCCATTATTGTCATTTGATTCCTGTCAGTTTTCAAAACTGCAACATTGCCAAACAAGAATTCTTTAATTTTAAAGCATATCACAGGGAAATAATGTTATTGTGGATCGAATATAGGGTTTCTGGCACCTTCCTAGGAGAATCTAAAGATTAGCAGAATTCAGAGGCATTTGCTTCTTGCACACTGTTGATCTGTGATTCCTGATGCTTTCTAACTATGCATGTAACATGTTATTTAACATTTATAACCAAAGCCTGTTTGGAAATTTAAGTGGCATGAAAAACTGTCAGCTAATTGAGCCTGATTTTAACTGTTGCTAAAGTTTCAGAGCAACATAGTTTGAACATGATTTGGCCATTAGCATTCAAAATTCATTAATATATCTTCTCAGTTGGTTCATTTTAATTGACTTACCTCTTTATGATGATCATACCTCACAACACAAATGAAGTATCTCAATTAAGCGGATACACTGTTATAAGATCTAACATCTGTCCATAACCTTACACATTGTAAAGGAACAGAAGTACAACTCCTCTTATCATTAGGCAAGCAGTGGATTTTTATCATTAAGTTTAAGCCTATGAATTGCTGTATGACTGCCTCATTGAGAAGGTCACACAACATTGAACCACACAAATACATAGAATCAGATTAGTGATGACAAGTTCACAAAAGGAGAAAAACAACCAAAAGAAAAATGCACAAAGACGATGCATTTTGAATTTTAAATGATAAAATCTGTGTCAGAAAAAATAGATGTACAATCATAAATGTGTGTTGCAAGCTTTAACCCTTCTCAAGGTCTTTTGTGTAAACATAGGTGTTAGACCCAGCAGTATCTGGCTGGCTAGGACACATCGAAACCAGACAGAATCCATTGTCCCAGATAGGATGAGTAAGATACACTCATAAGATAACCTGTGCTCACCCTTTGGTAGCTTGACGCAGAGCAGTCAGGCTTATCGTAAGGATCAAAGTGTAAAGTATTGGCACAGCACCGCCCTCGCAACACACGGATCACGCTACAAAAAGACTCCAGACTATTTGTATAAAAACCTGGTCTTTCTATTACGCACACATTGGAATCAAAATGACAAACACATCCTATATATACTTTTCAGTTATATGCAATTGTTGAACTCTACCATTAGCAGCAGAACGGCATGAACATATATGTACCAGTTATAGGTATGCACTTGCCCTGTTATCCCCTCAGCCTCGAAAGCAACATAAACCCATGTGCACACTTTCCTGAGGTAGTCACGATCCAAGCTATCCCTCCCACATCAAAAAGAGAGAACATACATGCAGGCTCTTGCAGAGGTACTCCACTTTCCCCCATCACAGCCTAAAACACAACATATGCCAAAATTGTATACCCCTCACAGCTTGTAATGGTCAAGAAGTCACAGTTCTCCCCTAATCCTCATGACCCCTCCCTGCAGTCACTATAAACTACACCAGTCAACGACATACTTGTACCCACTAGAGACACTTTGATTAGATTGTCTAGACCACCTAAGCATAAAGAAACGGTTACTTGGTTTTGTTTGTCTGGATTAGGCCATCAAGGCACCCCGTGGTACCTTTACGAGTGCAGGATCACTATCCCTCTCATTGGCAAAAGATTATGAAGCCGTAAGCTGGTGCGCTTCCAATTTGGGAAAATGTTTTCCCCCAGATAGAGGTGTGAGCCATAGTTGCTCCAGGCAGACAGCTGTGGGTGCACACATGGCACAATGACACCAACAACAGAGTACCTTCTGGCGTGGGTCCTGGGGGAGGAGCCGGCAAACTTGGACTGAGCCCGTGATGTCAGGCACTGTCGTCCTCCCAATCTGCAGGTCAGAGACAGTCCAGGCTTCTAGCTCGGGTCCCGCAGAGTCAGCAAACATCCCCCAATACCCCTCGGACACCACGCGCTATGAAGTGCAAGTGAGCACAGGTTTACGGTTGCAAGCTCGGGTTCCTCAGACTCTGCAAAGTTCCCCAGTACTTCTCAAACTCCTCAAGTTTCGGCACCACAGGTGGGCCACTGATCTTTATGAGCACACTCCTCTACACAGTGTGATTACTGCAAATGTTAGGATGGTCCTTGTTCGAACTGACGATAACTTCCAGCTGTTTCTGCTGCACCTTGCGCTGTCCTTATGATTTCGTGGAAATGGGGAGATCCTTTCTGTCCCTGGGATCTCGTAGACAGGAGGCCAGCCAACTGGCCATGCTTGTGGAGAAGTGTGGCTCAATAGTTAGAGCGGCAGATCCTGATGCAGAGGTCTAGCCCGGGACCAGGGTTCAATTCCAACCTTGGCGGTTCTTGGGCTCAATTTCCTCGGACCTGATAATTCTCGCCTCGGTGCCTACTCTAACCATGGGTCCCACTCTGCAACTCTGGGCAATAGCTTGCTTAATCTCCACAACGGCCCCAACAACGCTAGGATGCCTGGCTTCACCCTGGGGGTGCCCAGGAGTGGACACCTCACAGGGAAAGCCAGGAAGGGTTCCACAGCGGTATGTGTACAAGCGCCGAGAGACCCTCACGGGGTGATTCGTGCGCTATACAAGTACCACTACATTTACATTTACATTTATAAACCCCTGGGCCACGACAGGAGGTAATTGACTGCAGGCCAGCAACATGCAGGCAAAAATCCACCAAGTGATAGTCCTATTCCTGGAGCACAACAAGCCCCAGGCCACCAAAAGTCTGTGGATAATCCATTTGCCTATCCCTCCTGCCCCACTGGTTTTTCTTGTCGATGTTCCAGCGTCAAATCAGCGTAGAATAGCTCCAACCCCAAAAGCATCTCTCCACTCCTGAGGGCAGAGCCCCTGTAGAGATACCCACAATGACCTTTGAAGATGAGATTAGTTCAAAAGCCCACCGTTGAAATGCACAGCGCTCCTCTAAATTTAGTCCTGTCTGCCATCCTACCCTGGGAGGTTTGATCAATATCCTTAGTGGGGCCATGACCCTGCCTCTTGGAATGCAGGTACAAATTCCACCCCCTCTTATCCATCCCAGAAGGCCCCTCACAGTCAGAGGTCTGCAGTTTCCCTTGAATGCCCCTAGTTTATGGCCGTCTATCAGGAATGCACAGATGTAGCGGTCCCCCCAGCACCCATATGTGGATTGGAGACAGACTGGCAGGCACACAGAGAGCCATGAGCACAGGAATTCCCACTTTCCCAAAGTGGCATTTCCACATTAGTAATGTCAGATCCACTCTCACTACCGGAGAGGATTTGCCATTACTAATACAACGAAACTATATACCATACTGTGACTCTTCTGCTTACAGCTCAATAGCCTTTCCACAAATCCCCCATGTTCATCAATGCAAGAAGCAGGCCTAACAGTGCTGAACTAATGTTATTCACTACTATGGAATGTGGCGCATGTGCACATGCCCTACCTCTTCTCTACACCACACCCTGCCCCCAGGGAGTACTCAGATGTAGAGAGAGACATGATGATCTTGGCAAGTAGCTTTTTAAATGCCAAGCTGAGTAACAGTAACCTGCACACACAGGCCCCGCCATGGCAAACCTGTGGTACATTTTGAAGAGCTATCTCCGTGGGTGGTACAACCAGTGCTGCAGGCCCACTAAGTAGCATTTGAGTTACATGCCCTAAGTATATGTATTACCACTGGACAAAGGACTTACAGCTAACTCAAATCAGCCGATGATGTTTACACCAACCACCAGTAGTGGCCCGTGGAGGGAGTTCCGTGGGGCGGTGAGGCGGGGCAGGGTGGGGGGTAGTAAACACCGGAATATGGATGAATGGAGGTAAGTAAACAATTAAATAAAGAAAACGAATTTCGTTGCGCGAGCTGCATCGCAAAATGGGATGCAGCGCGCGCAACGAAATTCGTTTTATTTATTTAATTGTTTACTTACCTCCGCTCATCCATATTCCGGTGTACTACCCCCCACCCTGCCCCTCCCCTCCCCGCCTCACCGCCCCAAGGAACTCCCTCCACCGGCCGCTACTGCCAACCACCAGTATGTAAATGACAAGCACAGCGCTTTGGCACTGAATGGCAGTGTCAAAGCACTGGCTAGCACGTAGATCAGCGAAAAATCAGGAGGGACAAAAGCAAAGAGTCGAGGGAAAGCACCCTAAAAAGGTCCATTTCCAACAATAGATATACAGTAAATATTTGAGCTTCACTTTTTTGACAAAGCTACCCCCTCAATAATGAAAGTGTTATGCAACTGTGTATACCTGACAACATGTGCATATAATCTGTCAGAGCCAGTCAAGTAAGGGGGCCCCTGAAATAAATACAGGTAGAGACCGGCAGGAGAAATACTAGTAAACTCAAATAAGAAAGGTACTCTACTATCTAGTTCTATGGACACAGAATGTGACTGATGGAGCAAAAGGCCCGAAAACTAGAGAATGAATCCACAAGAGAACAAAATAAAGAAAAGGATATTTATAATTCAAAATTCAATTTATTAGCTATAATGTACATAATATCAAAAATTTCAAATGGCATGAATAAATCAAACCAAGACACTTCCCACACCATTCATTCAAATCACAATCAAGCCAACAATCATACTCGCAAGTGCTTCATACCAATCAACCAACGTTGCACTAAAAATGACAACAACAACATTCATAGCAAAAGACAGTCCCCATATAAATACAAATAAACACATGTACATATAGATGACTAATATCTGTATGTCAAAAAAGAGAAGAAAATCAAATCAAAAAAATATATAAAGATGAGACAAATATCTCAGATAATAAATGAGGTAGTTACAAAGGAAAAACTCGTTAGGCTTTAACAAATAAATATATAACAAATCACAAAGAATTAATAAGGGGGCTGAAATAGTTGGAGGAATCCAACTAACAAAATCAAGCGCCGACGCGCGTTTCGGTGTAGAACCGGATGTGGGCGTCACCTTCTTCAGGGCGCACAGACAGATGCATGGAGAACAGTGGGAGGTGCCTAAAATACAAATACACATTACAATACTGTACATATTTACATAACCAAAACATAATAAGATTGGCTGAAGAAGATAACCGAATAATTCATCAAATGCGTATAGTAAACTGTGGTTCACAGGGCACAATATACATAATAGACATTAAACATTTTAAGATAAGAATTGCGCAACAAAAAATACAGAGAAAGAAAAAATAAATGCTATAAAAAACATCATAACACATAAAACGACCTAAATACTAAAACACTGTATATGTAAAGCAAATGGATATTAGGTGAAGATGAAGAATGAGGTAAGATAACAGAGAAAATAGAAAGAATAAGAATACAGAGACACCGAGAATAAAGAATATAGTCCATAAACACCTGTGTGGGGAATTCAACTAAAGCCAATTTATCTGAAAATACCTGAGTCAGACAAATGATTCAAGCATATAAACGGCAGGCCAATAGATGGTACATAATGGGCTAACTGTCTCAGCTGAAAACATGTTACACCATACACGACTGTTCAAGAATCGCAGAGTTGCTCTAAACCTGAAATCATAAGAACAGATGCAAAGAGGCCAGTTAAATAAAAGGCCCACTCCTAATGACCAATGAAGCAAGATATTTTTAACGCTGCTATCATGATGATGATAATGGACAATGAAACAGCCATGCTTACCCTAACGTATGAGCCAAGGTAGAGCGCCCGTCTCGTGGAGAAAATCCTTCATCACAGGTAAATGGTAAAATAATAAACGAATACGTAAAAGGGAGTTCCTTTTGAGATGTAAAACATTGGGACCCAAAAACGAAATAAGACTCGGATGAAAGTCCTAAAAATAAGTCAAAAAAGAAATAGAATGAAGTTAGCAAATTACCGCCAGTGCTTTCAAAGAATGGTGCTCTAAAAAATAACACACCGGCAAAGTTCGGATCAGTACCTCAATACCACGACAGACAATAACTTTCAAAGATATATGGATGAATGTACTCTTCTTCCAAGCGCGGGTGGAGGAGAAGAAGAGAAAACCGCAACACGAACAGATATGCAGAGATATCTGAAAGTGGAAACCATAACAAAAACAAACCAACGTTAAATGAAGCCGAAATTAAATCAAGAGAACTTCGCAAGTAGAGAGCGTATAGAGAGAATATACGGGCGGACATGATAGCAGCACTTACCGATATATACAATGCGGCTGAACACACCAGATGGGTAGACTGAACCAGGAATGGTTTCCGTGTGAAATTGACGCCGCTAACAAATGGTGAAATTTAAATGAAAACGGAAAGCTAGAGCCGCCAATCAGAATGCGAAGCATTCAACTGAATACGCGGGATCAGCTGTGAATAATCAGAGACCCGTCCGCGAACGGAAGGTGGTAGGCGGAAAAACCTGGCTGACCAGAATATAAAACAACCTTTCAACCGCAGCGGACTGAATAAACAGAAAATAATATAAAGCAGAATAAAGTCACACAGGCAAGATAGATACCTGCGAATAAAATAAAAAAATTGAAAAAATGAAAAACAGAAATACCGAAATATATACATGGTCAAAGAAAACCAGCTAATGAAGTTACCCAAGACATCTGAATAGCTCAAACTGAAGTAATAAAAGATGTCAAAGATCAATCAAATAAAGCAAGCAGAATGCCACATGTGCCCTCGATGAGGACAACTGTGAAAAATATAATAAAGATGTAAACGTGGAAATAAATATAAATAAGAGTACAAAACTTTTTACAGAAATATAGTACATGAACGCCAAAGTAAGTTTATAAAAAGGCATTCTCCCATAATAAGTTCTCATTGAGTCCCTTTCTCTTGCTGTCAAGAGTGAACATCCAAAGAGTTCGCGTTTGCTGCGTATACTGTCGGTGTCCAAGCCAGGGGTAGATCGAATTTTTTCCAAGATGGACCACCATAGATCTTTTTCCGAGTGTCCTATTGTATTCCAATGATTCACCAAAGGTTGCGACAATTTATGGAGCCTTATATTGGACTTATGTTCTCCCATACGCGTTCTACATTCACAGGATGTTTCTCCTACATAGGCCAAGTCGCAAGGACACAAAATAACGTACACGATGTTGCTAGTGCGACAATTCGTCATCTCCTTTAAATATACCGTCCTTTCATTGATCTGTATTTGATCACCGACGATTGCATTGGGACAAGCATGGCACGTACCACATTTGTGGTTGCCTAGAATGGGTTGTCCGCCGGTAATAGATCTTTGTGTAAATGTATTACTCTCAGGTCTTTTAGCTCGAACGAGCATATTACGCAAGTTTTTATTCCTCTTAAAGGCATAGAGGGGTCTCTCCAACTGAGGCGCTGCATGGTCAAGATTCAATAGATGCCAATGAGAGTTGATAATTTGCCGCATTTTGTTATCAAACCATGAGTGTTTAGTGACACATACCAGTTGATTAGAGTTCTGTTTTTGTTTCGGTTGGAACATCGTTTGTCGATTATAAAATCTAGCTCTTTTGAGCGCGTCCCTAACAAGTCTGTATGGGTATCCCCTGGTAATCAGTTTGGTTTTGAGTACCTCAGCATGTTTTAAATAATCTTGAATAGTAGTATAATTCCTGCGCAAACGCAGGAATTGACTAAAGGGGATTCCTTCCTTCTGACATCTAGGGTGGAAGCTTTGGAACTGTAAAAGGGTATTCCTAGCGGTCGGCTTAGTGTATAATGACACCGACAAATGGCCCCCCGCATGTTGGATCCACACATCAAGAAACTCAACTCGATTAGTGCTACAGTGTGTCGTAAATTTCAAGTTTGGATCCGCAAGGTTAATCCAACTAGTGAACTCATCTAGTGTGTCTTGGTCCCCTCGCCAGATAAAGAAAATATCATCAATAAAACGTGACCATGCGTAGATGTTCTCGTAGAATGGTGCCACTTCATTATATATGTTGCGCTTCTCAAAGTCGCCCATATATAGGCAGGCTACACTGGGGGCACAGGCGGCGCCCATGCTAACCCCCTGTGTTTGATGAAACAAAGAGCCTTCAAATTCAAAGAAATTCTCAAACAGAACAATCTCCAAACATTGGAGAATAATTTTAGAGTTGGTAGCCTGCCTATATATGGGCGACTTTGAGAAGCGCAACATATATAATGAAGTGGCACCATTCTACGAGAACATCTACGCATGGTCACGTTTTATTGATGATATTTTCTTTATCTGGCGAGGGGACCAAGACACACTAGATGAGTTCACTAGTTGGATTAAACTCGCGGATCCAAACTTGAAATTTACGACACACTCTAGCACTAATCGACTTGAGTTTCTTGATGTGTGGATCCAACATGCGGGGGGCCATTTGTCGGTGTCATTATACACTAAGCCGACCGCTAGGAATACCCTGTTACAGTTCCAAAGCTTCCACCCTAGATGTCAGAAGGAAGGAATACCCTTTAGTCAATTCCTGCGTTTGCGCAGGAATTGTACTACTATTCAAGATTATTTAAAACATGCTGAGGTACTCAAAACCAAACTGATTACCAGGGGATACCCATACAGACTTGTTAGGGACGCGCTCAAAAGAGCTAGATAATCGACAAACGATGTTCCAACCGAAACAAAAACAGAACTCTAATCAACTGGTATGTGTCACTAAACACTCGTGGTTTGATAACAAAATGCGGCAAATTATCAACTCTCATTGGCATCTATTGAATCTTGACCATGCAGCGCCTCAGTTGGAGAGACCCCTCTATGCCTTTAAGAGGAATAAAAACTTGCGTAATATGCTCGTTCGAGCTAAAAGACCTGAGAGTAATACATTTGCACAAAGATCTATTACCGGCGGACAACCCATTCTAGGCAACCACAAATGTGGTACGTGCCATGCTTGTCCCAATGCGATCGTCGGTGATCAAATACAGATCAATGAAAGGACGGTATATTTAAAGGAGATGACGAATTGTCGCACTAGCAACATCGTGTACGTTATTTTGTGTCCTTGCAACTTGGCCTATGTAGGAGAAACATCCCGTGAATGTAGAACGCGTATGGGAGAACATAAGTCCAATATAAGGCTCCATAAATTGTCGCAACCTTTGGTGAATCATTGGAATACAATAGGACACTCAAAAAGATCTACGGTGGTCCATCTTGGAAAAATTCGATCTACCCCTGGCTTGGACACCGACAGTATACGCAGGAAACGCGAACTCTTTGGATGTTCACTCTTGACAGCAGAGAAAGGGACTCAATGAGAACTTATTATGGGAGAATGCCTTTTATAAACTTACTTTGGCGTTCATGTACTATATTTCTGTAAAAGGTTTTGTACTCTTATTTATATTTATTTCCACGTTTACATCTTTATTATATTTTTCACAGTTGTCCTCATCGAGGGCACATGTGGCATTCTGCTTGCTTTATTTGATTGATCTTTGACATCTTTTATTACTTCAGTTTGAGCTATTCAGATGTCTTGGGTAACTACATTAGCTGGTTTTCTTTGACCATGTATATATTTCGGTATTTCTGTTTTTCATTTTTTCAATTTTTTATTTTATTCGCAGGTATCTATCTTGCCTGTGTGACTTTATTCTGCTTTATATTATTTTCTGTTTATTCAGTCCGCTGCGGGTGAAAGGTTGTTTTATATTCTGGTCAGCCAGATTTTCCGCCTACCACTCGTTCGCGGACGGGTCTCTGATTATTCACAGCTGATCCCGCGTATTCAGTTGAATGCTTCGCATTCTGATTGGCGACTCTAGCTTTCCGTTTTCATTTAAATTTCACCATTTGTTAGCGGCGTCAATTTCACACGGAAACCATTCCTGATTCAGTCTACCCGTCTGGTGTGTTCAGCCGCATTGTATATATCGGTAAGTGCTGCTATCATGTCCGCCCGTATATTCTCTCTATACGCTCTCTATCCTGCGAAGCTCTCTTGATTTAATTTCAGCTTCATTTAACATTGGTTTGTTTTTGTTATGGTTTCCACTTTCAGATATCTCTGCATATCTGTTCGTGTTCAGTTTTCTCTCTTCTCCTCCACCGCGCTTGGAAGAAGAGTACATTCATCCATATATCTTTGAAAGTTATTGTCTGTCGGGCATTGAGGTACTGATCCGAACTTGCGGTGTGTTATTTTTAGAGCACCGTTCTTTGAAAGCACTGGCGGTAATTTGCTAACTTCATTCTATTTCTTTTGACTTATTTTAGGACTTTCATCCGAGTCTTATTTCGTTTTTGGGTCCCAATGTTTTACATCTCAAAAGGAACTCCCTTTACGTATTCGTTTATTATTTTACCATTTACCTGTGATGAAGGATTTTCTCCACGAGACGGGCGCTCTACCTTGGCTCATACGTTAGGGTAAGCATGGCTGTTTCATTGTCCATTCTCATCATCATGATAGCAGCGTTAAAAATATCTTGCTTCATTGGTCATTAGGAGTGGGCCTTTTATTTAACTGGCCTCCTTGCATCTGTTCTTATGATTTCAGGTTTAGAGCAACTCTGCGATTCTTGAACAGTGCGTGTATGGTGTAACATGTTTTCAGCTGAGACAGTTAGCCCATTATGTACCATCTATTGGCCTGCCGTTGCATATGCTTGAATCATTTGTCTGACTCAGGTATTTTCAGATAAATTGGCTTTAGTTGAATTCCCACACAGGTGTTTATGGACTATATTCTTTATTCTCTGTCTCTGTATTCTTATTCTTTCTATTTTTCTCTGTTATCTTACCTCATTCTTCATCTTCACCTAATATCCATTTGCTTTACATATACAGTGTTTTAGTATTTAGGTCGTTTTATGTGTTATGATGTTTTTTATAGCATTTATTTTTTCTTTCTCTGTATTTTTTGTTGCGCAATTCTAATCTTAAAATGTTTAATGTCTATTATGTATTTTGTGCCCTGTGAACCACAGTTTACTATACGCATTTGATGAATTATTCGGTTATCTTCTTCAGCCAATCTTATTATGTTTTGGTTATGTAAATATGTACAGTATTGTAATGTGTATTTGTATTTTAGGCACCTCCCACTGTTGTCCATGCATCTGTCTGTGCGCCCTGAAGAAGGTGACGCCACATCCGGTTCTACACCGAAACGCACGTCGGCGTTGATTTGTTGGTTGGATTCCTCCAACTATTTCAGCCCCTTATTAATTCTTTGTGATTTGTTATATATTTATTTGTTAAAGCCTAGCGAGTTTTTCCTTTGTAACTACCTCATTTATTATCTGAGATATTTGTCTCATCTTTATATATTTTTGATTTTCTTTTCTTCTCTTTTTTTGACATACAGATATTAGTCATCTATATGTACATGTGTTTATTTGTATTTATATGGGGACTGTCTTTTGCTATGAATGTTGTTGTTGTCATTTTTAGTGCAACGTTGGTTGATTGGTATGAAGCACTTGCGAGTATGATTGTTGGCTTGATTATGATTTGAATGAATGGTGTGGGAAGTGTCTTGGTTTGATTTATTCATGCCATTTGAAAGTTTTGATATTATGTACATTATAGCTAATAAATTGAATTTTGAATTATAAATATCCTTTTCTTTATTTTGTTCTCTTGTGGATTCATTCTCTAGTTTTCGGGCCTTTTGCTCCATCAGTCACATTTTGTGTCCATAGAACTAGATAGGTAGAGTACCTTTCTTTTTTGAGTTTACTATAATCTGTCAGAGCCCAGATCACCACTATTCTGCGAACTGCAACTGAATCCACTCAAATATTTTTTTTATTGTTTGGTTACTCTCTTTGCTAAGCAATTAAATCTTTATTTTATTAATTTGTAAAAGGAAACATTGTACTGTAAGATTTTGCAATTTGTAAAACATTGTAAACTATTTTAATGTGCCTTATTTTCAACATAAACACTTTCAAAGCTACTCAAGCTTGAAAATTGTCCCAATTTGATGAAAAATTTCCATCAACATTTTTCTGAAATGTAACACTTTCTAACAAAGGAACTAATTGGGATTTTATTAAATCGCTACAATGTGCCACTGCCTGATTGCAATGGTGGCTCGCCGAGGGATTGGTGCGGGGGCGGTGGAGCGGGGAGGGGCAGGGTGGGGGGTAGTGAACTCGGACATACGACGGACAGAACCTCACCACCACGCACCACTCCCTCGGCGAGCCGCCACTGCCTGATTGAAGTTTTGGAAACATTTGCTTAGATCTGAAAATCTAGCTATGAATATATCTACAGGACCATTACATACACTAAAGTAGAACTGTAATTTTGATAATCAACCCCATCTATGAAACATTGGGCCAGATTTGCAAAGATTTTATAGTGACTTCTGTATTGCATACTCATCAATTCCAGGAATAAGCCATCACTAAGGGAAGATTAGTCATGACATTCAAGAACGAGCCAGCAGTACTCCAAGCGTAAGTGACACCTATACTCATACACCAACATTTGAGAATCTAGCCCATAATGCTTGCAGTACAATCTTATGTACATTTTGTATTAGCACTAGTGTTTCAAAATGAGGCATGATTAATGTACCCCAAGCTCTACTATCTCTTCCCTTGTTCAGAGGTACCTGTGTGCTTGATTTTACAATAGGAAAATGTGGAATGAATTAACAATTTGCCATTTGCTTCCAGTCTATATTGTGAAACGCATAAGTGAAATGTCAAATGATATTATATGCTGACCTGCAATAAATAAATGTATCTCAATTATCAGGTTATTACTCCTTTAGCCAAGTGTCAGACCTTAAATTCTGTAGAATATTAAATGCACAAACGTTTGTGAGTATGGTGACTTAGTTTTCCAGTGCCATTAGATGTTGTAAGTCTTGATGGATGTCCCATCACACTTTTTAGCAATCCATTGAATAGAGAAAGCCTGGCTTTCAGTCAAAAGGAACATGGACGCATGTTCCATGTATGAATGGGTACTTTAAGAAAATACACAAATCCCTATATCACCAAGGTGATGTGCATATTTTCATGGAGATGGTTCTGTCGCTCATGTATTATTAGATAGCCAAGTACTAAGGAACATACAAGAACTGGATGTGAATTTGACTCCAACAAGTTCATCGTTTAGACCTACAGCTTGTTGTTAATGGTCGAGTACTACTAAATACAGCAGGTGGGATCTGTACAAAAGGGAAAATCCTAAATCATATTTCCTTAGATGAAGGGGTATTCATTTGTCTGCCTATACAGGCGTAACACAAGTATTATTGATCACAATTCAAATGCACATGCTCCAAAGGAATAGTAGCTTGAGAGAAGGATGTGTTTAGGGCAACACGACTTCAATACTCTTGTCGTCATATTGAAGGTAATGCTAATGCAATGGGACCAAAATGGTACAAAGTAGCATTGTTCCATGCCTTGCCCGTCTACTCCTTTCAATGCAAATAGAAAATAGGGGTTTTTCCACGTCTGTGCAAAATCCTCTTTGTGGTGTAACAAAGATGGAACCTCTACCTCCTTACACACCAATAGCTGCTGCTGTTAGTATGTGGAAGAGTAGTCCTTCAGCTAAAGGAACCCCCCTATTCATACCTGTAGCTGGAAGTAAAGTCTGCCATTTTCTCTGAGGCCCAAATATGCCCCATACTGTTATCAATCACTGGTTTTGGAAGTTCACTGAAACTACATGGATTTCGGCCAGGCAATTTACAGCAGTAATTTGAAGAGGTCAGTAGTAGGACCATATAGAAGGGATAGGTAATCAAAATGAAATGTGACAAACCAGAGTTAGAAGTGTGTATTGCTTTGGCTAGTTGGACTCCTCACTGGTAGAAAAAAAAACCTTTGGTTGTTTTTTAATACAACATCATTCTATAGTAGAAGAGGTAGGCTATTGTTTGAAATATATAATTGGCAAGGGTTTAATAAGGTTTAAGGTGGCTACAGATTGGATATATCTCTCAAATGACAACAAGGTGATTGTTCTGTAGAGGAAGTATTTTGCTAAACGTGGTAGCCACCCATGATATTGCATTTCTGCTTCCACAGTAGAATCTAAAGTTCTCTTATGATTTTGTGATGGTCCATCTCAAGTGATAAAAGCTGGCAAAGTATTTCAGTTCCAGGAAATCAACATCCTTATTTTGAATGCATTGTGTTCTGAATTGATTCATGCTTATGCCATAAACCAGCATACGATTGTGTGATAGGAGTTTATGTAATGTCTTCTTTAGAAATTTGATTGAGTGCTGCTTGCTGCTTTGTGTGTTGCCTGGTAGCCCCTCAAGAGCACTCAACTGCACAGTCAGTCATAAACAGAATGCATTTCAAGGGAAGGTTGAATTGAGAAGGAAGTACTGAGAGAGTCTCCTTTTATCATTCCTTCAATCAATGCCACAGTAAGGCCACTTTTAGACTTCTTGAAAACATGGAACAAATGGACACAGTGATGTCCAAGATCTTATTATTCTGTCCAGTCTTTTATAAGGGTGATTGTATCTCATTGAGCTACAGCCCGTGTTTGTGTTTAAAATCTTCCTCACATACGCAGTTTTGAGAAAACAGTCTGAACTGTGCTTACTTCAAGACTCAATTTTCATAATCTTATTGAGGTAATTTGTACTATTTATTGATATTCATGGTGAAAGTGCCTTCTTCCCTACCCGACCTAGACAGTGAGGCAGCTGTGGTGAACAAAAACATAGACTATACTAATATTCTGGGATTATTAATGTGAAATATCCACTTCTTACAAAGGTTGCAGCATGATGCATATATGCTAATATTTTGCTTAAAATACTTCACTTGTCCATATGTAGGTACATCATTTATGCTTTATTGCTTCAGGGCACACAATCATTACAATCTTGGCCACAATTGAGATTTTTCTGTCCCAGTAGTTTGCTTCTTTTTGATCAACTCCCCAAGAAGAACCATTTTTTGTTGATGAGGTCATCACTTGTTAGTTAAATAGTTTCACTTTTGTGTTAATGTACATGGCTTTTCTCATTGTACCGGTTTAAAAAAAAGATGTTTTACATGGACTTCTTTTTAAACTGTGTCCCATGCAAGAACATTTACTCATTCTCCTAAGCGTAACAATTAATTTTATTCTTCATACAGTACCGTACACTGCTCTTGGTGAAATAATATAACAATACCATATTTGTGATCTTCCTATTCTGGACTCACTGAAATCAGGCAATGGAAGGCGCCAGTATGTCTGTGTTTATAGAAAAAGTGTAGTTCACCAAATAATGTATGACCACTTGGATCAACTCAGTCCATTGTTACATGTTTTACATAGCCTTAGGTGATGATTGCTATATGTTATTACCTTCAATGCTTAACTATGCAGGGCATAGTTCTACTCAACCCTGAACACACATTTTAGACCAATGTTGATGTCACTGGAAGGAGCTCCACGGTTGCCTGCCATTTACAATATAACGCAGAAGGGGGTCATTCCTCCAATCAACCTAGTCTCCATGTTAATCCCTTTTAATGTCTCAACCAAGGACGCTCATCAATAAGGTAGTCTTGCACAACGTCACCACAATCCCAGCCAATCTAAACTATTATATGTCTGTCATCTGCCTTCATTTCAAACCCATGTGATCCCTGACAGTGGGTCTATGTATATGTTGAAAAGGACCCTTTATAAAGAATAGCTTAATTGAATCAAATATGTAGAGGTGTGGTTTTCCAAAAATAGGAAAATATCCGTATTCCCTGCATGGTTTCTCTACCAAGCATTTCCACAAGCACTGCAGCCTAACAGTGCATGTTACATGTGTTAAGTAGGTATTTGCAACACTTTCTGCACAGTATATTACCAATGTATACCATGATGAGAAAATGGCACGGTATAGTATTACGTGCATTTAAATAAAAAATGCATCATCAGATCACGTTTGTTTTGCAGGGCAAAATGTCAGCTCCAAACATTTGCAATAACCCATCAAAGCAGAGCATCTGACTAAAGTCTGCATAGAGATTCATATGAGTATATTATAGTCGTTGCGCATCTATATGCCCATGTGCATGGCAGAGAGACACAGGGAAAAGCAGCTGGGGAAAGTGGAGGGGGTGCATATTTACAGAGTGTGAAAGAGCAAGAGAAGGGGCACAAAAGATAGAGAAGGATAATATGAGAGAAAATTGAGGAACAGGGAAAGTGTGAGAGAGCAGGAAGGAGTATAGAATAAAAGACATGCAAAGAGTATGCGAGAAAATTGAGACATATTGGGCCGTATTACACAAAAGGTGCATTTTCATTGTTTGCACCGGGTGCACCTTTTAAAAGGTGCGCCCAGAGCAAACAGTGAAAATGCGCCGTATTATGATGAATGCGCTGCCCCCAGGGTAGCCGCAAACTCACGCTGCCCCCAGGGCAGTGTATTCAGGTGAAAAATGGAGAGGCTGCCTTAAATCCGCTCCGTGTATTCACAGTGCACACGGCAACCCACCTGCACTTTGAAGGGGGTTTAGAGATCCCCTTGCATGTGGGTGCACTGAGTGACTGCACCCGCCTGCAAGGGGATGTCGGGGGGGGGGTCCATAGGACCCCCTTTTCCCCCAGCAGAGGGCTGGCATCAGGGGGTGCACTGACAGTGGGCCACCTTTTAGATGGCACAATGTCAGTGTGCCTCCTGAGAGCTTCTTTGCCTCTGCGCCCGTGTCTGTAATACGGCGTGGTGCAGAGGCAAAGGGATTCCCTCATTTGCATGGGGCAAGCCGCCATGCTAATAAGGGAATGCCCTCTGAAGATAGCGCTGGCACTTTAAGTGCACCACAATATCGGTATTACAGAAGGGGCTGCACAAGCGTCTGTGGCCCCTTCTATAATACCAAAGTGCTCAAGGGGCACGCAAAGTGGGTGCAAACACCTGTTGCGCCCCTGGGGCACTTCTATAATATGGCCCACGAAGTGGAGAAAGAAAAAAAGCAGGCTGAAAGACAGAAACGGGCAGACAAAGCAGGGAAAACGACGGAGAAAGAGGGAGGGGGAGAAAAAATGATAAACTGAGAAAACAGAGTGAAAGGAAAAGTAAAGATAAGAACGAAAGGCAAATAAAGAAAGAGCTCTAGATACAAAGGAAGTGAAATAGCAATGTAAAGATTATGTGCACTTTAATAGGACCTTTTTCTTGCTCTCCTGTCCTAGAATATATTCGAGCTCCATTCATTTCTGCAGACTGGCTCGGTGACAGTTAATACAAAACGTGCACAAGGTGAATGAGGTACTATATCATCCATCAGCTTCAGTTGTTTGAACGTGAAAGCATCAAAGTAAAGGCAGCCCGCCCACCAGTTCACTTACTCGGGCAACGAACAAGAGAGAGAGGCAAAGTGATGTGGCATTGGGCTGCTTGGAAAAACACCTTCAAACCAGACACTATTATATTTTAATTTAAATGAAACAAAATCCAGTCAAGACGAAACCCGAGACAGTGTCTGTGTAGTTATTAAAGAAAGCCCACTTGATTGTTAAAATACCGCAGAGAAAGTTCTCTGCAGGTGCCCTAAATCTATAACCCCTTGCATCTCTGCTTCCCCGTGAAGGGAAAGCAGCAGTAAACATCCCAGCAGGAGACGAATCGCAAAGTGTGAACCCCGCTGTGTTCATTTAAAAGGGCAAGTATGGCTAATGCTGCGAGTGGCGGAGGCCCTCTGGTGGATTGTTAAATGGAATTACTCCGCGGACCTGTGGGGCCCTCCGAGCATCCTGTGATTTTGCGTGGTATGGAAATCACGATTTTGAGGTCAAACGGGCGATTAAAGGTGTTATTTCTTTAAATGCCTCGGCGGAAGCTTTTAAACTGTCCTGCAGTGTTTCAAATAAAGAAGGCTGCATTCTTCATTAAGACTCACCGTTATATGCATTCAGTGCATACCGTCAAAATTTGAAAATTGAGTTAGCACCTACATTCAGCTATAATGTGGGTATTTATTATAGTACCTAGTTTTATGGTATGTTGTCACATTTCTGACAGAATATATCTGTATGTCATATTTGCATATCTGCATTTATTCATATAAATTTTTGTGTTCTGGGAAAAACTGAGTTTCAACTAGTATGTTTCCACATTAATTTAACCAAAAATTGACACAGAAACGTGTAGGTTTTAGAGCAGCAAGCAGCCCTATGTAACACAATACACCCAGCTGAAAACATTAGCATTGTACATTTTACACTTTTACAGCTGCTTTAGCTTCATAAGGAAATCTGGTAATTCTTTTATTTCCCTTCAAGCCGTAAATCTGTACATCTACTAGCCTGGCACTCATTATTTACTACAGTGGTGACTCCTCCGCAATGGCGGAGGAGCATCGCCCCACTGCCTGGCTCTGAGCCAGCAAATGTAAAATAAAACGATGCTCTTGCATCGTTTTATTTTACATTTGCCGGCTCTTGGCCAGTGGTGTTGGTAGGGGCGGGGCTTAGGCATGGGAGGGGTTAGGAGGAGTGCTACGTGTACTCCACACCCTAAGTGCGCATATGTGTTTTAGCCGGCCGTTTCAGGCCGACCAAAAGACACATGCGCACTTTTTTCTCCAGCCCAGCTGCATCGAGCTGGGCTGGAGAAACCCCACACACTCCCTAGTCTGAGCAGGGTGTCTTTCTTGCCTGCTCAGACCAATCCCCACGCTGCTCTGCAGCATGGGGATTGGATGGGAGTCTGGGTCCCAGGGGCTACTGGGACCCTGGAAGTGGAGAGGTAGCGAACGCGACGCTGGAGACGGGCCCGGCCGCAGCAGCAAAAGGTACGTTGTTTAATTTTTCAAAATTGTAATCCCTACCGCGTGACCCCACCCTCCCCACCACGCTTTGCTTATGGCAGCCGCCGCTGACAGTGGGAGACAGATGAATACCAATTTTGTCCAATTTTCTATTTTCCAAAATAAAAGCAAACAATAATCTGCTGTTTTCTGTGCTCATGTGTACATTTCTAAAAAATTGGAAATCTGGGGGCCCTATTTAAAATCCCACACAACAGCATGATGCTAAATTCATGTAGACAAAGTTTAAATGATGACTGTTTTGTTTTCACTGATGAGCATCATGCATGGGTCTCAGAGACATACTTAGAAGAGCATACTGCACCAAAAACACTTAAGTACACCTGGCATAAGTACTATGTGGTTATTTTGTCCTTGTTAGGAACATCCTGAAAATTCTGTTGTTATTATTGCAGAGTGGATTCATCTAACATGCACCTATTCAATATAACCATTATTACACCTATTTAAACTGAAATAGCGAGTTATAACCTGTTGAAACACTGGTAGCGGAAGTTAATTGTAAGGATTTCTACTGAGACATTTGGAATATTATGCAATGTCTTTATAGTATGCCCTCCAGAGCAGCAAAAAAAGTAAACATCGCCTCCCTGCACTGGTACCAAAACCCCCATAAGCTCAGAAGGACCATGAGAACTCTTGAGCCGTTTAGTGTCCTATGGTTTTAAGGCTCCTCATTAAGTCAGGGAGGTAACAATTTGCTTTAAAATTATGTTAGTAAACTGTGTCAGCCCCTTGACCTGTGCCTGGCTGGTGATATTTGTTTAAATGAAATGTAAAGTCTTCTTAATGATAATGCTGATGAAAGTCATTTCTGTTGTCACTTGTTCACTGGTAAAACCCTACAATAACCTATCTTCTATGTTGTTGATAAAATTACAACATCCATTTCCATGCTCCTCAATAAAAATTACTACTTTTACTTATAAACATTTATTCAATTTGGGCACTATCAACACATGTTATAGTACATCATAAGAATCCATTTTTGTTCTTTAATCATAAAAAATATCATAAATCTATTGATATGTCCATGCAAATCATTGAAGTTTCACCTACAGGGTCAACAATGTACTGCATGTGACAGAGGAGACAACTGTTTTGCTATTGACTACCTGATATAGCACCTTGCTGCAGGATGCAATGATATTTTGTACCATTTTGCTACTGTTCGCAGGTTTCAGGTGAAGTATTTGAGATTCCAAATTTATCATTGCACAGTCTGAGTTATTATATCCTAAAAAGACAATTGTCTCATATAATCCAGCTTAAAAATTATCCTGATGTGGAAATTGCAACCAATACCATTTGCTGAAATGCACACGTGTATGTTCATACAGTCCCATGATAAGAACTCTAACATCACATCAAGCGTGTGAATCTGACTAAAACATACAATGGATGCAAAGATAAAAATACATTTGATTTTCAGGTTTGACATTTTCAGACCTATTTCAGAAACATGTAAAGTATCCTCCTAAAATGTATGCTGAAACATTAAAAAAGGAAATATACATGATGAAAAAATCAAATGGCATTGTCTGACGCCATCACATTTCAATGAAACATATAGCAAAATGGTATAAATTAATTAATGTCCAGAAGATTGAATCACGGAATAAATAAATGAATGCCAAGGATGACCATCTAGCTTTTGGAGAGCAGGCACTTAAGAAATTAATTATATTGCTAAAATGGATCCAGCAGCAGCTTATTGAAAATATATGCATGAATGATGTGTCAATAACTTGTAACCATGGGTTTTGTTTCCTTGATGCCTTTAACCGGTTAAGATGACATAATACAAATAAGTTCAAGGGCCAAGTGAGTTGCGATTGCCCCAGAGCTCTAATACTCTGTCACAAACATGATGGATATGCCGTCTGATGTATTACAAATGCATTATATCCTACGGCACTTGCAATATAGTGGACAGGATATCCGTCACTTTTGTGACAGAGTATCCCATCCACCAAACTCTAAATCAGGCCCATTGTTTCTTATTGCCTGTTTAAATTCCAATGTTGAGATTTTATTCAAGAACCCTATTGGTAAAAAAAACGTAATTTCATGGAATGAATGATAATCTTATTTATGGAGCATTCCTATGAACTATGTGTTTTGATATAGGGCTGTTTCTGAAATAATACAAACAAAACATATATATGTAATAGAAAGACTGACTTTATTCTAGCTGTATCATGTTGTACATGACCTCATGTTACCAGGCTCATTACAAATACAAATTTGTAAAATGAAAAGTCAGTAATGACACATGGCTATGGCATGTTAGATTAACTACATTGTGATTGGTATGGGATGCAATTATTGTGTGCTCATTTAGTATATTTTTATAATTCATTACTGACACAGTTAGGGGCTGTACTTTAAAGAGTTTCGCCTGTCTCTAGAATGGGTACACAATGCATCTCAGTCCTTAGTACAAGAATAACTTTAGAAATATGTTGTGGATCATTCAATGTATGTACTGCATTATAGATTAATAAGCAGCTCTATTATTTTTGAAATGTTGAGTAGTATCTGTTTCACAAAATATTAAAATTTATAAGTACAGAAAATTCTTCTATGATGCACTCATTTATTCATTTTCAACTCATGATGCTCAAAGGTTGTGTGACTGTGAATAACAATAATAGAATGAAGAGCCCACCTCATAGAAATATAACATGGTTAGATTGAAAACAATATTAGTGTATTTAAGGTAAGATAAAAATATTTTAAAACATTGACAAAACATCAATATAAATACATGAGTAACAGCACACCACTCATATCAAAACACAATTGAGACACATATATGGACCTCAATGAGCAGTTCATTAAGAGGTGTTTTAACAAAGGATGACAAATTTCAGATCCATAGCAAAATCAACCTTAACCAGTATTATATTTATGAGCCACTGCACAATATATTTCTTTGGAAGACCAAACTGTGTTTATATTGTTGAGCAAAAACAAGTCCACAAACTCCTCAACAAACATTGAAAAGTTAGAAAACCTTTAAAAAGGAACATTAGATTATGATAATTTTGCATTTTAGGTGCAAATGCATAGGTGGTATTGCCAATGCATTGACAATGAGAAAGCATTGGACTGAATCTTGTATATAGCTGTTTATAGACTTCAAACAATGGAAAAATTCACACTATCTTCAAACGACTTATAAAAACTGGCAACAATACCAGTTGGAGCTTTCATTGAGTTGAACTGGGCAAGTCAAGTGACATGATGGACCATTTCATGTCTTGCCGATGTATCAAATTTGTAACATGGTACACATGCATCAATGCATCAACCTTGATTTCTTGGAATGAGAAACAGTTCATTGAAAAGTGTTTACCTTTTGAGCCTGAGGTAGCTGAAACAAAACAAAAAAAAACAGAAAGGAAAATCAATTATTATATTTAAATATATGTTAAATGTGAAACCTATTTTATGTGTTTTGATTCATTATATTATTTTGATTTGAACTCCCACCTCGTACATTTACTGACAGCAGAGTACAAGACTGTATGACAACAAAAGGTGTCAAAATAATGGGATGAAATACTATTAACACAATATAGAGACAGGTGTGCTTTTTCATAACAATGCATCATTACCGTCTCTTCTTCATCAAAGAGATTTTCTAGCAAACACTAATTATACACTTGCATCTGCCTGTGTATGCAATGGACAAATGGAAACTAAATCTTAAGAGTGGACAAAAATGTTCAGCTATTCTGAAACCTTTTAGCACCCATTCTTGTACCTTATTCAGTCTAAAACCATACAGGCAGGTACAAGTACTGTAGTCCTATCATGAGGTCAGAAAGAAGTTTTGTGTAGTTTGGTGCTGAGACACATCTAAAAGGGCTGCATCCATGCCAGATTTTCATGGCAACCACCAAAACATAATTTTTTTTTATGTATGTATGAGTATCTTATACTGATATTCTAAAAAACCCGAATATATTTTACCATCCTCTTGAGTCTACATTGAACATCCTGGGGGAGTGATTCAATTGTGTCTGAAATTATTCAGTGCTTATGATAGGTCCAGGGGAGTTAGGTTCATGCTAAATCTTCAGATTAACAAATGAATTCTATTTTGAACAATTATTTAGAACAACTATGTATCAATTATATTTAAATTTATCCGATAAGGGAATCCTGGAAATCTGGCATAGATCTGGTCCTTCACATCCTAAGTTGGATACACCTTGCATATGGGTTCTCACCCATTCTCACTTCACATATTTCATGTTTTTTTCTATGCAATATTGTGTCATAAGCTATGTCCCTTAAAATATTATTCATAACAGCATTCAAAATGTTTCTTAATTTTTTTAAGTTCTGAAAAAATGATATTCTCAAGTTTCTTCCGGAATCCTCTATCATGATATTTCTTAGACAACTTTGCATGCAAATGACAATGACATACGTCAAGATATTTGATGTAATCAAAATATGAAAATCACCAAAACATGTTGAGTAGAGCTATAACAAATGATAACCACTAGGTAGGCAAGAGAATTATGAAGAGCTGTACTCTGAATAAAGGGGGAGTCAATTTATCTAGGAAGGTAAAGACATCAGATAATTGTTAGCATACCCAATTAAAAAATAATCTCATTTTATCATTTTCAATGTGTTGTGGAAGAAATTGATCAGTGTAGATATCAAGAACACTACTTAATAGTATTTTAGACTGAAGAGAAATTGAAATAGATTTTGGATTTGAAATTGAAGAGTTGTGCATGTTGATGAAATTAACATTTTGTTAGGAAGTGGTGATGGACAAAGTAAACAAACAATTCTATGTATATGCACTGCTGGGCATAATTTTTTAAGCAAATGTGGTAAAACCTCTAGTCACTAGTTCTGATTATGACAAAGTCTTGGAACTTACATTTTATCAGATAATGCTTTAGTTATTTTCAAATTGAATTTTTGATGTTTTTACATTGAAGATAAATGCATTTCCTATGATGTCAACATAATGCAACTTGAAAATTACAACATTTGTAATGATATACAATTAGTTTGTCAATGTCATTGACATACGCAAGATTTCTATATGAATACATAACAGTAAATGGGGATCTCTTACTGATTAATACAAAAGCTAATGCTCAGATTTGCATATTTGCAAAACAATTACACTTGGTACAGTGTACAAATAAATAAAACACATTATTCTCATTTGGATTTATATTATTTAGAGAACTATTTAAAGAAGGGAATTAGAAAAGTTCAATTGCATACCGTTTATAGTACTGCAAAAAATATGACAAGAGAAAGATTCAATCAAAATACAATATTTTTTTCACAAAAACAGGCAGTTTGTTCTGCATAGATACTAAGTGTAGGTAGAGGAAGATGTAAAAATAGATTTATTTATGCAAGGGTTTCCTTTTACAGTGTTTTTTCTTACCTAATCTCTCTCCTTTAATTTTTCCCTTTTAAATCGTATTGCAATCTCAGCTACCTATATTATTTGCTGCAGGTAAATGTTTATTAATGAGTACACCCCATAGAAAAAGGATACTTTTACTTCATGTTAATTGCTTCTGATTCGAACCATAAAATGAATGTGAGTTTGCTGATGGCAACTGTAGTAGAATCCCACCCTGAAATGACCGTTCACACTGTCAACTGTACAAGAGGTGAACACATACCTACAAGTAATTTTGGGCAGCATGTAAGATTTCATTTTAAAGGGAAGGGTAAATGTTTGCTGAGACACTGACCTAGGATATGAGTGTGAGGAGCAAAGTG
Source organism: Calotriton arnoldi (assembly GCA_963921515.1). Taxonomy (NCBI): domain Eukaryota; kingdom Metazoa; phylum Chordata; class Amphibia; order Caudata; family Salamandridae; genus Calotriton; species Calotriton arnoldi. Next base: position 85,930 of record CAWUFW010015452.1, on the reverse strand, counting down.
ACTGGGAAGAATATTAGCAGAGTTACATACATTGTTATAAATAACACCCACTGCATATATATTGTCCTTTGGATGTGGCCTTTTTAGCAGGGTCAACTATAGCTTTTTAAAATTATTTTGCTGATCCTATTTGTGTTGGTATTAGGACTCTGTGCACTTTTTCACTGCTAACCGGAGGTAAAGTGCTTGTGCTCTCTCTATAAAACATGGTACAACTAGCATGTACCTGATTGGTACATTTAATTTAGTTATAAGTCCCTAGTAAATGGTACTACAATTGCCTAGGGCCTGTAAATTAGATGCTACTAGTAGACAGCAGAACTCTTTGTGCCACCTCTAAAGTAACACTGTAAAACAGCATTTTACTGCAGCCTGTAGTGCAGTTTTTAACTGACATTTCGACTTGGCAAAGTTAACCTTTTGCCAGATCTAAACGTTCCTTTTAATACATATAAGTCACCCCTAAGGAAGGTCCTAAAAGGTCATAGGGCAAGGTGCATGGGATTTAAAAAGGAGGGCATTTGTAAATTGGTTTTGCATGTCCTATCAGTGAAAAACTCCTACAGGCCTGTCTCTCCTATTGACTAACACTGTGTTATCTTATTACATTTAATAAGTGATAACTTTGGATGGAGAGCAGATAGAGATATGCTGCTTACACTCAAATGAATTGTAATTTAACATCATCTTTAATGGATGTGAAAGCTGGATTTCAAGTCACATTTCTGAACATGCCACTTTTAGAAATTTGCCATTTTCTTGTCCTAACCATTTGTGCCTTCTGCCAGTCAGATGACTGTAAATGGCTCTGCTGTTGAGGTTTATTTATTGCTTCAAGACAATAGCACACTTGGGAGCTTAGGTGTGGATAAGATGGGCCATCCTGGCAGGTTGGCTGAGAAGGGCTGTGCTCAGCCCCATTTACACTTCAAAGGACTTTGCCTCTTTCACACACAAAGGAATCTGGCAACCGGACTGCCCTGTCTTTTGTCACCCCAGACAGTTTGGAGACTTGACAGGGGAAGAACTTTCCAGAACCAGATGTGGGGGCAGGCCAGGGAGTACCTCCACACAAAGGCTGGCACCAGGTATAAATATTCAACCTCCTGAGCCACTCTTCAGAACTCTCCTGGACTTGTAGAAGTTACAGAAGAAGGACTGCCCTGCTGTCAGAGGACTGCCCTGCTGCCTAAAGGATTGCTTTGCTATCGGAGATGAAAGACTTGACCTGCTTGCCTTCAACCAAGGATAACCAGAGTGACTCCAAGGGTCAGTTGGTTGACCTCCTGTATGAGCTACAGGTACACAACAAGCTTCAGAGGCCTCCCAGCAACACCCCAGCTGACCTGCTGCACTGGACTTACCTGGACCTGCAACTGGACCTGCCTGACCATGCTCCTGGTCCACAAGTGGTGCCTCCCCCAGGTCCTGCACCTTTGGCTGGCATCAGAGTGCACTCCTCCCTGCCTAACTGTGGGCTACATCTAATCTGACAGTGCGACACAGCTGAACGTAGGACTTCCGATCGCAGCGCTCACAGATCCTGATCAGAACTAATGCTGAGAGACGCGAAGACTTGCATCAAGCAATAAGGTTCAAAGCTGTCAGTGGGACTAACCTAGCCCCTGTATAAGTCCCACACTCCATCGCAGTTGGCCTGAACTTGTAACTTTGTCATGATCTAGCGCAACCAGATAAACGCAGTTGACTCTTTGTGCTTTTGGTGCTATTTTTACTAAAAACTTTAAAAGTCAATATCCCCATTCCAATGCTTCGATATTTTTCATTCTGGTATCATTTCATTTATTAACATTTGCTCTATTTTTCTAAATTGGTTTGCTATTTTCCTATGTTGTGTTTTTACTTTATGACTGTTTTGTGCTGCATAAATACTTTACACATTACCTCTAAGTTAAGCCTGTCTGCTTTTGTGTCAAGCTACCAAAGGGTTAAGCACGGGGTAATTTTATGACTTTTTATGGGTCTCCCTAACAAGAATTGTGGTTATTATTTGAGTGGGGCGTCCACCCCTCTCAGCTAATTGTCCAATTTCTTTAAGTCCTCCGCTCATCTACATTTTATATTTGGCCTACCACATTCTAATTTTGGAGATGCTGGTTGAAAACGCACTGCTTGGCCATGGTACTTGGACCAGCACTGATAAACTTGGACCAGTCAGCTTTTCTTAGAAAACTGGGATCATTGTGATATAAACAATGCTGCACACATGGTGGATTTGGGGCTTCATGAAGTCGTTGATTACAGAATCTCACAGTCCATTGCCAGGGACCTGAGAAATTGGTAGGAATACCAACTGTTAGCTGAATTTTTACATTAAACACAAGAGGATTTCTTCTTGTACCACAAGCAGTGGGGGCAGGTTGAAATTAGGTTATTTCCTAATTTTATACTAGTAACACTGGTCTATATATGTATAGCTGGACTCAGTCCATTATTGTTGTTGTAGATGTGTGGGACCCAACAGTGGCATTATCCTTTATCTCTGGGAATTTAGGAAACTGAGCTGTTACTGAACTAGTGTCTGGGAGGGAATGAAAATGGATCGGGAGATAGAGGCACAAAACTTAGAGGCAATGTGTAAAGTATTTATGCAGTACACAAACAGTAATAATGTGAACACACATGAAAATTAATTAAACCCCATCAGTAGAATCTGGATTCAGGATTTCTTTACTTTTTCTGCGGCAGGCTATCTTTGAGCAAAAACTGGGCTGAGTTAGACAGTAGTCCCACTCGCTCAGCCACACATGGTGCACATGCATGTGAAAAATGGTCACATGGAACTATCCCAGAGCTTATCACCCCCAATATACAGCAGCAGATTTTATTTCAAGATGGAAACTTGTGGTTATCACTCAAATCTATTTTATCAGAGCTTAAAGTAATTGAGATCCACTCACAACAGAGATTGAAAAAAGGTAAGTCTAAATGAAAACAATATAACTGGTTCCAAAATTGTCTAAGAACCCAATTCTTCATAGGAGCGCTAACACATTTGAAGAATTGAAACAAAAAAACATGAATAATATTTTTCAGAGGATTTAGGGAAGCGTAATACAACATATCCTAAGTGGTTAGAAGCTGCAAATGAGGTGCCATTTCTTTTTACGATCTCTTTTTAACATATTTTAACTAATTGCTGATGTCTTTTGAATCTTAGGGGGATATAAATAATAAGTGTGGGGATCTTTCGCTTACCGGTACTGCTGACTGCTGGAGAAAGCAGCTGGTCTCTACTCCTCCCCGGTCCACCGCAGCACTCGCATGCTGTTTGAGTGGAGGGAGGGCAAACAGTTTTTACTCTTTTTCGTCCCCCCTGTTGGAGGGTGGAGGTATAGTTGTTTTCCTACACCACTTCCTTCCGGGGAAAAACGGACGATGGCGCCGACGCGAAGCGGATGGGCGCAGCGGACGCGCCAAAGGCAAGCCTGTCTGCAACTGTTCACGCCTGGATCGCGCCCAGTGCCAGTCCCCCTGTCTTTGTTTGCCCAGATGTCCCTCAGCAGCTGAAATATACACGAGACGTTTTACTAAACCTTAATATCACGAATAAGTCAGCTAAATGTCCTCCATTGAGTCCTTTAGACTTGTCAGAATCAGCATCTACTGTCTGTCTTACTTGTAATAAAATCTTCCAAAAGGTGTGTTCACCTGTGGAGGGTACTATTTGCAAAACCTCTGCCAATACCATTGTTCCTCTAGCCGATGGCTCAGCATTGCTTTGTGCCCTTATTTATTCTAGATCATTGTAAAACACCACATGGAGGTTTCAGACTTGATCTCTAACCAGCATTTAGATCTGCTTTTTGTTTCAGAAACATGGACAGATGATTTTTCAGGCCCTGGAATCATTGCTGCTACACCTGCTGGCTTCACTGTATTTCGTCTTGACAGACCTGTCAAAAGGGGTGGGGGCTTGCGATATTCTACAGAGAACATTTGCAAGCAGTGTTCACCCCAGTCAGCATTGAAGGCACAGAGGCAGTAATCTTTAATATCGAGGTTTCAAAACCCAATCACTCAATGGCCTGCTGATCTTTCGCCCACCGGGGACTGAAGCACTGTTTGTAGATAAAACCAGCCAAGTACTGAAAACATGTCTAATGAAAAATGATTTTACAGTCTTGGGGGACTTCAATTTCTATTTGGAAAATCGGTCTGACACTGAAACAGAACATCTGACAAATACACTGTCAGGCCTCGGTCTAGCCCAGATAGTGGAGGGACCCACTCAATACTGCTGGCCATCTGTTGAACGGAAACTTCACTAACCCAATCATTAATTTTACCCATATCTTGCTATTAACCTGGACAGATCATTATGCTGTAATGTGGAATCTAAAACTACATTACAATTCTCCCCCAAGGACTCAAAAACGTCACCAGACATTTCAGGTGTGGAATAAAATCCAAACCTCTGACCTTGACTCTCAACTCTCCCACTCACTTATCATCAAGGAAACTAGTCCAGAACAGATGGCAGAGGATTATCATTACTGACTCATTTCAGCCCTTAACATCATTGCTCCTGCCAGAAGCTCGAATACGAATTATAGAAAGTTACCTCAGCCATGGTTCAATGACTCGCTCAAAACAATCAAACAAGAATGCCGGAGACAAGAGTGCAAATGGCGGCCTAAATATATCAAAGAGGAGAGAGCTAAGTACAATGACTGCCTAAGCAGCTACAAACAATCAATTTTGGATGCTAAAACCAAATATTATACATCACAAATAAACTCAGCTAACAATATTTCCAAATCTTTTTTCCAAACCATAAAAAACTGACCACTCCGAGGGGAGCAGATACGGCAATCATCAATCAAGGATTTTGCAACTCCCTAGCCAGTATCTTTCAGGAAAAAGTTTTTAATATTTTTAACAATTTTACGAACAGCTGCTTGTCAAACAGATCTATAAATTCAAGCCCTAAGCTAGTTAGCCTTAGTCATTTTAGTACTCCTTCAGTGGCACTGATTTCCGAATTCATTCCGAAGATCAAAGCAGGATCCCCCGATGACCCGTGCCACCCCAAGATTGTTCACATGGTCCCTGAAGTCATAGCACAACACCTTTCTGTTATTTTCTCCACCATGTTTAACACTGACATTTTCCCCACCATCTGGAAAGCAGTGTCAGTGCCTCCTCCCCTAAAGAAATCTACTCTTAATTGTCTAGATCCCAACAATTACTGACCCATTGCAAGACTTCCCTTCCTGGCTAAATTAGCAGAAAAAATTATGAATATCCAACTCTACTCCGTTATGGAGGTTAATAATCTTTTAGATGGCACGCAGTTCGGCTTTAGAGAAAATCACAGCACCGAATCTGCTCTGCTTACAGCTACTGAGGAAATTAGATCATCTCTCGATAATGGAGGTAATGCATTCATGATCCTGCTGGACCTCTCAGCAGCTTTCGATATGGTCAATCATGAAATATTGATCAACCGTCTGCGGGATTTAGGGATTAGAGACTCAGCACTGGTGCTGCTTAAATCCTTTCATTTAGGACGCCAACAAGTGGTGTCACTTGGTACTTTTGACTCAGGAACTTTTTTCTTGACTTGTGGGGTTCCTCAGGGATCTTCTCTGTCCCCCACTCATTTAATCTTTACGTTACACCGCTTGATGCTTTGATTAATTCCTTTAGTCTGTCCTTGGCATTGTATGCCAATGATGCACAAATCATAGTCTCACTGGCAAAAAATTAAAGCGGTTCTGGCGATACGTTTAACACCTGTATGAGTGCAGTGAGTAGCTGGATGGCCAACAATTGCCTGAAGCTTAACTCCTCCAAAACAGAGGTTATTCAGTTTGGCAATAATCCAGTCATCTAGTCTTCTTACTGGTGGGCGTCCGATATGGGTACGGCACCCACGCCAACTTCCAAAATAACAAATCTGGGGTTTCTCCTGGACAGTGAACTAAAATACAAAGAACAAGTCAACCTGACTACTTCCTCCTCCTTTTATTGGCTCAGAATTGTAAAGAAAATTGAAACATTTCTTGCGGCTGATCTATTGAAAGCAGTGGTCATCGCCTTAGTTCTATTGCGACTGGACTATTGTTACAGTCTCTACATCAGCCTTCCAAAAGGTCCACTTAAAAAACTGCAGACCATCCAAAAAGCAGCTGCACGATTTCTCCTACAAATTCCCAAATATCAGTCAGCTAGGTCTTCTGTTAGACAATTGCACTGGCTCCCGGTCTGCCATCATATTACCTTGAGGCTCTTTGTCTAGACTACAAAACAATTCATGGAAAAGCCCCAGCCTACTTCAAGAAAAGTTCTGTGCTGTATATCCCTGGCAGAACATTGCGCTTCAGAATCATAGCTCTTCATTAGAACCGCCTGCCACTTGAACTGAAAACAGCGCCTTCACTCTCGGTTTTCAGGAAGAGCCTCAAAACCTGGTTAGTTAACCAATGATCTTCTCGCACTCAACTCTCGTCTGCTCCCTTCTGATTTGTACAGCGCCAAGACGCCTCCGGGTATTCGTGTGCTTTATAAGTTGTTTCATTCATTCATTCATTCATTCATATAAGCAATATTATCTGAGAGGGAGGCTAATCCTAGGTAGTTGTTCATCAGGGTGGGGTCAGAGGGTCCTGAGGTGAAGTGAAATTCTAGGCCTCTTATATAATAGGTATGTAATCATTCAAACAGGGTATTATACAATCTCCATTGATCGGGAGTAGCGTATGAATACTGATAAATGTCATGACATGTAGATTAATGTCTGAAAGTTACCTGTGGCTAAACTAACTGTAGCAAATAAAGCTAATATATTTTGCATAATCGCTACAGTCACAAAAAGAAAGGCAGCCTTGGTTCATTGCTGATTCTAAAAGTAAGAAACAATGCAACAACCAGATAACTGTGAAGAATTCAATGTTAAATGAGCCTCAATACTATGACGTGATAAATAACTGCAGGTTCCGAAACAATTACATATCAGTTTGGACATACTTCTGTATACACTGTAAACTACAAAAAAAACTGCCATTTTCAGGACTATGACCTTGTCATCACTCAGTTCTTAGAAACATCTACTGCTCTCACATTCGTTCATTGGAGCTGAGAAATCTGCTATGTATTTGTAAGATCTTGCAGGTCTCTGATATGATATTCCGCCACATCATCATGATAGTTGCTACGACTTTCCAACCTGGTTAAACAATTGTGATTCTCACATTCTCGATATTCCAATAGCAGCGGGTCTTGAAGTACTCATTTGCCCTTGAAAAGTTGAGTCTAACCCCCAAGACCCATAAACTTTTGTTGTAACTGAATATCTTACCAGACAAAGCTAGAAGTGACAGTCCTTAGCTACACCACTGACAACACAAAACTACTAACATTTGGACAACCTGTTAATTAGTAGCTACACTCTGCACTCATGGGGCCATCATGTATCTGCTGACTGTTAATTGCATCACATAAATGATAGTTCAGCGTGAAATGCTACAAATCAGCCAGTTTATACAAGAACAATCGTCCAATTGCTGTGCTCAGCTGAAGTTCCTTTCACACCATTTACCATTTACCATTATTGTATTAAGTTTTTCCTCCCAGTAACTCCACAAATTTATTAAACAAGCATCCTGTCAATAGTGCCGTCTTCATCTAAGAATGTTTCTGTTAATTCAGGTGGTGGTAAATTATTTCCTTATTCTCATTGCGCTTTTTGTTTTGTTAAGTTGACTTCTGTCATGTTAATTACAACACTCTAATACTTTTTTACAAATCTTTAGTGGAAATGCTCATTTACAAAAAGTTCTAACTTTGTTCTTTCCTCTTATGTCGAGGAGGAATTAGTCGTTCCTTCTTTAATTGTTTAATTCATAACAGTTATGATATACTTCAAAGAGCCCCCATTGTATTCTTTCTCAAAGCTTTCCAATGACTTTGACCCGCTTTTAAAAGTGAATCACACTGGACATATTCTCAGAAATATTTCCACACTTCGATTTCACTGAAGTGTAATGTCATGTGAGAGTGGACATGATAGATCCTCATCTGCAGATATTTTACACTTATAGATGACATTTGTAACTGCAGAAAATCCGCAGATGGCCACATTATCTGCTGTTGAAAGTTGAGGAAAGGATGTACTCACTAAAGCCAGGGACAGGTTCCCTCTAGATGTTGAGGGCACCCTCTGATGTAAATATTTTGAGCATTGACAAAAATCCCTAATGCATTATCTTACCTTAAATGCATGCATAGACGTACTAAAAAAAAGGATAGAATACATCCGAATTCAGGGTAGGACAGTGCCCAAACACACCCCTTATTTTAAACTGGGCAGGGGAAGAGAACACTATGGTGAAACAAAAAATGGAATTGCACATGCCCCCTAATAGCAAATCTACTGCTTCTCCAATCATCAGCCACACTGTTTGAGGAAAATGGTTGTCAACTGTGACTTGTGTTTTTTTGTGATTTTCAAGAATGACAATGGGAATTTAGCGTAAATCGTAAATGATGAGTAAATCTACAAAAACTAACTGAACCTAGTAGACCTACTCATTTTCTTAACAGCGGGGTCAATTGTTCTTAGCCTATATTCATTTCTTTGCTGCTGTATGTTTGTCATTCCATCTGGAATGTGCATCTATTTAATGCTTTAATAATAAATAGCTCAATGGCATTGAAGTGCTTTCTGTAACTGGAAGCCAAAATTAATTCACGCCATTATCATTCAATAATAATGAACTGAAAGTTGCTGATCAGTTCAATGGTGATTACATAACTATTAAATATCAAATTCAATTAAGTTACAAATGATCTAGATTAACATGAGTGTTACTGTAACTTGAAGCATTATTCATTAAAGAGATATAAATGTTAAATAACGCTAAACGTCTCGCTTTTAGGAAGAATCTAATTATCAGTTTAGTATGGTTATTAATAAATAATATTTATAATATCTTCTAAGTAACTCTAATCAATCAATCTGAATTATGTAGAATTGGAGACACATATGAATATCTATCCAGCTAAATCGTGAAAAACATTACGTTTAAGCTGAAAGAAAAGTGTTCATTTTTGTTGTCCATGGTCAAACTCTAAATGGATGAAATAATTCAACACAAATTAGCAATGCACAAGAGCTGGGATTTTAATTGTTACTTCTCTATTCTTTCTTTTTTTTTAAATTTTCTTTCATATATTTGCTTGAGTAAACCAGGGGCTTCAAAACACTCCACGTGAGAATAATGTTAAATGGTGTATATCAGGGAAATTTAGCACAATAAAAATGCCTTTCTGAAATTATGAGATTAGCGATGTTGACAAACGTGCTTCGGTCTCCCTCTCATGCACACTTAGGGACTGATTCACAACGTTTTTGACCTCATTACCTGAATTTAACCACACACAACAATCTAATTTAGGAAGAATATATCAAAATTAAGAGTGTGCTTATACGCTCTTATTCCCTGCCTGCTGCTTTGGATTTTCTGCAATGCAAATGGGGAGCTATGAGCACGCCTGGACATATACCACACATTTTAGGTGCAAACTTCGAGTTTTTAAAAAAAAAATCATTCAAATGCATGCATTGATACGAATTGGAGGCGTGTGCCTATAATGCATACATGTCCACATTTGTTTGTGAATTTGACAGTATTCTATAGCACGTATAGGTTTTAAAAAAACAAATACTGTCTCAGAGAGGAAAGGCTGAAGTATCTACTGGAATATCTGCACATTGCGAAGTTAAAGTTCTTTCTTATCCCAAAGAGCTCACATTCATGGTCCAAATGGTAGGAAGTAGCAAGCAAGTGCACATTCTCTGAGACTCAACATCTTAAATCTTGTTTTATAAATAATTTATGTGGTACATTTTGTTTTGGTACAGGAAAATGTTTTAAACATCGGCACATTCAGTAATCTACATCATAAAAGTTGTTAGAAAAATATATTAAACAATGCAATTTTTAAAATATTGAAGGTTATTATAAACATTAAAAAGTAGCAGTTTTTAAAGAGCAATTTCTATATTTCGATGGTGAAGGTGGAAGCCTCAAAAACACTCTCTCTCAACATTTTAGACAATGGAATGCTCAAATGCAGGCCAGAAATGTTCTCTAAGACCATACCTTAAGCAGTGCCACATGTCACGGCCAGTCAGAAAACAACCTTTGTCAGATCATATATATGGATATGTGAATGCTTGTACGCTATAGAAGAAAAGGACTGGTCTAACCCTGTTAGCAATTGGCACATGGCAGGATTAGAGTAAACATCATAGTTGTAGTCAGCTAAGCTGTGGCATGCCCCCTCAGTGAAAAAATAATAAAATCATGTAAATTTAGCTGGTGCTTGGTTCGTGGGTCCCAGTGTGGCTCCTGAGGTCTACAAATTCTGGCCAGGAGTCGTAAAACTGGTGCAAGCTTCGAAAGCAAGAAATAGCAATCCCCAAGAAAGCTTTATGGGCCTATATTGGTCATGGGGCCTTTGAATCTGAAACCTTGTCCATGGACCCCCCAGGAGGTCTAACACATACCCATACAGATTGCAATAGGTTGGGGGCTTCAAAGCTCTCTGTGGGCTTGTGAACCCTACAATGGGTGCTGCAAACTGGAAACTGCCTGGCTGAAGCTGAGGACTGTGCAGGTTTGCTCCCTACAGTTGGTGGATGAATAGCCTGTCACAGGGGTTGGGAAACTGTTTCTGAAGGGATTGTGACTCAGTCTCTGAAGGTGAATCATCACAGTGATGAGAAATTTGCAAATCATGGAGATTCCCTCAACAAGGGTTTTGATAAGGCGTATTTTTTATAAATGTTGGTAGTTGAGAACAACAAGAAAAAGCATATTTTAAAATACAGTTAGGTGCACATCATCTTTTTGAAGAAAAAGAAACACATATAAAGTGGAGTACTAGTTCCAAGGGTCCATATTTTACCCTTGAGGTTGTTTCTGTTTAAGGTTATGTTATGTTAAACTATTAATGGAGTGCAACACAGTGACACTTTTTGTCACTATATGAACATTCACGCCAGGTGCCTATTCAGGTGTCTTTGTAGATTGGCAAAGAAAAGAGCAAGAACAGCCAGCTTCCAAGGTACAAAATAGCAAAAGATACATGCATATGTTAAGGAGGAAAATGACAAGACAGAGCCCTATTGGATCTCATTCCATTATTTAAGATCTGAATGCTTGGAAGGCACCTATTTGAAAATAACATTCAATCATTCTGATAGGGTCACCTGGATTAGCCTGCCAAAGTCTCAAAATAAGGAGTCTGTCCCAAACTTGTAGATAAATCTCATAAGACCAGCTCCATGGCTTTACCAATATCACAATTACACCCTGGATCATTGAGAAAAGAGAGAATCATAGCTCATACTCATCCTCGGCCACAAATCCATTTGGAGAGGGTCAGACAAGAGATTTCTCTCTGCAGCATGTTTCAGTTGAGCTGTAGCCAATTTCCTCATAGGTTTTGCAGTGGATTGTGGCAAAAGGGAGATGAGTCAGAAAAAGGTATCTAGATGTTTACATTCCAGGGTAGGTTTTTAGGAAGTAGTTCAAGAGTTGCCATTTTAATTTCAACTGTTACTATGCCTCGCTGCAAGGCAAAAGGTCAATGAGGTCTCTCATAAGAAGAGGAGTATTGATTTCAAATGTTTCTCAGGACATGGATCACGCAGGGTCAAGCAGTGAGCTAGATGAATGACTAATTGCCAGCAGGCAACTGAGGTTCAGTAGCTTGTTGAATTTGACAAGCAAAAGAGAGGTAGCAAATGGAGTAAATTGTGAGAACATTGACCATGGTGAATATATGTTCTGTTTCATGTCTGGTATTAATCACCCTTATTCAAATGAACTGGAACAGTAGTTCCACATTAGTGTTCCCTATCTTGTGCAGGTGGATTTATTAGTCTTATTCTAAATATAAAATGAAAATAAATACTAAACAGTTATTTAGTGACTAGCAAGGCAACTTCAAAAAAAATTAATGATTGGTCAAGGAATCTTAAGGTAACAAGAGCCAAAATTGCTAAAGGTCTAATTAAGGCTTTATATTGCAGATGATAAACCATATATAATGTAATCAGCCATGTACATGGTCATTTGACTACTCAACTGGATGTCTCAGCTATGGGAGGAGACATTTTGTGATTGAGATTGCAGAATCTGTGCCAAAATTTTATGGCAAGACCGGAGGCTCATATTATGCTTTTCTAATCTTGCTTTATATGAATAGCAGCCAAGATAACAAACACAAACTACAGTTCCCAACAGGCCAAGCGAGAAACTGGCCAATGGGAGACAAAAGAATCAACAGTGTCAACCAATGAACAGGCAGTCTAGGATATAATGAAGGGTCAGACTGCGAACAGCCCTCTTTTCTTGCTGCTCGCAGTCAAGATAAGTACCCTTTCATTATCTCCTTGCGTTATTGATAATTTGGTATTTATAACTTTGCTGGTTCAGGTGCTATTGTGGTTATTTTATTGCATTGTCATAGCGCGCTGCGTTTTCGTTACCGGTAGCTCTGTCGAGCGTCTTTCTTTTCCCGCCCTCTCCGCTCCCGTTTGCCTTCCCGCGCGTCAGCTGTGCCTCGCAACGCGCGGCGGCCATTTCGAGCGCTTCCCCGCAGTGCGCTGTTCCCGCTGGCCGCTCCGCTTCTGCTATTATCTCTTCAGCGCTTGGAACTTGGTTCCCGCCCCTGGGAGGGTTTTCTTTACTCCCGGTAAGGTTTTTCCTGCTGTCTATACACGCCCTTTGAGAAGGGCTTCTCATTTTCTAGTTTTAACCCCTTGTTATCTGGTTTTCTCAGTGCACTGCCCATGGAGCTTGATAGCTCTCAGAGCTCCGAATTTAATAATGAGGAAGGGGAGGCATTTAAGACAGATTTTAATTCTTTCATTAATAATTCTGTGGAACATGCAGTTGAGGCTTCTATGAAGCGCTTTTCTAAAGATATGGAAAACTCCTTACTGTCATTAATGTCCAAAGCTTTGGCCCATTCTACGGGGGATAGCAGAAAAAGAAAACTGGTACCTTCCAGCAATAAAAATGTTCCTGTTACTGCGTCACGTGGTTTGGAAGAGGTTTCCTCTCGCAAGGTTGAGGACTTGGTGCCTCCCAGGCCTCCTGTCAAGGAGGGGTTATCTGTTACTTTTACTAAACGAAAAGAAAAATCAAAACATGCTGAGGTACCTGAGAAATTGGTAATTTCTCATATTTTGGACACTGACGACGATTTGGGTGACGCTGATGATAATTTTGATGATCTTGATGCCAATGATCCTCCTTCTCCTAAAAAATCTAAGACTGATCCTTTTTCCTTTGACCCTATTCTGGATGCAGATGGTACCCCTATGTTTGATCCCGCCACTATCCGTCATCCTAATTTCCCCTTTCCCATGTTGGCGAGTATATTTCTGCCAGGTTGCGTTTGCCTTTAGATAAATCTGTTCGATCTAAACTAAAATCTGAGTGTCCCAAACCTTCTCTTCCTTCTAACGTTTCTACTACTCCTACCATTGACCAGCCTCTACTGACTTTCTTTTCCAAATTCGGAAAAGATCCACGCAAGGGTGTGGATAGGGCTTGGTCCACTTGCCAAGACAAATTGTTAGATGTGGTCGGTCCTCTGGCCCGTATTTTCGACCTGGCTGAGTCCGCTCGCTTGGACGGCACGGACCTTGACCCTCAGGATGTTTCTCTATGGGTACAGCGAGCCCTTTGTCTTTTGGGCAATGCCAATTCGGCCATCACGCATGAACGTCGCAAAGGCCTCCTGATCAAACTGGATTCCAAATTAGCCAATTTGGCCTCATTGGATCCTGGTATCAAAGCCGATGGTCTCTTGTTCGGAGATTCTCTTGTCAAGGATCTGAGTAAATTCGTTTCTACTTTCGCATCCATCGACAAGGCCCAGCAGTCGATCAAGAAGGTGTTTTCCCCACGTGTTTTTGGAAGGGCCGGCAGAGGCAGGAGTCGGTTTGCCGGCCATGCCTCCCACAATCAAGGCTCCAGAGGTTCCTTCAATTCCAACACCAACAACTACCAAGAATTCAAGCCCCAGTTCTATCCACAAAGGGGCAGAGGTTTCCGTGGCCGTGGCCAGAAAAACTTCAGGAACAATTACCAACAAGGTAAGTTTTTCAGTTCCTCCTCCTGTGGGGGGTCGTCTCAAGTTTTTTCTTCCAAAATGGCGGTCTCTGACTGCAGACCCTTGGGTCCTCAATTCCATCCAAGGCTATCTTATAGAGTTCTACGCTCCTCCTTTCCAGACAGTTTTCCCTCCTCCTCTCACCTTCTCAAACAAAATGACAACTCTCATCTCTTTAGAGGTTCAGTCTTTGCTCCAAAAGCACACTATCCAAGTGGCACCTCTAGATCCATCAGGTTTCCTAAGCTCCATCTTTCTAGTTCAAAAGAAAAACAAAAAGATGCGTCCGGTCATAAACCTCAAATGGTTCAACCAGTTTGTGGTCTATCGCCACTTCAAAATGGAGACCATCATTCATCTCAGAGATTCTCTTCGATTGAACGACTGGATGGTCAGAATAGATCTACAGGACGCCTATCTCACGATTTCTATTCACCATTCTCACAGGAAATTTCTTCAATTTCAATGGTTAGGAGTGTCTTACCATTTTTGTTCTCTCCCCTTCGGGCTGTCTTCAGCCCCATGGTGTTTCACCAAGATCATGAAACCAGTAGTGAGTTACTTGAGGTCCCTCGGGATCCGTTTGGTCATCTATCTCGACGACATCCTATTGATGCATCCGGACAGACTAACTCTGCTATCACACTTACGCATTACTCAGTCTCTTCTTTCCGATTTGGGATTCCTCCTAAACCCCGAAAAGTCTATGCTGGTTCCTTCACACAAAATCGATTTTCTAGGTTTTCTGGTGGGCTCCTCCACCGCTTCCCTTCATCTTCCCCAAGCAAAGGTTTCCACCATAAAGTCAGAGATTTCACAAGTTCTCAGAAACGACTCCATTTCTCTCAGATCTCTTGCAAGGGTCGTGGGCCTGCTCTCCGCTTCTATTCAGGCTATCTTTCACTATCGGGCCCTTCAGCGCTTAAAAATTCGACATCTTCGTCGAGGCCTGGCGTATTCCGACCTCATTTCTTTAGATCAAGAATCCCGTTCGGAACTTCAATGGTGGATAGACCATTTAGATGCCTGGAACGGCAGAACCATTTTTGCCTCAGTCCCAGATCTTGTGTTAGAATCCGATGCAAGCCTGACAGGTTGGGGTGCCCGGTGTGGCACGATATCGACTGGAGGTACATGGTCTTTAGAGGAGTGGAGATTGCACATAAATTGTTTAGAGATGCTTGCAGGCTCCTTTGCGATCAGAAGCCTCGCCAAAAACAAGGTGTGTTGTTCTATCCTTCTTCGCATGGACAATGTTTCTGCGGTGCGCTACATCAACCATCTCGGTGGCACCAAGTCCAAGCCCCTGGCGGAGTTAGCAAAATGCCTATGGGAGTTTTGCCTCCTCAACAAGATCTCTGTCAAAGCAGAATATCTTCCAGGCAACCTCAATTCTATAGCAGACTGGCACTCTCGTTACCTTCGAGACTCCAGCGACTGGAAGCTTCTTCCATCCGTTTTTCACTCTCTCTTTCAAAAGTGGGGCCCTTTGCATTTCGACCTATTTGCCTCTCGTCTCAACTCTCAGCTTCCACGGTTCTTCAGTTGGCGGCCGGATCCTTCGGCCCTTGCGACAGATGCCTTTCTCCAGGACTGGTCTTCTCACCTCCATTATGCCTTTCCTCCTTTTCTCATGATCAGCAGGGTGTTAGCTCAAACATCTCGGCAAGGAGCCTCCCTGGTTCTAGTAGTTCCCTTCTGGCAATCCCAGGTCTGGTTCCAACCTCTTCTGGAGATGGCGATGGATGTCCCAGTCCTCCTTCCCTCATTCAACAACCTTCTCTTGAACCCCTCGGGACTTCCTCACCCTCTGATTCTAGACAATTCTCTGACTCTCTCCGCATGGAAGATCACGGGTCAATCCCATCTGACAACGTCATTTCGCAAGAGGCTTCTCTCTTCATCAGCAGGGCCTGGGCCCCAGGAACAACTAAGGCTTACAAGTCAGCTTGGTCTTTATGGGCAAGCTGGTGTCTGGGAAAATGTGTCGATCCCTTTTCAGCACCTTTAAATTACATTGTCATTTTCTTGGCTTCTGAGGCCAGCTCAGGTAAGTCTTATAGGACGATCAACCTCTACCGGTCTGCCATTTCTCTCAATCATTCGCCTAGTGATGGTAAACCTGTTGGTGAGCACACCCTTATTTGTCGCCTCCTCCGGGGTGTTAAATTTTCCAAACCGCCTTTATCTAAATACTCAAGACTATGGGATGTGAACTTGGTTCTTAAGCTTTTTATCGATTGGCCTGACAATACCGATCTTTCCTTAAAAATGCTTTCTGCTAAACTTACCATGCTCTTATGTTTGGTTTCCATTAAACGTGTTTCCGACGTCAAAGCCATGGATGTGTCCTCTCGTCAATTCACTCCTTCTGGTGTATTGTTTCATATTAGTAGACGTACAAAAACTAATTTGAATTCTGTTTTTTATCCTTACTTTCCTGACCAACCTAAACTGTGTGTAGGTCTATGCCTCAAAGTTTACGAACAACGTACCTTTCATCTCAGAAAATCCTCCCATTCCCAACTCCTCATTTCCTTTCGTAAGCCTCACAACCCTGTCTCTTCTGCTACCCTGGCCCGCTAGGTTCATTGGGTCATGTCACTTGCTGGCATTGACGTTTCTGTCTTTGGGGCCCATTCTGCCAGGGGAGCCATGGCTTCCAAAGCCTTTTGGGCTGGCTCCCGGTTGGAGGACATTCTGAGATCAGCAGATTGGTCTAATGATAAAGTTTTTCGTATATTTTATTGTAAACCTGTGATTTCTGCTGTTTCTTCTGTTATTGATATGCTTTGAACAAGCATAATATGAGCCTCCGGTCTTGCCATAAAATGTAGATTTTCCTAATAAGTTATGACGGAAAGTCTTAATTTTATTAAAGACACGGAGGCGAGTATTATCCCACCTCAACACTTCTAACTTGTGTTTGTTTCCCTCCCTGCAGGGACTCCAGCCTTGCCACCGGCTTCATCATGATATTCCACGGTGTTCTCGTCAGAATGATACTCCTCTGCTTGGTGTTTCCTCTGGTTCTATGGATCCTGTTGTTGCTGATGTCGCCAGGACCTCTCGGATGGACTTTGGTCAAGATTTGTTTACTTGGACTTTGGCTTTATGCATTGTTTTTGCTATTGTTCCTCTCATTATGAACTCTTCTTAACTTGCTCGCCGAAGAAAAGAGGGCTGTTCGCAGTCTGACCCTTCATTATATCCTAGACTGCCTGTTCATTGATTGACACTGTTGATTCTTTTGTCTCCCATTGGCCAGTTTCTCGCTTGGCCTGTTGGGAACTGTAGTTTGTGTTTGTTATCTTGGCTGCTATTCATATAAAGCAAGATTAGAAAAGCATAATACTCGCCTCCGTGTCTTTAATAAAATTAAGACTTTCCGTCATAACTTATTGGGAAAATCTACATTGTTGCTTATGGTTGGGTTTCAACAGCATATGCAGGTGTTTGGAATGTACCCCCATATTCTGGGTACATGGTCACTACCCAAATTGAAAGTCTGGCTGACATGCTGGGGTATTTTCACCAGCATACTATTGACAGTGGTATTTCATGGTGGCAATACCAACAAACAGTGAAGTAGCTGTTCTTGAATCTAACTCATAGTTTCTTCTCAGCTTCATGCTAATTTTCCCAGAGAATAAAGTGCCAAATGTACTAAGGCTTTTGCGGTCACAAAGGGTCTGATTCTCAAAATCAGACCATTTGCAACCGCAAAATTGCCTTTTTGTATGTACAAAACCCAAATTGCAATTTAGTAACTTGTTACCAAATCATAATTGATGTTTGTAACTACATACAGAATTGGTATTTGGAAGGAATCCCTTCCAGATAGTGATTTGGATTCGGATGTAGTAATGTTTTGGGGTTGAAATTCAGTTGCAAGACATTAATATTTCACCTAATACTGAAAGATAGTGGTAAACCATTCGCAAACTGGACCCTTTCTCCTTCGTCAATGTAGACACAAATATTAAGGCAGTGGTCCCATGGAGAGTCATGCCAAATACCTAAAACAATAATAACAATGTTTTTGATGGTGGAAAGACAAAACGTTGGGCATGGAACTAGTTTTATTACGAATCTCAATCAAATAAAGTGAAATATAGTGAAAATGTATAACAATAGAAAGGAAAAACTGTCTCTAAAGAGCTGTCATTTGGAGGGTAATACCCATGACTGTTGTGGTAAATAATGAAAACAGGATATATAGGTAAGAGCATCTCTTGCTTTCACATTTCCTACTCTGCTGATATTATCACACTAGTTGACATTTAGGACCAGATTTAGGGCCTAATTACGAGATTGGCAGTGTGGGAGTGGGCCGCCACACCACTGCCCCACTTCCACACCGCCAAACCTGACTGCCACCCATTCCCCATTTTACGAGTCAATACATGGTCTGGCGGGTGGGTGGCATGGTGGTCCCACGGCGGTGCAGTCTAAAGCCTCATAAGTGAGCCCTAGAACTGCACCGCAGCAGTTTTGTGGCGTGAGAACCGCCATGAGACTGCTGGCAGTGAGGAAACTTGTAATATGCTTGGTGGTGCTGCAGTAGCACCATTAAGCATTTTGCGGCCTCAAGCCCGCCGCGCCAACACCAGGGATCATGGATCCCTGGCCGTTGCAGCAGTCCCATGGAGGTCCGACCGCCATACTCGTAATACAGCGGTCGGACTGCTGGTGAGGCAGTCCCCGACCACCACCGCACTCCACCGCTAGTTTGGCAGTCCTATGGACCTCCAAACTCGTAATTAGGCCCTAAGTAAACTTTGAAGCATAACACAGCAAGTGAAGTTGCTGTGATGTGTTGATTCAAAGGGAGAGACTAGAAATGCATATATCTACTATTGTTGAATACAGTTTTGCTCTTTCGTAGCGCTGCGCACTTCTGGCTGCCTAGCACCAACACAGACACCCTTGCATCATGACGCATGTCTCCAGTGTAGTCCTTCCTGAAAAACTATTCTTAGAGGCTTATTCCTCTTTGTGTGTGTGCTGCAGAATGCAATGCACATGCAAAGAGGAAGTAACAAGGAGAAATAATATTTCTCCTCATTACAACAGCCTGTGGTATGCGCACCATTTTAGTATCAAAATACAAGGTTGGATGGAAAGCAATGCCCATGCTCCTCCCATGTAATGCCTCCCTGATGCAAGGTAACACAAGGCAGTCCTATGTGCTATGTTCAATTAATTTTGAGATAAACTCCTACTCTAAGACATGTACATTTTGCATCGAGCTGTGGCACAAAAGTGGCGTAAACATGACCCAAAGTCTCAGTAAATCTGTGGCTTAGTCCCTATCACCTTCAGATCTCACTGCCTTTCACAAGGTGATTTGCAAAATAGCATTTAGGAGGGTGCTGATTCCTCTCAACACAGCGTTTATAAATAAAACTACATTAAAACTAAATTAATCCGAAATATAGACACTATTCCTCTCGCTTAATTAACAGTATTCTCCATATGCCATGCATTAAAAAATACACACAATCCACCCTCTCACATTCTATGTATTTACATTACTGCGCATCAGCAGAGATTATCACAACAGTAATGCGTTTCAATGGAAATAAAGTACTGTAATGTTTACAGCATGTGCCAGAGATCTATCGTAGGGTAAGATGTGAAGTGTAACAGTATGCTCCACATGTTTTTTTAGCACCGCTTCTAAAGGCTCGGGGGGGGGGGGCTATTAGCTTTAATGAACCCATCTGCTCTGAAATGGAGGTCCAAACATAATCTCTTTTCTCGGTTGCCATTTTATACAGATGCGATTCCATGTTCCTCATTCCCAGCAAGGGAGGTTATGTTCTTCACCATATGTGCGCTGTTTCTGCTTTCATGCTTAGAACACAGTGAACCCTAACACTTTATATTGCACACACATTACACATCAACACGGAACAAAACTGAGAACTCATTCTCATGCAAACAGTTTGTTTAGATTTCTCAATATTGTATACATTGCAAGAAGTCATAATAATTAGGCTCTGCCTGATGTGACAATCTCTAACCTGTGCTCAGTATTAAAAATAAATATTCGTATTGGTTCATCAAACATAACTTGCTGCATAGGGGGTGTCCTTGATAATTGCATGGACCTATATTGACATTGTATATTTGCATCAATTCAGAGGACTAGCGGAAGTAAGGCTGTATACAGCTAATTGATAGTCATTTCACTTGGGTATATTTACATTTGCTTATGCAAATTTAGTTCCTTTTGTCACGATTCCTAAGTGATTCTTGACAGGTTTTATTTCATGCTGTAAATGGCACCACTATTTAATAAGAAATGTGTATTTGTTTATTTTTTCCACTTTAAATGGCCGATATCTATAATTAGTGACCGATGTCTGGGGCCGTATTAGGAGCTTGGACTACTTCCCTGCACTGGGCTGTTCTGCATCTCTGCACTAGACGATTTCTTTTTTAAAAAATCACTTAACCTTTCTCCCAAACAAAGAGACATACTTGTGATAGATCTGTTTCTGACCTGTGCTGTTTGCAGCTCATGACTAAGGCCCTGATTACCAGGAAAGAGTTAAATTATGATCCTTGTGCAAACATCAGTTTGTAGCAGTGTTTAGTTTGTAAAAGAAAGAATGCAGATGTTGAAAGCTCAGCTCAAAAGCCCTCGGCTGGCACTATTAAATGTCAGCATTGTGTGTTATCTTATATCCACCCCAGGCTTCTTTAATACACTGTCAGATACTCCCTGCCCCTTTATCTCACTCTTGTGGGTTCCTGCTTTCTCCATTTGTGATGGTTTTCCGTCTTTCTCGTCCTCCTTTTTTCCCCATTGTGCATTTTTCCCTCTCTCGCTCTAGGGAAATGTCGGAAAAGGTAAAATAAGTGCCTGTTCTCAAAAATGAGTGCTGGTGGCCCGCACCTACAACCATTTCCAACATATCTTCTCTTCATTCCAACCTGCAATTCTTTAAACCTAGGTTCCCTCTTAGGAAAGGTATATGATATTTTTATGATGGTGAAATATATAAGATTTTCAGCTTAATGTCACTATAACAAGGGGCCAAATTAATTTCTAGAAATGCGAATGGGGCCACGCAGCCCCCCTCCCAAGCCGCTTTAGGCCAAGGGGACCGCCACCTCCCCGGGACCTACTATAACTAATACATTTATAATCATCCCAAGGTTGCCCTTAACGAAGACGCACTCTTGAAGCGGATCAACTCTCCAGAGCCCTTTATTTCAGGCAAACAGCCTTTACATAGAGAAATGTTCCTCGCCCAACGTGTTTCAGACCTCCTGGTCCCTGTTCACAGGCATGAATGAGTCTGGCAGCATGTCAGCACCTGACTCCTCGCTGCATGCAAACTCGTTGACTGCCCTCCGGTGGGCCTCTCCAGTGAGTTCATTCTCCCAAAGCATGCTGGAACTCGTAGTGCCTTCTTATCAATTTTACCCTCCAGTGGGTGTGTACCATAACAATCCAATAATTAATTGTTTTTAAGCCCTCTAGTGGGCCTCTTAATGCAATATTCAGTCCGACTATCCATTAACCTGCTGTACAGTTACGAGGCTCTAAGGACTTAGAACCTCTGGTCCCACATTATGCTCTGGTGGTGGTGCAGTCTTCACAACAGGACTGCCATCAAACATCATCCCAAGGTTGCCCTTAACGAAGATGCACTCTTGAAGCAGATGAACTCTCCAGAGTCCTTTATTTCAGGCAAACAGCATTTACATAGAGAAAAGTTCCTCGCCCGAAGCGTTTCGGACCTCCCAGTCCTTGTTCACAGGCATGAATTAGTCTGGCAGCACGTCAGCACCTGGCTCCCTGCTGCATGCTAACTCGTTGACTGCCCTCCGGTGGGCCTCTCCAGTGAGTTCGTTCTCCCAAAGCATGCTGGAACTCGCAGTGCCTTTTTATCAATTTTACCCACCAGTGGATGTGTGCCATAACTAGCCAATAATTAATTGTTTTTAATCCCTCCAGTGGGCCTCTCAATGCAATATGTGGTTCTAATATCCATTAATCTGCTGTACCGGTACGAGGCTCTAAAGATTTAGAACCTCCGGTCCACATTATGCTCTGGTGTTGGTGCAGTCTTCACGGCAGGACTGCCATCAAACATCATCCCAAGGTTGCCCTTAACAAAGATGCAATCTCGAAGCAGATGGACTCTCCAGAGTCCTTTATTTCAGGCAAACAGCATTCGCATACAGAAAAGTTCCTTGCCAGACTCATTTCACACCTCCCGGTCCTTGTTCACAGGCATGAATGAGTCTGACAGTACCTCAGCACCTGACTCCCCGCTGCATGCTAACTCGTTGACTGCTCTCTGGTGGGCCTCTCCAGTGAGTTTGTTCTCCCAAAGCATGCTGGAACTCAAACTCGTTTATTTCTGTTCTTGGAGGAGCATGGTTGCCGGACCTCTCTAAAGGGCTGCTCCTCGTCCCACCCTAAAGGGCTGCTCCTCGTCCCTCCCTTAATTATTTACTCAGCAGGAACACAATTATGGCGCACAGCCCATCACAGAAATATTAGCTATTTTTATAGGTAAGATTTAGCAGCTGTTATTTAATATTGCTGATAATGGCCATGGATGTGAAATATAATATAATTAAAATGTTAGTCACTGTAATTGTATCTACATGGACTCTCTATGACAGTATTGTTGTCAGTGAAGCCCTCTTTTGCCTTTTTTGAGACACTAAACTTTATTACCCTCTCTCTGTCTGTATCACCCTCCAGTACATGTCTTCCTCAGCCGCTGTCAAGTATTTCATGTCCTACCTTCTTTATTATTGATTTGCAGCTTTTTATTTAATTAATTACATCTTCTTAACATTATTGTTAATTTTTTAGTCCAATTACAATATATTTTATTTAAATAAGAAAGCAAACATGACAAGAGTTCCAACTATATCCATCACTTTGCAGTTAGAAGTTTAAATGTGAAAAAGCTTTGAGAAACACTGATTCTAGATTGGATGACCCCGTACCTCTCCATACACTGAGGGCCTAGTTACGATGTTGGTCGGAAAGCCTCCATGGTAGGTTTAAACTCCAACTGCCGCATTAGGATGATGGTGGTTGGAGATTAAGCCGGCGGGGGAATCCGACTCGGTTCCGACGGCTCAAGGATCCCATCAGTCTGTCGGAACTGCACCATAATCCCTTAAGGACTGCGTTTCCGCCGTCAGGATTAGGATGTGGTTTCCGACAGCCACACCATGTCGCCCTTTCGGACATGAATTGGCTGTAGGAAACTGACTTTAGTGGCCCATAGCAGGGCTCCCTTCCCCCCTGGCCATTCGCATTTGGGCCTGGGGGCACCGTATGGTGCCTGCCACATGGTGCAGGGATGTGTACAAACTTTCATTTTTCAATGGGACGTTGTGCTGTGGGTGGTTTCAACTCGCTGCACAATCTCCCATTGAGAAATAGAAGTTTGCAACCACACCATGTGCATCCTAATGGGGTTGTCAGAACCACCGACTTACGGTCGGGGGATTCCGTCCCAAAAATGGTATCGGTCAGAGGCAACTCTGACCGACATCGTAATTAGGCCCTTGGAGTATAATGAAAAAGACACAAAATCTATTCTACAATTGACCAAAAGTATAGACTCATAATGCTCTTTTGTGTATGATATTAATATTATTTGTGTTGCCTTACTGGGTGTGTTCCTTAATTGTACATTTGTAATTAATGTGTAAATAGTACTGGCAAGGTCTACTTACTGTATTGTCAACATAAGCTTCAGTCCACACAACATCATGCTCTTGATCAATAACTTTGGGTCGACTTAGAACATGTAGATATTCCATAACATTTTCTTGTACATCAGCCAATGTAGAGATCTGAGTATAAAATCCTACAAGAGATATTTATGTTTAGGAATTGGATAAAGAAGATTCCAGAATACATTCTTGATAATCTTTACTGCAGGAATATAAATACTTTATACCAAGAATGTATATGCATTTCTGAAATTGTATCACATTAATTATTTTCCCTATTGCACACATTTGTAGTTGTACAATATATCTTGCTGCAGACTCTCAACATATGATATATTTTACAGACTTTGAAAATTAACATTTGGGAAGGAAATTGGGTATGTACTTTGATGTAACCACATTTGTTTTATACTTTGTATTTTACAATATTTCAAAGTGCGGCTACTAGTGTGCGAAGTTTATATATTGTATATTATTTCATCAGAGGGCTAGATAGGAACATAGCTACCAAGTCTTCTCTGTGCTTATGTATAGCATTTCCATGTTGTAATGTGTGCATGTTTGACACTGCAAGACAAATGATCACAATTAGAACAAAGAGTTTGTCAATTTAATTTCCGATAGCAGATCTCCATACCTGCCTCAGCTTGACAAAGTCACGCTTTCTGAACTAGGTTTAGAAGATGTCACCAGAGTCACTTTCCCAATCATCCTGTCCTAGCTTCTCTGTCTATAGCCGATTGTCATGTTCTATCTTTTGCTGACCATCAATCAAACTCTATGAGGAGAGAAGCCTGTGCACTTTGTGACATAAAATATGTAATAAATACCTATTCTAGGAAACGTAGATCATCTTAAAATCTAACTGTGCATTTCATGTGCAAAATACTATATATAAAGGAGAGGGTTAATGATAAATAATTATCTGGCTCTTGAATAAGAAATTCTATTTAGAGGACCCCTTAAGAGCTTCACTATTCCTATATATTATTCCCCTTGAAAAATAATGTGCATCCGTTTCTTTGGGACTATTCTGAGGTATGTGCTACATACTGTACATTGTCTCTGGAAATTATTCTTTAATAGTGAATTTGACAGTATAATATAATTGATTTAGAATATCTTCAAATCTGAGCATGGAAAGAAAATCCTTTGTACACTGGAACTAGAAAACATCTCTCATAATGCGTGTCTATTTGTAAAGACCAAAATGAAGGAAATATTTGCTTCAAACTGTGAAAACAATTAGTAGATCATGCGGATACACGGGAGAACCCAAAATTATACATTGTAGATAATACTGAGGTTAAAATAGGGTAATCAGTATGCAGTATTCGGTCCAGGCATTTCTTTAATAATTAATTACTATGCTTGTTAGTCCATGTGTTCAATTAAAGAAAACTGCAACTACAAAAATGCATTGGTTTAAAAGCCTGTGGTAGTCCTAGTGACACAGAGCCATCATATTGTCTAATGATCATTTTGCAGAGAGAGGCTTTGTTTAAAGACCGATGTTTAAAGCCCATTTTACAAGAAGGCAATAGGGTGCCACTGCTAAGATGTTTTTGGAAGCTAAAAGGTGAATTTTAAAATGTTCTAAAAATGTGTGATTGTTTTATATTTCCATACAGTGCATCAGTGATTTATACGGCTAAAAGACAGGCACCCTTAAAATATTGGATTCCTATTTGAGGTGGTCAACTGCCTGAGAAGTATAGGCAAAATATAGGGACAGACAGAATTTGCCACAACAGTCCTGGGTGGATCATGTGGTTTACTTTTCCAAGGCACTGGATGGTTGGGTGAAGAGCACTGATGTGAAGGATTACCAAGGGCTGTACAATTTATTTTCAGGGAGCACATGTTCAGCAATTGTTTTCCAGAGCTGCGCCAACACCTAGTGAATAGTAAGCTCACTGACCACATGGAGCTTCTGAAGGAGGTGGACCTCTGGCTCAGCACCAAGGTCCACAAGAAGGCACATGGGAATGATGCCAAGAAGGGTGGTTCTGGTTTCCCTCCGCAGAGTTAGGGGAGGTGCAGGGAGACACATACAAGTCCCAACGTAAGGTGAGGGCAAAGGGTTCCAATGCCCCTTCTGAAAGTGGCCCTGAGCATCCCATTTCCAACTCTGCTGTTGTAACCTTTCCCAGTTAGGACACAAGCAATGGGACTCTGTTGATTCTAAGTCACCACCCACTGGTGTCAATATTAATAAATGCTTTCTTTGGAAAAACATGCTATAATATCCAGTAAAAATCTAGACATTTATGCATTACAGATTTCATGCAGGAGAAAATGACTTCAAAAGACAACTTGGGGGGGGGGGACGCACACAAAAATAAACATAGCCATAATTGATGAACAAGGACTGAAGAATAATTTTTATAAGCTGCTAGATAACTATCTATAGAACCTCTTGGGATCTTACAGACACTTAACAATCGCAACTGGACTATCCCCCGAGAGACGGGGTCGGTGACCCTGTCGTCGCACGCCCAACACACGATGTTTTCTTGGTCTGGGGGAGGGGCGGGAGGGGGAAAGGGAGAGGGGGGGAGCTCAGAGCATGGCTTTCTTTATTTTCTATCTTACCTATCTTTTCCTTTTCACCTTCACCTCTATCCTATCCAAGGGTTCCTCCAAGTAAGCATAGCCTACCTATTTGTGAGTCCAATCACTCATATCCACACAATACGAAACACAGTCCGCACACAGCCCACAAAATGCCGCTACACGTACAGCAACGGGTGAGTAGGGGGGGCAACACCACCACCTGCCAGCCCGGGCCCCGGAGAAAAGTTACCAAGCAAGGGAGTCACAGGGCAGTATCACCAGACGTACCATAAATAATGGCCCACACAAATACGCTCAACCTGGCCTCTGACCTAAAGATAGTGTCCCTCAACGTTAAAGGGCTCAACCACCCCATCAAACGCAGGAAGATCCTAGATTACCTGGGTAGGACAAAGGGGGATATAGTCCTTCTACAAGAGACCAAACTGTCATTGGAGGATACCAAGATGGTGAAAGGCAACTGGATATCACATATGGCCTGCTCACCTGCCGAAGGGAAGAAGCGGGGGGTCATTACATTAGTATCTAAAAAATCCAACCTAACACTGGAATCACAACACCACGATGTAGAGGGCAGACTGTTGATCACCCACCTGAGAAGGGGAGAGGAATTAATCCACATAGCTAATATATACGGCCCAAACACTGATGACCCAACCTTCTGGGAGGGGGTGTCACACAAGCTAGATAACCTCCCAAAGAACGACCTTACGGTGGTGGCGGGGGATTTCAACATCCCACTAGACCACATAATAGATAGTCAACCTGCCAATACCAACCGACGAACGCACACGCGACACTCAAAAATATGTACTCTAAATTCAACCTTAAGGACCCATGGCGCCTCCAGCACCCGGACACTAGAGACTACACATTCTACTCCAACCCACACAATTCATATAGCAGGATAGACTACATACTAATCTCAGGCACACACACGCATCTAATAGACCACTCCGAGATAGCACCTAGATTAGTCTCAGACCACTCTTGTATCAGCCTAACGCTAAGCGGCTGTCACAATGAGACCACACCCCGTAGGTGGCGGTTTAACAGCGACGTACTAACAGACCCAGAGAACAAGGAAAAGATCCAAGAGGCCATAACAGACTATCTCAGACACAATGACACACCGGGGACCAGCACCACCACACTATGGGACGCTCTTAAGGCCACCATCAGAGGTACAATAATCGAAATAAAATCCAAAATGAACAAAAAAGCAAACCTGCACTTGGCGCAGCTCGAGCAAACCATTAAGAACCTAGAAACGGCCCATGCCAGAGCCGCTCAAGATAAGACATTGCTAGCGGAACTAGCCAAGAAAAAGTATGAATACAACAAAATCCTCAGTGAGAGGGCGGGACTATGGGTTAACAATTACAAGGCACTTAATCTTTGCGAAGCAAACAGAGCGGGGAAACTGCTCGCCTCTTACCTAAAACATATACGCAACCAAACCACCATCTCATCCATCACAGATCCAAACAAGAAAACCCACACAAGACACAAAGACATACTCAAAACATTTCAAGAGTTCTATCAGGATCTCTACAAAAACGACCAGACCATGAACCTAGAGGCATGCTCAAAGTACCTCGATAAACTCGGTCTCCCACAGCTAGCCAGAGAAGAAACACAGAGACTAGGTCAGGAAATATCCACCGCGGAGATTGAAATGGCGGTTAAAGCCATGAAAGATAACAAAGCACCAGGGCCGGATGGGTACACAGCCACCTTCTACAAAACCTTCCTAGAGCAGCTGAAAAGCACCATGAAACAGGTCTTCAACCACTGCGCAGATAGGGGGATAGTGTCTCAATCCATGACGGAGGCCAACATAATAGTCATCCCAAAGGAGGGGAAGGACCACCAGTCACCCAAAAACTACAGACCCATATCCCTTATTAATGTGGACTGCAAGATTTACGCAAAAATCTTAGCTAGCAGACTCAACCCTGTCCTACCATACTGGAGCACACGGCCACAAAAGCTGAGCCAGCAGTAGCCATCACCCTTGATGCCGAGAAGGCCTTTGACAGGGTCTCCTGGTCCTTCCTGGAGCGATGCATGCAATCTTTCAACTTAGGGGAAGGGTTTATATGGATGGTGATGGCCCTGTATGGGGGTCCAAAAGCCCGTATCGTCATCAACGGGTCTCTCTCCGAACCACTCACACTACATAGAGGCACCAGACAGGGCTGCCCACTGTCCCCATCGCTATTTTTGATGGCACTGGAACCACTGATCCAGGATATCAAGATAAATAAGAAAATAAAAGGGGTGGACGTTAATGGAGTAGAAATAAAACTTGCCGCGTACGCACACGATATACTAATAGTAGCGGAACAGCCGAAAAAATCAATAGAGGCCCTTATAGACACCATAGAAGAATACTCCTGGCACTCGGGTTACAAGCTCAATAGAGACAAATCAGAGTGCAAACCACTAGATATCCACTGCACCAGGGATATCATAGGGGGGTCAGGTCTAGCCTGGCAAACAGGATTTATCAAATATCTAGGTATACACTTTGGGGGCGATTTAATGAGCACACTAGGCCATAACGAGAAATTATTGCTGGAAAAGATAAAGAAACTTCTGGAGGCCTGGTCCCCAAAATTCATAACATGGTGGGGGCGAATCGAGACGATCAAGATGATGATCACCCCAATGATTAACTACCTGATCAGCATGCTCCCACTCCTACTCACAGATGACTTCCACCGCAAGGTAGATACCCTAATCTCAAAATTCCTGTGGCGAGGGAAGAAAGTGCGTATAAGTATCCAAAAACTAAGATTAGAGAAAAACCTAGGTGGAGTTAACCTAGCAGACTTCAGACTATTCCAAGTCGCATTCCTGGCAAGGCAGGGATCTTACTGGATATCACCCCCAAACGGATATACACCGGTCTGGCTACAGGTAGAGAAGGCCATCCTAAACAACCTAGACCCCGTGGCACTACTGATGGCAAACAAACATACTCAGGCCAGCAGATCCATATTTAAGAACACAAAAACTGCCCTGCTAAAGATAGATAAGAAAATGGAAAGCAGCATCAGGGGATCTAAGTTAGAATCACTCTGGGCCAACAGTAGGATCCTATACAAGGGGAAGCACCTAGCCCTCGACACATGGATAGAGAAAGGCATCCACCACCCATACCAACTAGAAGACGGGGCATATCCTGTCACTTTTGCTGTGCTGAAGGCTAGGCATAACCTAACAGACATCGAACTATACAGCTTTCTGAAAATAAAAACGGCCCTATCCAAAATCAAATTATCATCCACACAGCCGTCAATCACCCAGTACATGTCATACCTAAACAGACTAGGACACCAAGTCTCACACCTCTACAAACTTATGCGACCAAAGTCATCCAAACTTAATAATAAGTCTATAGACTATTGGGAAACACAAACCAAAAACACACTTAATGAACAAGATCGGGCAACACTCTGGTCCTCAGCCTCGCGTAATAAAATCTCCCCGGTGTTGTCACAAACAAAGTTCTGGCTACTCCATAAGGCCTTCTGGACCCTAGCACGCCTATTCTCATTAGGTCTCAGGGAGAACGCACTATGCTGGAACTGTACCAAGGAAAAAGGGGACCTAGCACACCTTATCTACCAGTGCCCAACCCTTAAGACATACTGGGAGAAAATCTTTGCTTTTATAAATAAAATACTGGGATGCACACTAAAAACTGAGTTCGCCTCCCTTGCCACTGCATTTATTACCGCAGAACTAAGATCAGAGCAAGATAAGGACCTTCTAGAGCTGCTGCTGACCGCAGCAGTGAAAGTGGTCCTAGCAAACTGGAAAGACACAAGCAGGGCTTCATACAAAAGCTGGTTCAACTGGATCACGCACCTCAGAGGGGCGGACAACATTGCACTACAGAATTCACCCTGGAGACCAGCAGCCAGGGGGATGTGGAAGTCACTCGACACATTCCTAGATTTTTACGAACCCCCATGAGAACGTCCTCGAAATAAGTCTCCCAGGCTACAAACCCCATGATCCCCTGACCCCTGGTAAGTGCGGTGAAAGGAACTGAACTGAGTGTAATTGCGGTGGCCTACGTATAGATTGGATTGACTTGCCGGCCCTTATCGCCACAAGCGGCCCAGGGACGGGCTGCCTGATCAGGCTACAACAAGACCCACGGATATAGAGCCTCCCTTGTGCCCTTCTCCTCTCCTTCCATTCTATCACTTTCTTTCCTTCTTTCTTTCTCTCACTAAGCCACGGCAGGTGGGGTTAGGCAAACTTTGGTCTAGAAGTGATTGCAAAACTGCCATACAAACCACGAATAGCCAACCCTGTAACAGAAATGCTAATGTCTTTGTATATAAAAATCAATAAAACACTTTGAAATAAAAAAAAAAAAAGACAACTTAAACAATATGAAGAATATTCCTGTAGACTAAAAATGTGGAATTGGCTAAGAAATGGAGATTAGCCTCTGAAAACAGGATTCTCTAAGTTAATGAACTGTAATTTTAAACGAACATTTGTAGAGCAGATAATGTGACAAAATATTTATTTTAGACCTTAAAGTATTTGGTGGACTGAAGCTTACAGGTTACAGGCAGCTCCATGTTGTCTAATAATTACACTAACTTGCAGTTGTTCTTATACGGTAAAACTGATGAAACTAGAGACCAAATCGCGATGGGCTCCATTAGTGAGAGTATTCATTTATATTTGTTCTCCTCTTATATTTATGGAAGAGTGGAACAACAGACACAGTCTCATCTACTTCTCAAATTACAAACTTAAGTTGTCTTAAAGCCTAAATAATGTACAATTTAAGGGTGTTATTTTAAAGTGTTCAAGGTTTGCATCAGAGGGCAGCTGCCTTTTATCACAGCCTTTTATTAATAGTTATTTTAAAGCCTACATCTTTCCACAATCCAGAAAAAGAGTGTGGGTTGTATAGCTGATAGAAAATACTGATGCATTTAGTTACTATCGATCAATTTCTATTCTTATCTTGTTTCCAGAATACTATAAAAACAGTTGCTGTATAAAAACAGTTGCTGTTCACCTACAGGCTTATCTGGAAGATCATAATGTATTGGGTAACTAGAAATCTGGATTTTACACAGGAACTATGGTCCTAGATGTGCAATCCTTCATTACAATGCCATTGATTAAGGAGAACACTACCTTGTTGATACTATTCAACGTATTAGCCACATTGGATGTTCTCAAAAAACCTCCTTGTGAATACTAGAATTAGGGAGGCAATGGGGTTACCTGAACAGGCCAATCAATGGTCTATGTCTGTACACTCGCAAAACTTTTTTGGGCCCAGTCAGGCTTGTTCGTAAAACCATAGGCTCAACCCTGGGTACCTGTGGCTTTGAGCAGAAAGGCTTAAACAAAAGAACTAGTGTAAAGCAATGAGAAGTAAAAAATTATATAAGAAAGTCACATAGCATGAATGAAATCCAACACCAATTTATGAAAATAGGTTCTATTTTTTTTTATTTTAGACACCAAGATGAGCAAAATCCACCGCAGTGTTCCACAGATATAGATTTTCAAGTACACTGTAAATCTCAGCTTTTTAGCCCAAAGAGAAAACAAGCATTGGTAACCATAAAGTTTAGAAACTTTTGAAAAGTTTGAAAGAGTTGTGTAAAGCTACTCTGGGCCAAGTGGGACAACCAAATCTGACAGAGAGAAGGTCAGAAGGGCCAGTAAGGAGTAGTTGAATAGTTACCAGGTCACCAAACCAATCTCAAGTTCAGTTCCACACCTTACATAGGCTTCAATGGAGTGGTCCTGAAGCTGGGAATGCAGGATACTGATGATACAGAAAGATGCTCTGGGTGCTGTGCGGTCGAGGGGGTGTCCTTGTGGTTATTCCTCGGTCCATGGGTACGGTGGGGTGACTTTTGGCCACAGGGGTTGAAGTCACTTGAAGTCTTCTTTGATATCTTGAAGTACTCATTTTAGTACTCCCATTCAGAAGTTAGCCGGGCTGAGAGGTCAGCCGGTAACTCTGTGTTAGTCAATGGGGCTGCTAACCTTTCCATAGCAAAAACAACATGGAGGCTTTGCTGTTAGGATATATTAAAAGTATACATTGTACGGAATAAAATACAGCTCCCTGCCTTAGGGCTCCATAGGTCTTCCTTAGGGGACTCATAAATATCGTTAAGGTAAATGGGGATTTTGCCATGGGTGTAAATGACAAAGTTGAATTAGCAGTTTTAAAAGTGCTCTTGCAGGCTGCAGTGGAAGGCTGGGAGCCATTTTGCACATTGCCACACACAACATGGCACAATCAGTGCTGCAGCCCTGGGGAACACTCTCTCTTCCTTGCCTTGGGTACCCTTGGTAACATACACTAGGGACTTATAAGTAAGTAGGCTTATGCCAATTGAGGGTAGCCAATTCAACATACATTTTGTAATGTGTTAGAACACTGGCACTGAGGTCTGTTTAGCAGGCTCTCAGAGAATGGAAAACCAGCAGCTAGTAGTCCAAATGGGGGCAAAAAGTGAGTGTGTGTGTGGGTGGGGCCTGAAAAATGGCTGTTTCATCAAATGAAGTCATCATCTTTATGGGTCTCTACTTTCTGAGCAGGGACCAGTAACATCAAACTTGTTTATGTGAAATAATTGGTAATTATTCTAAACTCCACTATGACCAAGACAGCCATGGTAATTGTATTATTTGGTCAGTGCATTACAAATCTGAACTACTTCTTTGCATTCACCCTTCCTTGTCCAAGTATCAATAGAGCCCTAATGAAAAGTGCTATTGTGGATTAATGCAACTTGCTCATGCGGGAAATCACTAAAACAACACTCATAAGTAACAAATGGACCAGAATTAAGCTACCACAGCAGTTGCTATTTTTTCCAAGAAGGGTCTAATCTCCAAAGCTCTAAAATGAGTTATTTGAATTCACTTATGGCATGCAAGAAAGAAATAAAACAGCTATCTCCGATTGGCAAGGAGTGGCAAGTCTTAGATGGCACATAACTTCCCATTTTAGGTGTGTTGAGCACTTAATAAAATGTTCTTGATGATTATGAATTACACTGCTGCAGGTCCATGCAAGCAGAATTTGCAATGCTTTGCCTATTCTTTGCATGCAGCCATGGGACCAGCTATATGCAACTTTCAGTCTTTTCAGAGATATATCTAGTCTCAAAAGAATAATTTGGTTTGTGGGTCAATAGAATATATATTTTGGAAAATTATTGGCCTGCTCAGAACAAAGGAAACTAATACAGATCATTGAATCATGAAGAGGACCAAACATGAATGTTTACAACACTGGGGTATTTGCTCAAAATCACAAAGAAACTGTACTGTGCCGTGTTATTCTACATAGTGGAAGAGAGAAGAGCTCCTGGCCAGGACTGGCCTTTTATTCCATCAGGCATTTCAATGTTAGAAATGGGATCTCTAGTTGGCAAGGGCTTGCACCTTTGTCCAAGTAGGGACCCTTCTTCCTAATCAGGGTAAGGGTGTTACACTCGTGAAGTAACCCCTGCTCACCCTCGTGGTAGCTTGGCACGAGCAGTCGGGCTTAATTCAGAGGCAGTGTGTAAAGCATTTGCACATAACCAACAGTAATACCGGGTAAGCACTACAAACGGACACCACACCAGTTTAGAAAAATAACCAATATTTTATATACTTAAGACAAGACCAATTACGACAAAAATCCACAATACTGTACTTTAAAAATGAATGCTTGATACGGTAACTTCTTCTTTGCAGGAATAGCACAAAAGCAAAGTTCGTACGCAGTCGGTAGCTCCGTCCGAGCCTACCGTGATGCTGAAAACCACAGAGTCTAACAGTTCCAGCCGACCGCGTCGATACGGGCCAGCAGAGTCATGAACAGACTCGGTTACAGTACCTTTCTCGTTGTGGCTGGTACGGAGTGTACGAGCCGGTCGGCGTTTGTCGCGGTTGCGGTGCAAGACGGAGCGATGCAAGGTGCGGTGTCCTCGATGCGGGGCAGGCAGCGGCTCGATGAGCGTCGTGCAGACGGAGTCGGTGAGTCCAAGGCGTGCGATGCAGGGTGAGACGATGTTCGATGCGGTGCTGACAGGTTGCGATGCAGGCGACCTAGCCGAAGTGCGGGAGCTGGCGTCGGACAGCGGTGCGAGTCGGAGCGGTGCGTCGCAGACGTGCGAGCGGTGCCCCAAATGCGGTGCGGTCACGACTCTTGAGCCAGTTGCAGCGACCGCGTCGGTCGGGTCCGGCTGGTAGCGATGCGATGCGAACTGCGGTGCCCACAGGTCACGGTGCAAGCAGCGGCTCGATGTTGGCGGCGTTGGACGTCGCCCACGGTGAGACCAGGGTTGCGATGCGAAGCGGGACGATGCGGTCTGCGGTGCAAACAGGTCACCGGCCAGGGATGGATTCGGTTGACGGAGTCGGTTGCGGTTCCCTTCCTCTGTGGCAACTGAAACAGCGTTCCAGAAGCGGTACCCAGAGGCTTGTGAAGTCTTTGTAGTCCCTGAGACTTCTTAACAGGAGGCCAGCTCGGTTTCAGGCCCTTGGAGATACTCAGCACAAGTTTGTAGAAAGTTCAGTCCAGTCCTTTCACTGCCCAAGGCAGAAGCAGCAGCTGCAGGCCAACCCAACAAAGCAACAACACAGCAAAGGGGCAGTACTCCTCCAGGCAGCTCTTCCAGCTCTTCGTCTTGGCAGGTTCCTTGATTCCAGCGAGATCTAAATTCATGGGGTCAGGGCCCCAATATTTATATCCCAAATTCCTTTGTTCTCTGAAGGCAGAGAGGCCTTTGCCTAGTCCAAACCAGTTCTGGAGCACTTTGTTGACAAGTCTCCGTCCCTTCTTTCAGTGAGTAGGCCAGGGACATCAGACGCACCACAGGAGGTGGAGCCAGCATTGTGGAGGGAAGGCACTGTCCTATTCAGGGCCCAGGTGCGACCCCTCCCACCCATCTACATGTAGATCTTGCTATTCAGCCCTGTGCTGACTCACCCTGTCTCCTGGCATCCCCCAGCCCCTGTCACTCACACTCCAGACAAGGAATACACAACCTCGCAGAGGCAGGCTTGGATGGTTAGACAAGAAAATACCCACTTTTTAAAAGTGGTATTTTCAAACACAGAATGTTAAAACCAACTTCACTAAAAGATGCATTTTATCATTCTGAGTCCAGGCATACTAAACTCGAATTTCTACCATGTTCCCGGGGTCAGTTAGGATTATAAACTGTAATAATCAAAACTGCCCGTTCTGGCCTAGGGGGAACAGGTAGCCTTGCAATAGTGAAAAACGAACTAGGCTGTAATTCACTATCAGGACATGCCGCACACACCAGGGCATGTCCTACCTTTCGCATACAACGCACCCTGCCCACAGGGGTACCTTGGGCCTACCTTAGGGGTGACTAACATGTAGCAAAGGGAAGGTTTAGGGACTTGCAAGTGTGTGCACTTGCCAAGTCGACATGGCAGCCCCAGGCTGCGCACAGGCTCTGCGATGGCAGGCCCGCGTTACACTTTACGGGCTGTTTGCGTGGGTGGCACAATCCAGTGCTGCAGCCCACCAACAGCATTTGGTCTATAGGCCCTGGCACTCGCAGTGCACTTTACAAGGGACTGACACATAAACCAAATAGGCCAATCATGGAAACACCAATCCATAACGCATTTTATACAGGAGCACTTGCACTTTCCCACTGGACAGCAGTGAGGAAAGTGCGCAGAATCATTACACCAGCAAAAACAGAGTCAAAACCGGGAGGTCAGAAAGCAAAAAGTCAGGGGAAACACGCCAAAAGATGCCAAGTCTAACACATGTCCCCTCCAGCTGAAAGTAGGGAGAACTACCCAACCCCATTGGAGTTCTCTTCACTAAGGCGGAAGAACCTGGACAGACCATCTGCGTTGGCGTGTTCTGTACCAGGACGGTGTTCCACCGTAAAGTCCATTCCCTGTAGGGAGATGGACCACCTCAGCAGTTTTGGATTCTCACCCTCATTTGCATCAACCATCTGAGGGGCCTGTGGTCTGTTTGAACCCGGAAGTGAGTCCCAAACAGGTATGGTCTCAACTTCTTCAGTGCCCAGACCACAGCAAAAGCTTCCCTTTCTATGGCACTCCACCTCTGTTCCCTGGGAAGTAGTCTCCTGCTAAGGAAGACTACAGGCTGATCCAGGCCCTCTTCGTTCAGTTGTGAGAGCACCGCTCCCACACCATGCTCTGAAGCGTCCGTCTGCACGACAAATTCCTTGGAGAAGTCAGGTGCCTTGAGCACGGGCGCCGTGCACATGGCTGCCTTCAGGGCATCAAAAGCTTTCTGGCAGGACTCAGTCCAGATCACTTTCCTGGGCTGCCTCTTAGAGGTCAGCTCTGTTAAGGGGGCAACAATGGTGCCATAGCCCTTAACAAATCTCCTATAATAACCGGTGAGACCTAAGAAGGCTCTCACCTCTGTCTGGGTCTTGGGGGGTTCCCAAGCCAGAATGGTGTCAATCTTGG
This sequence comes from Calotriton arnoldi, assembly GCA_963921515.1. Classification (NCBI taxonomy): domain Eukaryota; kingdom Metazoa; phylum Chordata; class Amphibia; order Caudata; family Salamandridae; genus Calotriton; species Calotriton arnoldi. The sequence continues at coordinate 48,967 of CAWUFW010015452.1, read as the reverse complement.
GTTGTAGGGGCGCCACCTGGCCGCTTCATACCTGGTGTCCCACGTACACCACAGAACCCTGCCCGATCTGGCACTTACTGGCCTTGATCGTGAGGCCTGCATCTTGCAGAGCCCTCAACACTTTCTCAAGGTGCTGTAAATGTTCTTCCCAGCTGGAACTGAACACAGCAATGTCATCCAGGTAGGCGGCACTGAAATCCTCCAGCCCAGCCAACACCTGATTGACCAACCTCTGAAAGGTGGCAGGGGCATTCTTCAACCCAAAGGGCATTACCCGGAATTGGTAATGACCTTCTGGGGTTGAGAATGCTGATCTCTCCTTGGCCCCATCGGTTAAGGCAATCTGCCAGTACCCAGACGTCAAATCAAACGTGCTGAGGAACCGGGCAGCTCCCAACCGATCAATGAGCTCATCAGCTCTGGGGATGGGGTACGCGTCAGTCCTGGTGACGGCATTGAGCCCACGGTAGTCCACACAAAACCGGAGTTCTGGAGTGGCACCGGGCGCCGCAGCCTTTGGGACCAAGACCACTGGGCTGGCCCAAGGACTGTGGGAGGGCTCAATCACCCCTAACGCCAACATCTTAGAGACCTCCTCCTTGATGCTGGCTCTGACACGGTCAGTCAACCTGTAAATCTTGTGCTTCACAGGAGGGCTGTCACCAGTGTCCACGTCATGGGTACACCAGTGAGTAACACCGGGGGTCAGAGAGAACAGTGGGGCGAACTGTCCCAACAACTGGCGACAGTCCCCCTGCTGCTCCTGGGTCAGAGTAGGGGAGAGGATCACACCCTCTACTGACCCATCATGCTCCTTGGTAGACAGGAGGTCAGGAGAGGCTCACTCTCCTCTTCCACCCCATCATCTGTCGCCAAGAGCATACTCACTTCGGACCTCTCGAAGTGGGGCTTGAGGCGGTTCACGTGAAGGACCCTCAAAGGGTTCCTTGGAGCCTGCAAATCCACCAGGTAGGTGACGTCACTTTTGCGCTCCTTTACCTCATATGGCCCAGTCCACTTGTCCTGCAAGGCACAAGGTGCCACTGGGGCCATGACCCACACTTTTTGCCCAGGTTGAAATTCGACCAGAGTGGCATTCTGGTCATACCATCTCTTCATTTCTTCCTGGCTTGCTTCTAGGTTCGCCTGAGCGAGTTTCCTGAAGCGGGCAGTTTGGTTTCTAAAGGCCAGCATGTAGCTAAATACATCCTGGGGAGTTTTCCTGGGAGCTGCCTCCCAGCCTTCCTTTACCAAACTCAGAGGTCCTCTGACAGGGTGGCCATACAGGAGCTCAAAGGGGCTGTACCCAAGAGACTTCTGAGGCACCTCCCTGTACGCAAAGAGTAGGCATGGCAAGAGGACGTCCCACTTACGCCTCATGGGTTCTGTTAGACCCTTGATCATGCCTTTCAAGGTCTGGTTGAATCTCTCCACCAGACCGTTTCCTTGTGGGTGGTAAGGAGTGGTGAACTTGTAGGTTACACCACACTCCTTCCACAGGGATGTCATATACTTCGATATGAAATTGGTCCCCCTATCAGAAACCACCTCTCTGGGGAATCCCACACGGGAAAAGATCCCCATTAACGCCCGGCCCACCACTGGCGCCGTCGTTGTCCTGAGAGGGATGGCCTCCGGGTACCGGGTGGCATGGTCCACCAAGACCAGGATGTACCTGTTGCCCATTGCTGTATTGGGATCCAGTGGCCCCACAATATCCATCCCTACCCTTTCAAAGGGTGTTCCAACAACAGGAAAAGGTTGGAGAGGAGCTTTGACCTTCCTCCCACTCTTACCACTTGCCTGGCAAGTTTGGCAAGACCTACAGTGTGCATCTGACTGCCTTCGCATTTGGGGCCAAAAGAAGTGGGTGACAAGCCTGTCAAAGGTCTTGTCCTGCCCCAAATGTCCTGCCAAAGGCACGTCATGAGCCAGACCCAGTAGGAAGGTCCTGAAGCGCTGGGGTACCACCAGCACACGGGCTGACCCAGGCTCAGCAACCTTAGGCTCACTGTATAGGAGACCACTTTCCCAGTAGATCAGATGTGACCCGGACTGATTACCAGCTGCCTGGTCTGCAGCCTGCCGCCGCAGACCCTCCAGAGTAGGGCACTCGTTCTGCTCCCTGCAGAACTCCTCCCTGGTGGGACCCCCTTCTTGCTGCCAATGGGTCAGCTCAGAGATGTCTCCCAGTTCGGCTACCTGTTCCCCTGTAGGCACCGGGCGTCCCCCTCGAGGTCCGCCTCCTCCCGGTCCGTGGGAACTTCGGGGCCGGTTTCCCACGCCCCTGCCCTTTCTCTTGGCAGGGACTTGGGCCACTGTTTCAGGCTCCAAGTCCTCTTGATCACCCTTTCTGGCAGCCATTGACCGAGTAGACAGGCATGCCCACTCTGGCAACCCAAGCATCTCCAAGTGAGACCTGAGCTCAACCTCCTTCCATGAGGACTGTTCCAGGTCGTTTCCTAGCAGACAATCTACAGGCATGGTAGGGCTCACAACCACCCTCAAGGGACCTGAGATCCCCCCCCATTCAAAGGGAACCTGCGCCACCATACACTGGCGCTCAGAGTTGTCGACAGCAACTACTTGGTGGAATGCCCCTGGGACTACCTGCTTCTCAGAGACCAGGTGACACCGGACTGAGGTCACACTGGCTCCAGTATCTCTGAGAGCCTCTACCCTGTTCCCATTAATGGTCACCCAGGTGCTATATTTCTTTGTGTTAGGGGGCACCTGGTTTCCTGGGACCATCTCACTGTCCCCTAGTGAGACAAGGGTCATTTCTGCGGGATCCCCACCCTCCTGTGGGCACCCCTCCTCCCCAAGCGGTACACTAGCCAACACTTTGGACTGTCCACCGGTGGGTGGCTGTGTCCCCTTCGGGCACTTGGGGTCCCCCTTAAAATGACCTACCTGGTCACATGCATAACACTTGCGGGGGCCGTTCTCAACAGGCTTCCCTGTAGAGACCCCTTTCTTCTTATCACCGGGGGCTGGGAACCTTTACCCTGGGTACTAGTTTGGGGCCCTTTAGAGAACTCCTGTGCTTTACCCTTGTCCCCCCACCTTTCTGCTGGGGACCCTGCCCACCTTTGGCTGAGTCTCCCCAAACGCTTTCTTGTGGACCCTGGTACTCACCCAGCGGTCCGCTTCCATAGCAAGCTTCCTGGGGTCAGTTAGCTTACTATCTACTAGGTGCTGGCGCAGATCTGCAAAACATAGACTAGACAAGTGCTCCCATGCAATCAAGTTGTAGAGCCCCTGAAAATCTGTTACACTACTGCCCTTCACCCAACCATCCAGAGACCTGCAGAACACATCCACACATTCCAACCAAGTGTTGGCATCAGACTTCTTACTGGACCTGAACTGATCCCTGTACTTTTCAGGAGTAAGACCATACTTAGTGAGAAGGGCATCCTTCATGTCAGCATAGGTGAGGTGATACCCCTTACCCAAAGCTATCAGAGCATCCCTTGCTTCTTCAGGGAAAAGTGGCCACAATCCTGCTCCCCAATTCTCCTCAGGGACCCCATTCATGTGTATGGCTGCCTCATAACCCTGAAACCACCTTTGTATGTCATCCCCCTTCTTGAACTCCTTGCCTACGTTCTTGGGAATGTGCACAATCCTGTCTGCCTTTCTGGACGAATTGCTGCCACCATCTGAGCCTGACTTACTCCTAAGTTCTAGCTCCTTCAGTTCTCTCTCATGCTCTAAGCGCATCTTCCTCTCCTCTATGGCCAACCTCTTCTCCTCCCGCTCACTCTCCAGCCTGAGCTTCTGCAGCTCAAACTGCCTTGCCTCCCGCCTGTCCTCCAGCTCCTCTGGGGACAGACTGCTGCTGCCTGACCTGGCGGGTTCCCCCCTACCCAAAAGCACATCCACCCTGGAAATAGGCTCCTCCGCTTCCTCACTGAGATAACCAGGCAGCCCATTGGCATGTCTGGCTGCTACCCAGGCCCTCAGCGCCTTCTGTAGCTCCTCCTTCCTTGTGAGGCCTTTAATTTGGACTTTCAGGTTTTTACAAATCGCTCGTAGCTCCTTTACGGCGTAGGATTCCAACCTATCCTCCTCAAAGATAACTTCCAGGGATGCAAAGGATGATGCAATTGATTCAGGCATGACAAAAGTCGTGAGTTGAAAACTGGCAAGATCAAAAATAGGCCAAAAGAAAAAGAACCAGTATGTGGTACGTAATGGTCTGCGATATGGTAGTAGTGCACACCAATCACTGTAAGTCAAGTGCAAACACAAGTCCTATCCTCACCGCTGACAACCAATGTTAGAAATGGGATCTCTAGTTGGCAAGGGCTTGCACCTTTGTCCAAGTAGGGACCCTTCTTCCTAGTCAGGGTAAGGGTGTTACACTCGTGAAATAACCCCTGCTCACCCTCGTGGTAGCTTGGCACGAGCAGTCGGGCTTAATTCAGAGGCAGTGTGTAAAGCATTTGCACATAACCAACAGTAATACCGGGTAAGCACTACAAACGGACACCACACCAGTTTAGAAAAATAACCAATATTTTATATACTTAAGACAAGACCAATTACGACAAAAATCCACAATACTGTACTTTAAAAATGAATGCATGATACGGTAACTTCTTCTTTGCAGGAATAGCACAAAAGCAAAGTTCGTACGAGTCGGTAGCTCCGTCCGAGCCTACCGTGATGCTGAAAACCACAGAGTCTAACAGTTCCAGCCAACCGCGTCGATACGGGCCAGCAGAGTCATGAACAGACTCGGTTACAGTACCTTTCTCGTTGTGGCTGGTACGGAGTGTACGAGCCGGTCAGCGTTCGTCGCGGTTGCGGTGCAAGACGGAGCGATGCAAGGTGCGGTGTCCCTCGATGCGGGGCAGGCAGCGGCTCGATGAGCGTCGTGCAGACGGAGTCGGTGAGTCCAAGGCGTGCGATGCAGGGTGAGATGATGCTCGATGCGGTGCTGACAGGTTGCGATGCAGGCGACCTAGCCGGAGTGCGGGAGCTGGCGTCGGACAGCGGTGCGAGTCGGAGCGGTGCGTCGCAGACATGCGAGCGGTGCCCCAAATGCGGTGCGGTCACGACTCTTGAGCCAGTTGCAGCGACCGCGTCGGTCGGGTCCGGCTGGTTCAGTGAAGCGATGCGATGCGAACTGCGGTGCCCACAGGTCACGGTGCAAGCAGCGGCTCGATGTTGGCGGCGTTGGACGTCGCCCACGGTGAGACCAGGGTTGCGATGCGAAGCGTGGCGATGCGGTCTGCGGTGCAAACAGGTCACCGGCCAGGGATGGATTCGGTTGACGGAGTCGGTTGCGGTTCCCTTCCTCTGTGGCAACTGAAACAGCGTTCCAGAAGCGGTACCCAGAGGCTTGTGAAGTCTTTGTAGTCCCTGAGTCTTCTTAACAGGAGGCCAGCTCGGTTTCAGGCCCTTGGAGATACTCAGCACAAGTTTGTAGAAAGTTCAGTCCAGTCCTTTCACTGCCCAAGGCAGAAGCAGCAGCTGCAGGCCAACCGAACAAAGCAACAACACAGCAAAGGGGCAGTACTCCTCCTGGCAGCTCTTCCAGCTCTTCGTCTTGGCAGGTTCCTTGATTCCAGCGAGATCTAAATTCATGGGGTCAGGGCCCCAATATTTATATCCCAAATTCCTTTGTTCTCTGAAGGCAGAGAGGCCTTTGCCTAGTCCAAACCAGTTCTGGAGCACTTTGTTGACAAGTCTCCGTCCCTTCTTTCAGTGAGTAGGCCAGGGACATCAGACGCACCACAGGAGGTGGAGCCAGCATTGTGGAGGGAAGGCACTGTCCTATTCAGGGCCCAGGTGCGACCCCTCCCACCCATCTACATGTAGATCTTGCTATTCAGCCCTGTGCTGACTCACCCTGTCTCCTGGCATCCCCCAGCCCCTGTCACTCACACTCCAGACAAGGAATACACAACCTCGCAGAGGCAGGCTTGGATGGTTAGACAAGAAAATACCCACTTTCTAAAAGTGGTATTTTCAAACACAGAATGTTAAAACCAACTTCACTAAAAGATGCATTTTATCATTCTGAGTCCAGGCATACTAAACTCGAATTTCTACCATGTTCCCGGGGTCAGTTAGGATTATAAACTGTAATAATCAAAACTGCCCGTTCTGGCCTAGGGGAACAGGTAGCCTTGTAATAGTGAAAAACGAACTAGGCTGTAATTCACTATCAGGACATGCCGCACACACCAGGGCATGTCCTACCTTTCGCATACAACGCACCCTGCCCACAGGGGTACCTTGGGCCTACCTTAGGGGTGACTAACATGTAGCAAAGGGAAGGTTTAGGGACTTGCAAGTGTGTGCACTTGCCAAGTCGACATGGCAGCCCCAGGCTGCGCACAGGCTCTGCGATGGCAGGCCCGCGTTACACTTTACGGGCTGTTTGCGTGGGTGGCACAATCCAGTGCTGCAGCCCACCAACAGCATTTGGTCTATAGGCCCTGGCACTCGCAGTGCACTTTACAAGGGACTGACACATAAACCAAATAGGCCAATCATGGAAACACCAATCCATAACGCATTTTATACAGGAGCACTTGCACTTTCCCACTGGACAGCAGTGAGGAAAGTGCGCAGAATCATTACACCAGCAAAAACAGAGTCAAAACCGGGAGGTCAGAAAGCAAAAAGTCAGGGGAAACACGCCAAAAGATGCCAAGTCTAACACATTTCTTTGGGTGAAATCTGCGCTTTCATAAAAGAATGTGGGGCATATTATCAAGGGCTCTATCGCCGCTTTAGCGGGACTTTTTCCCGCTAAAGCGGCGATAATTCTAACGCCCTATTAGCAAGCTGTCGCTAACTGCTGTTAGCGACAGCTTCTAGGCGATAGCGACCGGGTTGGGTGCCGCTTTGCATGCCAGCGATATTTATCGCTAATGGCATGCAAAGTAGGCGTTCCCAACCTAAAAGCGACTGGAAACAGTCGCTAAGCTTGCTATCGCCTATTAGCGAGGCAGGGGAGGTGATTAACGAACCAGCGCTAAACACGTTTAGCGCTGGTTTGTTAACGCCTGGTCCAGACCTGACTTAGCCATGTAATCCAATGGGAGGTGGATTACATGGCTAAATCCCCTCGCCCTATCGCCAAGCTAACACTGGTCACAGTGTGAATATCGCTTGTTTTCAAGCGATATTCACACTGTTCTCCAGGGTTTCTATCGCTTTGGAGATAAGCGTTGCTGATAGCACGCTATCTCCGCGATAGAAACCTGCGATAGCCGGCGATAATTATCCTAGCGCTAACTGCGCTTAGCGATAATTATCGCCGGTTATTGCTAATAGGCCCCTGTGTTTTTGTTCTTCTAATGATGGCCCTATTATTGTGACAATATCCAGACTGATTCTCAGGGCCTCTGGCTTACTCTGGAGAATAAAATAATATTGATGAATAGTACCTTGCATGCCAACACTCTACTTGTTGCATCTGGGTGAGTTATGAAATGGTAAAGTGGTATAATGCCCCCATAATGCAAAACAACTACACTGAGCCCTAACTAAACTCCTGCCAGAACGATGTCTCTCAAGGATGAATATATTTATATATGTTTTATTTTAGATCTTAGGAACTGTGGCAGCAAATAATTTCATAATAAAGTATTAAATGAAATTTGGCTTGACAATATCAACTAAACAATGAGACTTGAATGTTCTATCTTATCTCTGCTGCTTATAAGGCAAGGGTAGTTTTTGTGCCTTAACCAGGTTAAGTAAATAATGAAATTCACGCCTGTGATTAGAATACATCACACCCAGCATGGCTTGAGTCACTGCCAGTCCAACAGCTTCAAAATGACATACGCAACACACAGGAAGGAGGGAAGGGACTGACCATTCTTCTACCTTCAGATTTGCTATTGAATAGGCTCCAAGCACCTTACCCCCTTTGAGAACTGCTTATTTTAGACTCTGCCTCACCTTCTGCCTCCATTCCTCTGAGGGACATCCTAAGTTAGTGTCTGCAGAAGTACTACAATGCCTTTGAAGTGGCCTGAAGTGAATTAATTTTAGTGGGCGTTTTTGGAAAGCACAAGTGACCATCTTAACAGCAAGACAGACCTCACCAGCAACGAAATCTGCCTACTTTGATCCTGTCTGCTAACTTTATTTTATTTGGAACTCTCAGTTGTTTGCTCTTTCTGTGGTCCTCGGTCTCTGGTACATGAGCTCTGTAAATATAGTACACATTTGTATCCCCTCTGCAGCTTCAATTACTATGAGGCTGTCATCATGCTGTAAGTTTCATTAAGCTGTCACTGACTTGAGAACCGTCGAACTATGAACAAGGTACTCCTAGTAATTATTTTGGATAAGGCATCCCTGCTACGGGGGGCAGTAATAAAATTACCAAGCAGGATCAGTCATTCCTCTCATTTGCTCCTTTAGGCCAGTGCTTGATACACTAAAACTCTGAGTCACCACCACACAGATACTGAAAATAAACATACCCAATTAGGAATTTAAATCTCAGATTTGATAAATATAGTGGTGCATCACAAAGTTGCCCATCCTTTATACGTCACGAAACCTAAATACGACTGATACCTGACACACAAAATGAACATGCACTTTGCACATGAACCTTACATGTCTTAATGATTCATACACACATTGCACATGACACTGCTGGTGCAGAGAGTCTTTACTTTAGAATTTATAGTGCTTACATAGAATGTTTTACTAATCTCGCAAGAAATATTTGATGTTTACCTTAGAACCCGTCTACAATAAACAAGAGGCGCTCTTAATGAAATGAGTTCGAAAACATTTATCTGATGTGGATTAATAAAGTGACTGACCTATAATAATAAAATGTAAAGTGTTTTGTTGCAACTAACATGATTTATAGTTATAATGCTTGCTATATTGAAAGATGAAAACATTTGCAAGGTGTAGTGTACTTTAAAACCATCCTCTTTGCTTTATTGCTGAAGCCTTAGACTTGATTCATAAACGTGAGCTAATGTGTCTGTGCACCTGTTAGAAATGTCGCACTTAGCTCTAAACGATCCTTATGTGTGTAGGATATTAGTATAGGTTAAACAATAAAGTCTCATCAATGCATACGTTAATGTTACACTATTTACTTTCAAATGTAGTTCTTAAGTATACTGTTGTGCAATTCCATTACTTGCTATATGATTTACACAATATGAACTAAAAGTACTAAAGAAATATTACATACGTATATGTTTAAATGTGCAAATGCATATTAAATGCGCATTATTGATTTAATGTCTTAAAGCTACCAAGGTTTCACTCTAAAGGCCTGAATCTTTGTCCCATGGGAACCTACTGTGCTTCTGTATTTCTGCTGACTTGCTTTCTTTGCAAGTGTTCTCATGGAATTGCTAGTTTAGAATGGATACATTTCTTGTTCCAGTAATAGATACATGTATGGGAATGGATTTGAGCTGTGAGCACATGAGAAACCTGTAGTATTATTGTACTCAACCCTAAGTGTGTGACCAAAATGGTGTTCCCTTGTCCAGTGTGGGATTTTTCTCTGCTGTAGCAGACTGTGTACTATATGAATCCATACAGACATTGAAATAGATAAAATGGAATCCTACTGATGGTGCAACCAAAGGGGAGTTGCCGACGGACTCTAGCAATTATAACTTATTGTTTGCTCTGGATGACCAGGGCAGAGGACTCCTTGCAGACCGCATGCTGATTTCCTTTGCCGAATCCCTTTCTGCAGACTCTATGCAGAACCTTCCTTGGACTCCACCTTAACCATCATCCCAGATCCCATTGCCTTTTGAATGGACCTTTAGAGACTTTTTCCCATGTCATGTTAATTCCCTAAGTGTGGATTAGACCAACAATTATTTCCGACCAATCGAAGACTCTTGACTGAGCTCCTGCAATGCTATTGCTAATATTACTCATACTTTTTTGCCTTATACCTATCGTTTTCTACAGAGCTATCTGATTTCTGAACTTTGAGCATTTATGTGCCTTAATCTGTGCTTGAAAGTCTTAGATTGCTAATGACTAGAAAGGAACAATTTAGACTGTATACAGAGCATCAGGAACTTATGTTGTTTTGTATTGCGGCCACAGAACTCCTTGAATTTTTGAAAATTCTTGTCAACCTAAATTTCTTTAGGAGACTCGGCCTCCCTGTTGCTATACTATACTTGTATAGTCTGGTCTTTTAGAGTGCTATATCGGAATTTGATCACTAATTGGTAATAAACACCCTTGAGCTTGACTACCGATTCCTGGTCCTTTTTGTGTAGACAAATTGGTTGCATAGTTAGTTAATGTTGATTGGACAAGATATGCTAACTCTTTCCCCTCAGTGCGACGCAAAAGGTCTACCGGAGGACCAAGTTAGAAAGTAAATAAGAGATAGTAAATGATCCATTAAAGAAGGTAAATCCTCAGTGCCAATTGGGCCCAAAAATGCAAGAACAAATCTGCATGATCAGTAGTCAATACCAAAACTATATCATGCATGCAATTTGTCCTGGAACACCCACATCTTTACTTAAATTCAGCAACATACATTAGTTTTCTTTTTTAATTTTTGAGAAATTTGATATTGTTTGTCTTATCAAGCAACATTTGCCTGTGGTCCTTTAACATATTTTTCAAACTTCTGCTCCAAAAGACAGGGTCACCTCCCACCTATTGTCAGGCTTCCTCCAAGGCATCTGTGCTCTAGACTTCAAAGGGAGCATACATAATAGTCAGAAGAAAGTTAGGAGGAATGTCTACAAGCCCACCCTGTAGTGAAACAAACAGGTCACACAGCTTTTTTCATGGAGATGGTATTGCCAGACCTAAAATCTGCTGCCTAGCAAGTTTTCTGAGATTCCTAAGATAGTATTGTCAGGTGGCTCTGGTATCTTTGTGAAGGGACCTAAGTTGAAATGATTGGAAGTGAGAGGAGCTGGGAGATAAAGAAGTGATTCTGCCATATTAGAACATTGGAATGTTGGAAGCGCCATTGAAAACAATGGAGTAGCTCCGGGCTTATAATGGCTAGTATAAGCCCGGAGCTCCAACATTCCAATGCTTCTTTGTGGCTGTGAACAAAGGCTTCAGGGAGCCTGAAGGGATTTCAATCCCCTTGTGCTCCCTGAAGCCTTTGTTTAATTTGTTAGAACATTCTGCCCTCTAGTGGCAGAATGTTCTAATAGCCTTATAGCCCTTCGTAGCAGGGCTATACCGGCTATTAAAGTCCCGTTCCCTTGTTAAAGTCCCTCGCCTTCGGCTCGGGCCTTTAATGCGGGAGCGGGCCTTTAATAGCCGGTATAGCCTGCTACGGCGGGCTATAAGACTATAGTATATTATGAAACAAAAAATACACTGGGTGAATGTAGGCAGCATTATGCACGAAAACATCGTGGACAGACGCGAAAAGGGGTTAGGATGTCTAGGAATGGTTTAATTGGCTTAGGTTGAGCCACCAATGGTACACTAGTCCTCATTTAAGAAGCTTTGCTTCTCCCATTGGTACTTCAGAACATGTTTGGAGCAAGAAAGCAGGAGTGTGTCGGACAACTGCAAGACAACTTTTAATTGCCTGTTAGAGGAAGATTGCTTTAATTCTTCCATGCCTAGGGCTTGCTCCACTCCAGAACAAGGGGATAGAATTTCCTGACCTGGTCCAGTGGCCCGGGGTCGTCTCTACAGGAAAAACAGCATTATTGTGTTGTACCAGGAAAATGAAAAAATACTGACTCCAGAGAGAAGTGGTGAGCACATGAAACCCTAAAACTAGAGTTCCTGCATATTTCCAGTTCAGTCAAGCCAGTATAACTGTGTGTTTCGATCTGAAGGATCCTGTGAATTTAAGAGTCCTGCTGCCATTAATAAATTCTGAGCTGACTTGTGTGATCCTGTGTAGGATAGAACAGAGTGGTGTGTCTGAAGACTGTCCACAATTATGAATGCTGCAGTACTCAGTTGAATTTGTTTCTGAATTTTGCTATAACATTGAAAGCTATTCAGAACAATTATATAATGTCCAAATCAGAGTAGCCCTATATTATGACTACAATTTGTGGGATCATATACTTGTTGCGAGGAGCGATAATGGTGTACAAGGAGCACTACTCTGATGACTTCTTTGCTCTTACTTTATTTCAACAGTGTATTATGAAAGCATCACATTATTTAGATGTGGGACCGTGTTGGCAGTTTGTTAAGGTTTGACATAACACTACCTGCTTCTGCATTGTGGACTGTCATTAAATTTACTACACATCACACAAAGCTCCTGGTTTCTCAACAAATAGCACTTTATTCCTCACACACTTGACAGGCTATCTTTACTTGTGTGAGAGGCATCAATGTTAAAACTAATAAGTCCTGGGTGGCAAACCATGCATGGATTATGGTAAGGCTTGTTAACATTAGGTATCTTATTGCCGAAACTGTTGTCCCTGTGTATGGAAGATGAACAATTTATTTTTGTTACTCTGCGGACAGCCGTCATATAATGTAACTTAGGTCATGGCTGCAAACACATTGATCATTCAATCCACACCCACAGTCATTACTTCCATCATCACTGGAAGCCATACAAAAGCACACCTCCCCTAAGGTTCGAGCCTGCCACCACTCAAAGTGTCCTCTATCAATCCCTGTTGCAAAATACTCAAGGACACATTCAATTTCTACATAGGCCTGGCCAGAGTGAAGTGGGTAATATCATTTTTAATGGGTGACAGTACTGGATGTGCTTGATGGATCTGAGTCTCAGGTGAAAGGAAGGAGTAGAAATGTTAGCTTCAGAGGAGCACATTGTGCTGTTACCATATAAAGACTTTGAGTCGCTCTTTTTAGTCTTGTAATGTTAGATATTGCTGACTGCAGTCATTAGGGTGTGCAAGACATGGAGTAGCTTCCAGCAGGAACAGTCTCCAACAGCACTATTGATAGTGTGTGAATCCAATGACAGAGTTTGAAGGAATGGGGGACAAAGCACACTCTCAAACACCAGTCACAAAACCTTCATTTCATTGTTTTGCATTCTGTTCAATTCTGTTGTTTTTTTTATTTATTTGATGCTGTGTTTTTGTGTTGCATTACTGCGATGCAATGTTGTCTTGTACTGTAGCTGTATTGTTGCTTTCTATTTTGAGGGTGTTGTTGTGCTGTGCATAATTATTTTTTCATTATGTTACTTAGTTTATGTTATTTTGATCTGTTTAGCTGTTTACCAGGGGTGGCTCCTCCGCTAAGGCGGAGGAGCGTCGCCCCACTGGACGCAGGAAAAATGAAATGATAGCGTAGTTATTGTTATTTTATTTTTCATGGGTTCGTGGCTGGGTTAGGGCAGGGCAGGGCTGGGCTGGAAGCACAGGGGGAGGAGTGGTTTGCACACTCCAAGTGAACATGACTGCTTGGCCGTCGTCCTGGCCCGGTCAAACAGTCATGCACACTTTGCATGTTCCTCACCAGGCTGCATTACACAGACTGGTGGGGAACATGCCCAGGCCCCCAGTGCCCATCTGAGCGCCGATCCACAGGCTCAGACCAATCACAACACTGTATTGCAGTGTTGTGATTGGCTCACGTGAGCCAATCCAACACTGCATTGCAGTTTTGTGATTGGCTGTGGGGAGCCTGGATGATTCTTGGTTCTGAAAAGCTGAGGAGAGATGCGGCCGGTGGACGAGGTAAGTGGTATTTTTTTTTATTTTAATATTTTGTCCCGTCCCCCGCCATCCCACTCCCACCCGCCTCTCCACCCTCATTCCTTGCCAGCCGCTGCTGCTGTTTACTTTAGATGTGTCAATAAATGCAGCCACATTTCCGGCCATAAGCAGCACACGTCTAAAGTCCCTGTGGCAAGAAACTGTTTATCACTGAGGAGGTAAAATAGTGCAGTATCGGACCTTTATTTAAGACACCATTGAGCCCGAACCAGTGGCAAAAACAGTGGATTGTGTCACATAAAGTGAGTACTGCAAGTGCAAGGACTATGTCTCTGCCAAACATCTAAAGTATATAAAATACATAATGCAGTAATATACATAAAACAATATACCTAAACAATCAAATTATAACAGTGTACAACACAACAAAACACTTTGCAACAGAACTCAACACAACCACAGTACAGCACAGCAACATCATACTAATAAAGCAGCATATAAACACTTCACCACCATAACGAAATGCCACACAACAAAACTGCACAACCATTCTTACCACACATTGCCACTTTCTGAAAGCTCTTTGATTAATCCAGTGGTAACAAGTATTTGCACAGCCTTAACTTGCCACAAAAACATTTAGAGACAGTCAAAAAGGTTTTGTAATCCAGCTCTGCATCTTCAAATAAGCACTTGAAGTTCTTTCTCACTTTGGCCCTCATTACAAGTGGCCACGTAATTTGAATGCTATTTATTGCACTTGATAAAATACAAATCTGCTCAACTGTAATTTATCAGCTGTGATAAATAAAAAATACCAGCCAGGCATTTATGAGTTTTGGGGAATAACATGCAGATTTTGGTGCTCATCACTCCAACATGCAAAAAGAACAATTGATGGACAGAATGCAGAACAATGTCATACATTCACCCCAGTGCAGAGATCTGGGCCTAAATTCATTGTTTTTTTGCTCCCCATGCCATTCCAGTTTGAACCCAGCCATATGCAAATCAGTCTTGACCCTGCACCCAATGGGAACAGTCCAGCCCGAACTGCCAGGCCAGGTCCTCTCTGGACTGGAAACAAGCATCCTAGGACCAGTTTCGGGGTTTCACCCCTCATAAGCCAGGATAGCTTGACTCCAGTGGCATGGGGGGCACGGGACCCACGTCAGGGCATACCCTTCCCACTCAGGGTGACAAATGCAAAAAGAACAATTGATGGACAGAATGCAGAACAATGTCATACATTCACCCCAGTACAGAGATCTGGGCCTAAATTTCATCGTTTTTTTGCTCCCCATGCCATTCCAGTTTGAACCCAGCCATATGCAAATCAGTCTTGACCCTGCGCCCAATGGGAACAGTCCACCCCGAACTACCAGGCCAGGTCCTCTCTGGACAGGAAACAAGCATCCTAGGACCGGTTTCGGGATTTCACCCCTCATCAGTAAGGATAGCTTGACTCCAGTGGCATCTGTCCATCAATTGTGTGTCTTTTGCTTTCTCACTCCAACATTGGCATGTTCTGGTAATTACCAAGCATTTTCCCCTGATAAATAATGACAGTTTCGACCAGCAGGTATTTATCACAAAGCTCATAATTGCGATATGTGCTGTAACAGCAGTTACTGCACATATCGCAATGAACCGGGCTGCTCGTAATGAGGACCTCTAAGTGGTAACACTACTTGTGTCGTCTTGTTATGCAACACGCTCTTTAAGCTACTGGACTTCTATTATAAATTGAGGCTCAATAGCTATGCATAATTTTATGACCCCTATATGTAGAATTTCCGCTCCAGGACATCAAATGCATGCAAAATACTATTTGCACATGCACTGATATTTCACACACTTATTGCAGGTGATAACAATGCAACAGCAGGGGTGTTAGAGAGGCCACCGCACTACGGTGGGACCCCCAGGGTTTCTTGGTTTGGGTGGCCCCTTACCCTCTAAACAATGCCACTGCATGCCTTGCAGAATGCATGCAAAGGCATGGAATAAGAATAGTTAAACACTCTGGAAAGCCACTCTGCTTTACCAAGCAGGCTGCTCCAGTGTCGGGGGGCCCAACCGTTCAAGGGGGCCTCCACTGAGCCCACTCTGCAGGGGTGCCCCATCATCTTGCGTTACGCCACTGTACAATGGCAGACAATAAGAAGGTGTGTTTTTAATGACAAAGAAATATAACACACGGTTTTACTGTTTGACTCATTCTTATACTACATTATGGTCGATGTACACCACAAAAGCGATACAATATAATCAACTATGGAGACGACACGCTTGACGACGCGCTTCTCTGGACGGTTTCAACATAGATTTCTCCAGTAGCGGCCCGTGGTGGGAGTGCTGCCGGGCGGTGACGCAGGGCGTGGGAGGGGCAGGGTGGGGGGTAGTAAACTATGGATTTCGGCCGCACAGAGGTAAGTAAACAAAAAATTAAATAAAACGAATTTTGTTGCGCGCGCTGGATCGCATTTGGCGATGCAGCGCGCACAACGAAATTCGTTTTATTTATTTTTTTGTTTACTTACCTCAGTGCGGCCGAAATCCGTAGTTTACTACCCCCCACCCTGCCCCTCCCCTGCCCTGCGTCACCGCCCGGCAGCACTCCCACCACGGGCCGCTACTGGATTTCTCATAATGTTCTATCGCACTGTTCGTCTGGTTAGTCTTTTCATAAATGCATTTTACATTTCTAATTTAAGTTGAGGGCATTAGCTTTCTTCTGGTCATTACTCCGTGGCACATCATTAATTCTGGAATGAGCCACTTGCATTGTTTGACGCTCTTAAAGTGGCAATGCAGGCTGTTTATTTTATAATGGTGCAGTCTACCCTTGCTGGGAAAAAAACGAGTGCGCCTGGGCAGTCTGTCCAAGAAGACAATGCAAAAATGTAACATTACCTGAGTTTAAAAAAAAATTATTTTAACGCCTTAATATTTTTAACATTTTGATTTGTTAACTTAAAATGGTGGCGTAATTTATTTTCTCCAATTATTGCTTTAATGGTAAATGTGGTTCTACATTACACAAAAATACAGAAACACAGACTGCATGGATTTAGATTCATGTTTTATTAAATTGCATAAAAGAAACATCCAGATATATACCACGAATATTTATTTTCAATACATTTTGTTAGAAGTTTAAAAAATAGCATTTTTTCATGTCACTTACTATTTGTACATACTGACATAGTTAAAATATCTAAATTATATATCATCGACAATTGTATTATTCTGTTAGGGCCCAAACTGCACCTGCATTCTCTGTCTTCTTGTTTTACAAACGCTCTTGGTTGTAACATTGCGAAAAAATATAATTGTAAATGTCATAAGCTGGTCCGCTGGGGCTGTCGGGCCTTGATTGTTTTAATGTATTTAAAATGAGCTACTGCTTTGCATCATTAGGCCTACGCTCCCTCAAGATATGTCCTACTTATGCAACAGATACAACAGCGAAGCACGCTTCAGGGAGCCTTGGTTTTCCGCATTAAAAGCTAAAAGTTACCGAGCTCGAGCAAGGTGATATGAATTTCCCGAGAGATCCGTTTTCAAAGGCTACGGCTCAGCTGTCCACAGCCCAGTCAGGCGGAAACCTCGCCTGCCGCCGTCAGCTTTGCTGCGCACCCGAGGAGAAAATCACCACAAGGAAAATTGATTTTAGGGCCGTTGACCCCGACGACGGCAACACGCTTTGGTCTACCCACGTGAGGATAAAACTGCCAAACGGTTTGCCCAGCCAATCTGGAGCGGGGGCTCCTGTGTGTATCCCCGGTGTACGCTCCAATGCAGCGCGAGCCTGAGGCAGGAAGTACAACAAAATATGATGAGTTTTAGCAGAGCGGGAAATGAATAATATTTTGACTACAGCGCTTCTGATTTACCGCTTCCATTATTTAAATCATGATGGTCGTGGTCGAAGGGGTGCATGCTTGCTCGATAAGTTTAAACATATAACTCTGCCGCGACTTTAAAAACAAGCATTGGCATAGCCAATAGGTCTCGCTTTTGGGACCTTATAAGTATTTAGTTATGCAACACAATGGCTAAACACTTATAAGGTCCCAAAGGCGAGACCTATTGGCTATGCCAATGCTTGTTGTT
The DNA here is from genome assembly GCA_963921515.1 of Calotriton arnoldi. NCBI lineage: Eukaryota > Metazoa > Chordata > Amphibia > Caudata > Salamandridae > Calotriton > Calotriton arnoldi. The sequence goes on along the minus strand of CAWUFW010015452.1, from coordinate 31,214 downwards.
TTTAAAACCAATAAATAAAAGGCATGGTCAATTACAATGCCAATAGCTTAAACTCTCGCAAAATGTGAGACCTATTGCATTGAAAATGCTTGTTGATTTAAGGTGAAGTCTTCACCTCAAGGAGTCGCATACTTTAGGAGGAGCAGGCTTATATCCTCAAAGACTTTTAAAATGCCGTTGGGCCGCCCTCCTTTACAGTCATTTTCTTGGTGCAGTGCAATGATTCACCGCTAGGTGGTGCCGCTCTCCATGCAGGAGGCCACGGCAGCAAGTTTCCCGGGGGCGGGGACTTGAGGCTCTTGAAGCCCCAGAACATGCACTGCAGGAGCAAGGCCAGTCCCATGGCCGGCAATGTGTCGCACCCACCGAACCTACGGTGATGCTGCTGCACTTGCACAGTGGCCGTCAGTGTGATTAACTGTTCAGGCTCGGCCGCGGGTGCATTGCGAGGCCACTTTACTTCGCCACTCACAGCAGGCAGGTGAGTGGTGATGGGGGCGCAGGCATAATCCCCGCGGCACAGCTGTCCCGCATTTTCCTCATTTTCAGGCTCTGCTGAAGGCACCGCTCTGGGCCTCCGTCCAACCCGATCACATCACCCCTTCACAACTTGACTTTGGGGTATACTGGGATGCACAACGGGCTGGCAGTCAGTCAGCCGTGCAGCGGCTCTTACTTTCTTTTAGCTGCGCCCACTCTTCTTCCTGGCTGGTGCTTCGCTGTGTAGTCTTCACGCCCCTCTCGGCATTTCAGGTGCGGGAGGGGAGATCTGCTTCTTGCGGTCTTGGTCGGCAGAGTCAAAGTGCCTCGAGCGCGGCACTAGCTGCTAAGCTTTACCCCCTTGGCACTGCTCTCAGGCCACATGGTTGGCTATTAATAGGCTGCAGATGTATCAGCATGCGGGCGGCTGCAGGTTTCCTAACGATGGGTGCCGGTGCACACAAGTGTCTCCCGTCTTCTTACCCTGTCTTGCCTCGGTAGTCTTCACGCTGGCAGCAGGTGCAGGGGGTGCCCTAGACGTGGGCTACTCCTCTCCCCACAAGAAAAAACAACGAGAGGAGCGGGGGCGAACGAGCTCGGCAGTGTGCAAAGCTGACCACACGCTCGTGCATCGTGCCTGAAACGTGCGCGTAACCGCACAGAAAAGGCCATTGTGCACGAGCGTGTGGTCAGCTTTGAAAACCCCACTACATAAAGTCTTCGCCAGAAGCAGCGCTTGCGCGCTACTCTAGGCTCAACCTAAAAGGGGTCTGGCAGTGAGAAAAAGCAGTAATGCCAATATTTTAAAACTGTAAAGTGGGAGACTTTGAAAAGATAGGGGTTATGTAGTTTCCCACATTGACAATATTGAAGCAAAGGCAATTTTAGGCAGTAAACAGCGAGATTAAAGCCATTTTTGGCTTAAAAAATTTGGAGTCTCTCACCTGAATTGGGTCTGTTGGCATGTGTGGACTATTGTTGGGTTTTAAAAGGAAAAAACTGGAAAGAAGATTTTTACATAGATAAGAACAGCCATAAATGCCTTAATTAGGTATAAAATTGTCATGTTAGAAAATATAACTGGCAGTTCTCTAACACCTTCTAGAAGCATGCAATGTTTTGTCCTTGCAAATTGTTTACTAAATATTTAGTGTTAGACCTGGCAACATTGGCGTGGGTCTCCCTTCCATTTTTCTGCTGTTGCCTCCTGTGTTTTTGCTGGTCTAGATGCTTTGGGCACTTTACCACTGCTGTTCAGTGTCAAAGTGCAAGTGCTCCCTTTGTAAATTGTTGTTATGGATTAGTGATTCCATGATTGGCTTATTTGATTTACTTGTCAGACCCTAGTACAGTGCACTATGTGTGCCCAGGGCCTGTAAATCAAATGCTGCCGGTGGGCTTGCAGCACTGATTGTGCCACCCACAGAAGCAGCTTGTAAAAATGTGACTCAGGCCTGCCATTGCAGAGCCTGTGTGCAGTCCGGGACTGCCATGTCGACTTGGCAATTGCACACACTTGCCAGTCCCTAAACCTTACCTTTTCTACATGTTAGTCACCCCTAAGGTAGGCCCAAGGTACCCCTATGGGCAGGGTGCATTGTATGTGAAAGGTAGGACATGCCCTGGTGTGTGTGGCATGTCCTGATAGTGAAATACTGCCAATTTAGGTTTTCACTATTCCAAGGCTATCTGTTCACATAGGCCAGAATGGGAAGTTAGTTTATAACATCTTATAAACATAACTTACCCTAGGAACAAGATAGGAAAATAAAGTTTGGTATGCCTGAACTCAGAATGTTAAAGTGCATCTTTTAGTGAGGGTGATTTTTACATTCTGTGTTTGAAAATACCACTTTTAGAAAGTGGGTATTTTCTTGCCTAACCATCCAGTGGGCCTCTGCTAGGTTTGTGTATTGCATGTCTGGCTTTTGGATGACAGGGGGCTGGAGAGGGCTGTGGCTCCAGAAGTCTGATGAGTCGGGGCTGGGCTGAATAGACCTGGGTTGCATTTGGAGTAGGGGGAGGAGATTTCCTTTTCACCTGAATGGGCCTGGTCTGCCTTCAACAATGCTGTCTCCACCTCCTGCCAGGAAGCTGCACCAGTGAGGACAGAACTGGTTTTGGCTGGGTACAGACACTCTCTGCCTTCAGAGAACAAAGGATTTGTGTGTATAAAAAGTGGGGCCCAGACCCCAGGCTTTTAGATCACTTCTGGGAAATCAAGAGGAAACCTTTGCCAAGGAGAAGAGCCGGAGAAGCTGAGGTGGAATACTGCCCCTGTGCTGTTTGCTGTCTGGGGTTGGCCTGCAGTAGCTGCTTGCTGCCAAGGAAAGGAGAAGAAGGACTTTGCTGTTTTGCTTTGTCACATGCTTGAAGAAAAGATCTCCAAGGGCTTGAAACTGAGCTTGCCTCCTGTTCTGAAGTCTCAGGAACACAAAGACTTCACCCCTTCTGTCTTCCTGCATCTAGAAATGCTGTTTTAGCTGCTACAGAAGGAAATTGCAACACCGACGCTGGCGAGTGACGCCGTAACCTGCACCGAAGCCGTGAGCGCTGCTCCGACTTGCGACGTAGGCCCAACGCCAGCTGCTGTGCCACATCGACGCAAGCCAGTGACGCCGTAACCTGCCCGAAGCCGTGAGCGCTGCTCCGACTTGCGACGTGGGCCCGACACCTACTGCTGTGCCGCATCAACTCCGAAGCCGACTTCATCATCGCGGAGCCGATCCTCGACGTGGGTGAACCCGAATCCATCGACATCGCGACATCGTAAGGAACAGTGGTTTCGGCACCAACGTGAAGTCACCTCCCCGACGCAGTAAGGAACCGTCATCTCACCTCCCCTGCCCTGCAGTAAGGAACAGAGTCTACACCTCCCCTGGGGTCGTAAGGAACCGACGCCACGCAGCGCCAACGAAGCCGCACCTCCCCGACACCGTGAGCCGTCTTTGTTTTCATCGCTTTTCCAAGGTACTGGTCTTTGTGGGTCTGTTTGACTCCGGGCCCGACGCCGCGCACCTCGCGGTCGGCGCCGTATTTTGTGATTTCTATCTGTCACGACGTCGTATAACTCAAAGTGGAGTTATTTGTTGCTACAAGCTTGATTTAAGTGAATAACCTATTTTTAAGGATATTTTTGATACTGTACTGTGGATTTTTGTCGTTTGGTCTTGTTTTGAGTTTCGATAAAGATTACTTATTTTTCTAAACTGGTGTGGTGCACATTTGTAGTGTTTTTACTGTGTTACTGTATGTGTTCACAAATGCTTTACACACTGCCTCTGAGATAAGCCTGTCTGCTCGTGCCAATTTACCAAGGGGGTGAGCAGGGGTTATTTTAGGAGTGTATCCCCCTTACCCTGACTAGAAGCAAGGGTCCCTATTTGGACAAAGGTACCTACCTCTGCCAACTAGAGACCCCCATTTGTAACATTGGTGGCAGCGGTGGGATCCTGGACTTGCATTTGTGATTTACATACAGTGATTGGTGTACACTACTAGTGAGTGCAGACCATTATGCAACCACATACATTTTTGAAGAGTTCTTTTAAGGAATTTTTTGCATCTTGAGAACTGCCAATTTTTCACCATGAGCAAACAAGGATCCATTGCATCTGTGGATACTGAATTTGAAGAAGAGAGGGTTGATACCTACACTGTGCCACAACTTAAAACCATCTGCAAAAAATTTAAAATCTCCATGAGAGGCCTCACCAGGAAGGAGGAGCTCCAAAAGGCACTGAGGGCCTGGTTGGAAGCAAGGAATGCCAGAGGGCAGACCGAGGATCCTATGGTGGAGGGGGAGAATTTAGAAGGGCAGCAGGATGGGTTAGTGGGCCTAACTGGAGGGGCAGTGCCTCCCAGGGAAGGCAGCAGTGTGTCTTCAAGGGGTCTGTCTCCAGAAGAGTTGGAGGACAGGGAGAAAAGCAGAGTGCATGAGATGAAGCTTGCTAAGCTCAAACTGGGGAGCCAGGGTGACTTAGAGAATAAGAGGTTGGAGTTAGAGAGCAAGAAATTGGCCATGGAGGAAAAGAAGATGCTTTTAGAGCATGAGAGAGTGATGAGGGAGCTGGAGCTGAAAGTGAATAGCCTAGAGATCACTCCCTCTGGTGGCAGCACACCATCAGTGCCTGTAGAAGGAAAAGTGTATACTCCCAAGGATGTCATTAAGGATTTCATGAAGCATGAGGACATTGGCCAGTGGTTCAAGGCCTATGAAGTAGCGATGAAGTCCCACCGGGTCCCTGAGAGAGATTGGGGAGCGGGGTTGTGGGGCCGCTTTCTGGGTGAAGGGAGGGACACCTTACTAGCGTTGCCCACTGAGGATCAGATGTCCTATGCCCCCATGAAGGAAGCCTCAGTAGCCAGGTATGGGTTGACCCCAGAGCTTTATAGGCAGAAATTTAGGAATTGCAGGAAGCTGGAGTCTAGCACCTAGGTGGAATGTGTCTTTTTTTGCAGAGCATTGGATGGTTGGGTGAAGGGTAGCAAGGTAAATGATTTTCAGGCGCTCTATGATTTGATTGTATGGGAGCACTTGTCCAGTAGCTGTTTTCCAGAGCTACGCCAGCACCTGATTGATAGCAAGCTGACTGACTCCAGGAAGCTTGCTGTGGAGGCGGACCGCTGGGTCAGTACCAGGGTCCACAAGGGTCTTGTGGGAGACTCCGCCAAAGGTGGGAAGGGTCTCCAGCAGAAGAGTGGGGGGGACAAGGGTAAACAAAAGGAGTTCCAAAAAGGGCCCCAAAGTAATCCCCAAGGGAACAAAGGTAAGGGTTCCCAGCCCCCCGCTGACAAAAGACCATGGGTTCCACCAGGTAAGCCTGTGCAGAAGGGTCCCAAGACCTGTTTTAGCTGTGGACAGGTGGGTCACTTCCAAGGAAGTCCCAAGTGTCCCAACACAGTGACCACTACACCCACTGGTGCACCGCCCCGGGAAATGGCTAGTGTAGCCTTGGGGGAGGAGATGGGTGCCCAAGGTGGGTGGGGTCCCGCAGAGATGTCCCTGGTCTCTTTAGGAGACAGTGAGATGGTCCCTAGGGCTCATCTGCCTGATAACACTAAGAAGTACAGTCAGTGGGTGACCATCAATGGCCATAGTGTGGAGGCTCTGAGAGACACCGGAGCCAGTGTGACAGCTGTCAGTTGTCGGCTGGTGTCTGAAGAGCAGGTGGTCCCCAACACATTCTACCCTGTAGTTGCCCCTGACAACTCAGAGTGCCTCTGCAAAGTGGCACAGGTTCCCTTTGAGTGGGGGGGTGTCTCAGGTACCTTGAGAGTAGCTGTGAGGCCAGCCATGCCTGTTGACTGTCTGCTGGGCAATGATTTGGAGAGCTCCCCTTGGGCGAAGGTGGAGCAGAGGTCTCATTTGGAGATGTTGGGTCTGCCTGAGTGGGCATGTGTGACCACTCGGTCAATGGCAGCTGGTAAGGGCATTCAAGAGGACCTGGAGCCTGACAGAGTGGCCCAGGCACCTGCTGGGAAGAGAAGAGGCAGGGGGCGCAGGAAACCACCCCCGAAGTTCCCATGGTCCAGGAGGAGGTAGACCCTGAGGGGGATGCCCTGGAGCCTACAGGGGAACAAGTGGCTGAACTGGGGGACCTGCCTGAGCTGACCCATTGGCAGCAAGAAAGAGGGCCCACCAGGGAGGAGTTCTGCCAGGAGCAGCAGACGTGCCCTTCTCTCATTGGTTTGCGGCAGCAAGCTGCAAACCAGGCAGCAGGTGATCAGTCCTGATCACATTGGATATACTGGGAGAATGGTCTCCTGTATAGCGAGCCTAAGGTTGCTGAGCCTGGGTCAGCCCGTGTGCTGGTGGTACCCCAGCGCTTCAGAGCCTTCCTACTGGGTCTGGCTCATGATGTGCCTTTAGCAGGACATTTGGGGCGAGACAAGACCTTTGAAAGGCTTGTCACCCACTTTTACTGGCCCCAAATGCGCAAGAGTTCAGATACTCATTGTAGGACTTGTCAGACTTGCCAGGCAAGTGGTAAGAGTGGGAGGAAGCACAAGGCTACTCTCCACCCTTTCCCTGTGGTCAGCACCCCCTTTGAGAGGGTGGGCATTGACATTGTGTGGCCTCTGGATCCCAAGACAGCCATGGGCAACAGGTTCATCCTGGTCTTGGTGGACCATGCCACCCGGTACCCGGAAGCCATCCCTCTCCGGACTGTGACGGCCCCCGTGGTGGGTCGTGCATTGATGGGGATTTTCTCCCGTGTGGGGTTCCCCAGAGAGGTGGTGTCAGACCGTGGTACCAACTTCATATCCAAGTATATGAAGTCCCTGTGGCAGGAGTGCGGTGTAACCTATAAGTTCACCACTCCTTACCACCCCCAAGGTAATGGGCTGGTTGAGAGATTCAACCGGACCCTGAAGGGCATGATTATGGGTCTTGAACCCATGAGGCGTAAGTGGGACGTCCTTTTGCCATGCTTTCTGTTTGCTTACAGAGAGGTGCCCCAGAAGTCCTTAGGGATCAGTCCCTTTGAACTGCTGTATGGCCATCCTGTGAGAGGACCTCTGAGTTTGGTGAAAGAAGGCTGGGAAAAAGCTCCCAGTAAACCTCCCCAGGATGTATATAGCTACATGCTGGCCTTCAGAAGCCAGACTAAGCGCTTCAGACAACTCGCTCAGGCGAATCTGGAAGCCAGCCAGGAGGAGATGAAACGTTGGTAAGATCAGAATGCCACTCTGATCGAGTTTCAGCCTGGACAAAAAGTTTGGGTCATGGCCCCAGTGGAGCCTTGTGCGCTCCAGGATAAGTGGACAGGACCATTTGAGGTGGTGGAGTGCAAGAGCGACGTCACCTACTTGGTGGACTTGCAGTCTCCCAGGAACCCCTTGCGGGTCCTGCATGTGAACCGCCTGATGCCACACTTGGAGAGGTCCGAAGTGGGCCTGCTCCTAGCAACAGATGCTGGGATGGAAGAGGAGACTGAGCCTCTTCCTGACCTCCTGTCTGCAAAGGAGCAAGATGGGTCAGTGGAGGGTGTGAACCTCTCTAACTCCCTGACCCCTGAGCAGCAGAGTGACTGTCGCCAACTGTTGGGACAGTTTCCTGACCTGTTCTCCCTGACCCCCAGTGTCACTCAGTGGTGCGTCCATGATGTGGACACTGGGGACAGTCCTCCAGTAAAACATAAAATTTACAGAGTGACTGACAGGGTCAGAGCTTGCATCAAGGAGGAGGTCTCCAAGATGCTAGCGCTAGGGATGATTGAGCCCTCAGACAGCCCTTGGGCCAGCCCAGTGGCCTTGGTCCCGAAGGCTGCTGCACCCGGTGCCACACCAGAACTCCGGTTCTGTGTGGACTACCGAGGGCTCAATTCAGTCACCAGGACTGACGCACCCCAACCCCAGAGCTGATGAGCTCATCGATTGGATGGGGGCTGCCAGGTGCCTCAGTACGTTTGACTTAACGTCTGGGTACTGGCAGATCGCCTTGACTGATGGGGCAAGAGAGAGGTCAGCATTCTCCACACCAGATGGGCACTACCAATTCCGGGTGATGCCCTTTGGGACGAAGAATGACCCTGCCACCTTTCAGAGGTTGGTCAACCAGGTGTTGGCTGGACTGGAAGATTTCAGTGCCGCCTACCTGGAGGACATCGCAGTGCTCAGTGCCACTTGGGAGGAACATCTGCATCACCTCTGGGAAGTGTTGAAGGCGCTGCGGAGGGCAGGCCTCACGATCAAGGCGAGTAAGTGCCAGATCGGGCAGGGTTCTGTGGTGTACTTGGGACACCAGGTAGGGAGTGGCCAGGTGGCGCCCCTACAGCCAAAGATTGATACCATTCTGGCTTGGGAACCCCCCAAGACTCAGACAGAGGTGAGAGCCTTTTTAGGACTCACTGGGTATTACAGGAGATTTGTCAAGGGGTATGGCACCATTGTTGCTCCCTTGACAGAGCTGACTTCCAGGAAGCAGCCCAGGAAAGTGAACTGGACTGACGCCTGCCAGAAGGCTTTTGATGCCCTGAAATCTGCCATGTGCACAGCGCCCGTGCTTAAGGCACCCAACTTCTCAAGAGAATTCATTGTGCAGACAGATATTTCAGAGCATGGTGTGGGGGCTGTGCTCTCACAGCTGAATGAGGAGGGCCTAGACCAACCTGTAGCCTTCATTAGTAGGAGGTTACTTCCATGGGAACAGAGGTGGAGTGCGATTGAGCGTGAGGCATTTGCTGTGGTCTGGGCGCTGAAGAAGCTGAGACCATACTTGTTTGGGACTCACTTCTGGGTTCAGACAGACCACAGGCCCCTCAGATGGTTGATGCAAATGAGGGGTGAGAATCCAAAGCTGTTGAGGTGGTCCATTTCCCTACAGGGGATGGACTTTACGGTGGAACACCGCCCTGGTACAGAACACACCAATGCTGATGGTCTGTCCAGATTTTTCTGCCTTAGTGATGAGAACTCCCAAGAGGGTGGGTAGTTCTCCCCACATTTCAGCTGAAGGGAACACGTGTTAGACCTGGCACCATTGGCGTGGGTCTCCCTTCCATTTTTTCTGCTGTTGCCTCCTGTGTTTTTGCTGGTCTAGATGCTTTGGGCACTTTGCCACTGCTGTTCAGTGCCAAAGTGCAAGTGCTCCCTTTGTAAATTGTTGTTATGGATTAGTGATTCCATGATTGGCTTATTTGATTTACTTGTCAGACCCTAGTACAGTGCACTATGTGTGCCCAGGGCCTGTAAATCAAATGCTGCTGGTGGGCTTGCAGCGCTGATTGTGCCACCCACAGAAGCAGCTTGTAAAATGTGACTCAGGCCTGCCATTGCAGAGCCTGTGTGCAATCCGGGACTGCCATGTCAACTTTGCAAGTGCACACACCTGCCAGTCCCTAAACCTTCCCTTTTCTACATGTTAGTCACCCCTAAGTTACGCCCAAGGTACCCCTATGTGAAAGGTAGGACATGTCCTGGTGTGTGTGGCATGTCCTGATAGTGAAATACTGCCAATTTCGTTTTTCACTATTCCAAGGCTATCTGTTACCATAGGCCAGAATGGGAAGTTAGTTTATAACAGCTTATAAACATAACTGACCCTAGGAACAAGATAGGAAAATTAAGTTTAGTATGCTGGAGCTCAGAATGTTAAAGTGCATCTTTTAGTGAGGGTGATTTTTACATTCTGTGTTTGAAAATACCACTTTTAGAAAGCGGGTATTTTCTTGCCTAACCATCCAGTGTGCCTCTGCTAGGTTTGTGTATTGCATGTCTGGCTTTTGGATGACAGAGGGCTGGAGAGGGCTGTGGATCCAGAAGTCTGATGAGTCAAGGCTGGGCTGAATAGACCTGGGTACATTTGGAGTAGGGGGAGGAGATTTCCTTTTCACCTGAATGGGCCTGGTCTGCCTTCAACAATGCTGTCTCCACCTCCTGCCAGGAAGCTGCACCAGTGAGGACAGAACTGGTTTTGGCTGGGTACAGACACTCTCTGCCTTCAGAGAGCAAAGGATTTGTGTGTATAAAAAGTGGGGCCCAGACCCCAGACTTTTAGATCACTTCTGGGAAATCAAGAGGAAACCTTTGCCAAGCAGAAGAGCCGGAGAATACTGCCCCTGTGCTGTTTGCTGTCTGGGGTTGGCCTGCAGTGGCTGCTTGCTGCCAAGGAAAGGAGAAGGAAGACTTTGCTGTTTTGCTTTGTCACTTGCTTGAAGAAAAGATCTCCAAGGGCTTGAAACTGAGCTTGCCTCCTGTTCTGAAGTCTCAGGAACACGAAGACTTTACCCCTTCTGTCTTCCTGCATCTAGAACTGCTGTTTTAGCTGCTACAGAAGGAAATTGCAACACCGACGCCGGCGAACGACGCCGTAACCTGCACCGAAGCCGTGAGTGCTGCTCCGACTTGCGACGTAGGCCCAACGCCAGCTGCCGTGCCACATCGATGTCAGCGAGTGATGCCGTAACCTGCCCGAAGCCGTGAGCGCTGCTCCGACTTGTGACGTGGGCCCGACGCCTGCTGCTGTGCCGCATTGACTCCGAACCCGACTTCATCATCGCGGAGCCGATCCTCGACGTGGGTGACCCCGAATCCATCGACATCGCGACATCGTAAGGAACAGTGGTTTCGGCGCCATCGTGACGTCACCTCCCCGACGCAGTAAGGAAGCGTCGTCTCACCTCCCCTGCGCTGCAGTAAGGAACATAGTCTACACCTCCCCTGGGGCAGCAAGGAACCGACGCCGCGCAACGTCAACGAAGCCACACCTCCCCGACGCCGTGAGCCGTCTTTGTTCTCATCGCTTTTTGAAGGTACTGTTCTTTGTGGGTCTGTTTGACTCCATGCCCGACGCCACGCACCTCGCGGTCGGCGCCTTACCTTGGGATTTCTATCTGTCACGACATCGTATAACTCAAAGTGGAGTTATTTGTTGCTACAAGCTTGATTTAAGTGAATAACCTATTTTTAAGGATATTTTTGATACTGTACTGTGGATTTTTCTCGTTTGGTCTTGTTTTGCGTTTAGATAAAGATTACTTATTTTTCTAAACTGGTGTGGTGTCCATTTGTAGTGTTTTCACTGTGTTACTGTATGTGTTTACAAATGCTTTACACACTGCCTCTGAAATAAGCCTGTCTGCTCGTGCCAAGCTACCAAGGGAGTGAGCAGGGGTTATTTTAGGAGTGTATCCCCCTTACCCTGACTAGAAGCAAGGGTCCCTATTTGGACAAAGGTACATACCTCTGCCAACTAGAGACCCCCATTTCTAACATTTAGCACTATTAAAATAAAATGGAAATTAATATGTGGGCTCAACCCGCGAAAATGTTGCCCAATTAAAATAAAATGGAAATAAATATGTGGGCTCAACCCACCAAAATGTGATTAAAAGGAGACAGTTCTAACATTAATTATGGAGCGCCCTCTATCCAGTGTGCTTTAAACTCATTCTGTTAGTGCTGTTCAAGTATATAGTACTGTGTTGAATTGCAGTACAATGTACAATATACAGATTTTAAAGTGCTCGCTTTATGTCCAACTGGTGGTAGAGGTTGCGGCATGACAAAATGCATTATTACACTATTTGAGAAAATGCCTCTGTTTTCTTGGTCACCACCATTTTTCGTCTGACTAACATTGCTGGTTTTTGAACTCTGCACACTGGGTGCTGCTGTCCAGGCCCCAATGTATGAGCTCCAAACCTTCAATAATGGTATAATGGTCTAATCCCCAATTGATTTATTTAACTTCACAGTAAGGCACAGTATATGGTGTATAAAAATGCACCAGTGGCTTAGAAAGTTAAATGTCACTTGTGAACTGCAGTATTTATTGTGCTTTCCAAAAGAGTGACAAAGAAAACATGGCTTGAGGCCTCCCTGTGTAGCCTGATTACTGTAACTTTTAAACTTGCTGGCAAAGCTGTTTAAAAAGCATCTTCGATAACATAGAACCCTACGTTTCGCATATTAAATAAGTCACCCGTAAGCAGGACTTGTAGCCATTAGGGTAGGGTGCCTAGTATTAAAAAGTAGCAAATGAAGGAATTTAACATTGGCATCTAACTACTGTGACTAGCCCCAGAAGCTACTTTAGGACTACAGATATCCTATGGGAAAAACTAAAGTTCAGATAAAATAATAAGTCTGCTACCTTTGTATTGGGATAAGCTGACAGAGGCGATTAAGACACTATTTTAATATTTATTAAAATTCCGATTAATTTGTGAAGTCGGATGTTTAATAAATATTTAGGAAAATTTACTTTTACAATGTTAACACTTTACCTCCTTGAACCTCCAGTAGGTTAATTAACAGTAGCCAGCAGATGCCTGTCAGAACATTTCATTAATGAGGTGTGAAAATTGTCCCAGAGCAGGATCAAAGCTCCAGGTCTTTTCCAGGATGTGAGGAATGTGATCCCTGTCAGTCCAAGAAGGACAGTTGGGGGTACCTGGAACTTCATTGCCTTGAAAGAGACCAGGATGAGGCCTGCCCATTCATAGTTAGTGTACAGGTAGACCTGAGAACGGGAGGCCTTTTATTCCTTAGGCCATCCGTCACCAGCTTGGCACCAGGCTAGTGGGAGGGGGAGATGGCCCCAGAACCAGTTTGGTGTATATGAGTAGAAAGGGGCTGCTCATTTTCCTACACATACCCTTGGTTGGCACACAAGCCCCCATCAGGGACAGAAATATTTAGCGATTTGCTTTGCTTCAAAATAGTACACTGTGGGATAGCTTGCAGTAAGGCAAACAGGATGTGGTGCAAAAGTCATAAGGGTTACCCCCTGAGAACTGTTTTCTCATTGGTTAAGAAGTGACCAGGAGTCACACCCCTAAGTGACTAATGAAGCCTACTAATGAAGCACCTCACTCCCAGCTCATCAGAACACTTTCTGGACCTGCGGAAGAACAGAAGAGACCAGTGTGGAGACCAGAAGGGCTGGTCCTCCTCCCACTTGTACCCAGGACTAAGAAGTGGACTCTAGGGCTCAGTTGGGTGACCTCTTGTGTGCCTATAGGGACACAACAGACTTCAGCAGGCCTTTTATCTTAAGTGCCTAGCTGACCAGTACTAAATGACCTGGGCTGGACCTTGCTGGTGGACACTACTGGAGTCAGTCCTGGCCCCTCAGTGCTGTCACTAAGGTCCTGGTAGCCTTAGAAGTGACTAAGAGTAGCTGCACCAGAAAGTATGAAAAGTTGGAGACTTAGAACATTTTTGGACTTCCAAGCTCTCCGGAGAGTAGGTGGGACTTAGCAGCAGTGGTGTGTTCTTTCAAAGAGACTTTGTCAGATACAACTACAGGCTTGCCCTGCTGGAGGATTTTGAGCTCCATTAAAAAGACTAAGGGGCCGATTCCGATCTCGGCCGGTAGGGCACCGAATCAGATTCGGCTTAACCGGATCCGATTCGGAGCCCTCTTTCCCGACCGATTCGTACGTGCGTCCGAGTGAGTACGATGCGAGCGCACGCGAAATCGCCGACCGACTTGTTCGTGGGTTTGAAGTGCTCCGACCGACTCGCACGGACACGACTTGCACCGCGCGATGGTGACGTTCCCCGGCCGGGCAAGTACAATGCGCGCCGCGAGCAGTCCGACCGACTCGCGCCGTCCGGCTCGAAAGAGCAGTCAGAGCCGCACTTTGGGGGTCCGTGTCGGACCCCCCTGTATGCGTAGCTGCGCGAGTCGCACACAGGGGGGACCCATGGGTCCCCCCTACCTGTGCATGTACGCCGCGAGTCGCTTCGAGGCGTACCCGCTGTAGGGGGCACCCTTGTTCGCCTCGCACCCATTGGGTCAATGGGAGCCCGCGTACGCGTTGTACGTCCGGCTCCCATTGACTCAATGGGAGTCCGACCGACTCGAGTCCGATTGCATGCGTGCGCATCGTACTCGTTCGGTCGGACTGCCAGAGTCCGATTCGGTCGGAATTCTCTCCGGGTCCGGCTCGGTCGGAGAGATTTCCGGCCTGAATCGGAATCGGCCCCTAAGTCAGAAGATAGGATCACTGACTGTGACGAACCTGCTTCGTGTATCCACCCCATGTTCCATTGTGTTTGGTCTAAAATCATGGCTAGGTACCGGTCAACCTCAAACAGTGACTACTGATTGACGCTTTACTTTTTATTGGCACTTTTTGCCTTAAGTCTTTAAAAAATCCTATCTACAGTTTCCATTATTGGATTTTTTGTTGTTTGGTGCCATTTTAATCATTCATTTTTTCCATTTTTCTAAATTTGGTATGGGATTTTCCTTGTGTTGTGTTTTGACTTTTTAACTGTCTTATTACTGCTAAATAATGTACATGTTTTCCTAAGTTGCGTTTTTTGCTCTGGGCCACAGTTACCAAGAGTTTTATCACAGGTTTAAATGATTGAAAACTGTGTTTTACTTTAACCAGTTTGTGCCCTTATTCCCTGTAGTGAACATCCATCTACCTCAATTAATAATCCACATTCTTACATATTGTAAATGTTATGGGCAAACTTTAGGGACATTTGACAACGCATGCAATTTTTTTTTCAAAACTCGCAAGACTCCAGAAGTGGTGCTAAAAGAGTCAATGTACTATTCTGAAAAAAATATGCTTTCACCAGTGCTTAGTTTGTAAAAAAAATAAGTGCAGGGGCCCTAAGTTTTTCTTAGGCATCAACCACCAGTGAAACTAAGGGGCCGATTCCGATCTCGGTCTGAGGCGCACCCAACACCATTCGGTCGGGAAAAAAGCCATGCGAAAGCCTGTTTCCCGACCGATCCGTACAGCACACCGAACGAGTAAGTACGATGCGCACAACAGCAAAGAATCCGGCCGAGCTGTACTCACCCAAACCAGGTCCTGTTCCCCGACCGAGGCGAATCCGGAAACGCCGAATCGAGTTGCACGGAAGCCAAAATGTAGCTCCGTCCGGCCGAACAAGTACGATGCGCTTTCCGTACGCGCCGAACCCGTCGCTACGCACGGCACGTCAAAGCATCCGGGAGAGGCGCACATAAGCTCCGATTCGCGCCACAACACGATCCACGGCTCCGAGACGAACACGCCAGCGGCGAGGACGACGCTGGAGCGACGAGGACGACGCGAAGCAACGAGAAGGACGAACGACACGAACCAACCATGAATCCCTTCGTCCCGATCATACCAATATTCTACATTTACTACCGGAACAGGCACGGACGCGTACGGGCGCAGAAGGTAAGCCAGACACCAACCACAAAACACATTCAACACGTACACGACACATCACACACACACAGAGGGATGCAGAATATACTTACACCAGCAACAGCAGCACCATAGGGGCGGGATGCCCATCACCAATGCCACATATGCACACAGGGGCCTGAATGCGCACCACCACCCCTACCCAGGGGGGGCAGGATGCCTACCACCACCCTCACCCAGGGGGGGCTGGATGCCTACCACCACCCTTAGCCAGGGTGGGCAGGATGCCTACCACTACTACCACCCTTAGCCAGGGGGGGCTGGATGCCTACCACTACTACCACCCTTACCCAGGGGGGGCAGGATGCCTACCACTACTACCACCCTTACCCAGGTGGGGCAGGATGCCTACCACTACCACCACCCTTACCCAGGGGGGGCTGGATGCCTACCACTACTACCACCCTCACCCAGGGGGGGCAGGATGCCTACCACCACCCTTACCCAGGGGGGGCCGGATGCCTACCACTACTACCACCCTCACCCAGGGGGGGCTGGATGCCTACCACTACCACCACCCTTAGCCAGGGTGGGCAGGATGCCTACCACTACTACCACCCTTACCCAGGGTGGGCAGGATGCCTACCACTACTACCACCCTTACCCAGGGGGGGCAGGATGCCTACCACCACCCTTACCCAGGGGGGGCTGGATGCCTACCACTACTACCACCCTCACCCAGGGGGGGCTGGATGCCTACCACTACTACCACCCTTAGCCAGGGGGGGCTGGATGCCTACCACTACTACCACCCTCACCAAGGGGGGGCTGGATGCCTACCACCACCCTTAGCCAGGGTGGGCAGGATGCCTACCACTACCACCCTTACCCAGGGTGGGCAGGATGCCTACCACTACTACCACCCTTACCCAGGGGGGGCAGGATGCCTACCACTACTACCACCCTTACCCAGGGGGCAGGATGCCTACCACTACTACCACCCTTACCCAAGGGGGGCAGGATGCCTACCACCATCCTTAGCCAGGGGGGGCTGGATGCCTACCACTACTACCACCCTCACCCAGGGGGGGCTGGATGCCTACCACTACTACCACCCTTAGCCAGGGGGGGCTGGATGCCTACCACTACTACCACCCTTACCCAGGGGGGGCTGGATGCCTACCACTACTACCACCCTCACCCAGGGGGGGCAGGATGCCTAACACCACCCTTAGCCAGGGGGGCTGGATGCCTACCACTACTACCACCCTTACCCAGGGGGCTGGATGCCTACCACTACTACCACCCTCACCCAGGGGGCTGGATGCCTACCACCACCCTTAGCCAGGGTGGGCAGGATGCCTACCACTACTACCACCCTTACCCAGGGTGGGCAGGATGCCTACCACTACTACCACCCTTACCCAGGGGGGCAGGATGCCTACCACTACTACCACCCTTACCCAGGGGGCAGGATGCCTACCACCACCCTTAGCCAGGGGGGCTGGATGCCTACCACTACTACCACCCTCACCCAGGGGGCTGGATGCCTACCACTACTACCACCCTTAGCCAGGGGGCTGGATGCCTACCACTACTACCACCCTTACCCAGGGTGGGCTGGATGCCTACCACTACTACCACCCTCACCCAGGGGGGCATGATGCCTACCACCACCCCTTACCCGGGGGGCTGGATGCCTACCACTACTACCACCCTTACCCAGGGGGCAGGATGCCTACCACTACTACCACCCTTGGCCAGGGGGCTGGATGCCTACCACTACTACCACCCTTACCCAGGGGGCTGGATGCCTACCACTACTACCACCCTCACCCAGGGGGCTGGATGCCTACCACCACCCTTAGCCAGGGTGGGCAGGATGCCTACCACTACTACCACCCTTACCCATTGTGGGCAGGATGCCTACCACTACTACCACCCTTACCCAGGGGGCAGGATGCCTACCACTACTACCACCCTTACCCAGGGGGGCAGGATGCCTACCACCACCCTTAGCCAGAGTGGGCTGGATGCCTACCACTACTACCACCCTCACCCAGGGGGGGCTGGATGCCTACCACTACTACCACCCTTAGCCAGGGGGCTGGATGCCTACCACTACTACCACCCTTACCCAGGGGGCTGGATGCCTACCACTACTACCACCCTCACCCAGGGGGGCAGGATGCCTACCACCACCCTTACCCAGGGGGCTGGATGCCTACCACTACTACCACCCTTACCCAGGGGGCAGGATGCCTACCACTACTACCACCCTTACCCAGGGGGGCAGGATGCCTACCACCACCCCTTACACAGGGGGCTGGATGCCTACCACTACTACCACCCTTACCCAGGGGGGCAGGATGCCTACCACTACTACCACCCTTAGCCAGGGGGCTGGATGCCTACCACTACTACCACCCTCACCCAGGGGGGCTGGATGCCTACCACTACTACCACCCTTAGCCAGGGGGCTGGATGCCTACCACTACTACCACCCCCACTCATAGGATGGACAATGCATGACACAACCAGCACACCACAACCTAGGGAATGCAAGAAGAAGACATCCCCCAACACCATGACAAGCGTGTGTAGACTGTGTCAAATGCCTACAACACCGAACATGACTTTGAACATACAATGTGACCCCCTAGCACATGTGCCACACATATATGTGTGTGGCACCCACAATGCAAGCAGGCCATGACCATTGTAGCAATGGGTTCCAAACCCCCATCATCACAGTGACCAACATGTAAGTGTGGGGTCCATAGCTGAAGCACACTTTGAACATTGTGGCAATGGGGTCCAAACCCCCATCATCACAGTGACCAAAATGTAAGTGTGGGGTCCATAGCTGAAGCACACTTTGAACATTGTGGCAATGGGGTCCAAACCCCCATCATCACAGTGACCAAAAGGTAAGTGTGGGGTCCATAGCTGAAGCACACTTTGAGCATTGTGGCAATGGGTTCCAAACCCCCATCATCACAGTGACCAAAATGTAAGTGTGGGGTCCATAGCTGAAGCACACTTTGAACAATGTGGCAATGGGGTCCAAAACCCCATCATCACAGTGACCAAAAGGTAAGTGTGGGGTCCATAGCTGAAGCACATTTTGAACATTGTGGCAATGGGGTCCAAACCCCCATCATCACAGTGACAAAAAGGTAAGTGTGGGGTCCATAGCTGAAGCACACTTTGAGCATTGTGGCAATGGGTTCCAAACCCCCATCATCACAGTGACCAAAATGTAAGTGTGGGGTCCATAGCTGAAGCACACTTTGAACAATGTGGCAATGGGGTCCAAAACCCCATCATCACAGTGACCAAAAGGTAAGTGTGGGGTCCATTGCTGAAGCACATTTTGAACATTGTGGCAATGGGTTCCAAACCCCCATCATCACAGTGACCAAAATGTAAGTGTGGGGTCCATAGCTGAAGCACACTTTGAACAATGTGGCAATGGGGTCCAAAACCCCATCATCACAGTGACCAAAAGGTAAGTGTGGGGTCCATAGCTGAAGCACATTTTGAACATTGTGGCAATGGGGTCCGAACCCCCATCATCACAGTGACCAAAAGGTAAGTGTTGACAAAGAAAGAGGTGCAACTGCCAAACTGCATGGATGATTCCTGGTCACAGAACAATAAACACATCAGTGGCAAAGTAGTGTATGTGTCCCATTGCAACATAAATTGGGGGAGCCAAATCCTGCAGTGCAAATAAGACATACCTTTGGCCATGTGCAGACAAACAACACCCATGGGGGCTGACACCGTCAACAATCATCAATGACACAATGACAGAAGTGACCATCAGAATGCAGACCCACATATTTGCACCAATGGGCACACAAATGCAGATACCCTGTGGAGACTGCAGATGTGAGGTGAACAGATACCATACCATGGCAGCAATGGGACACACAAACCATGATCATTGTGCTGACCGATGACCTAGGAGTCCCAGGGACAGCAGGGGAAACCCACCAAACTACATACAGCCAATGGCACACCCAAGATATGCCAATGCAGTGGTGCAGATGCACAAACACAAACTGGCAGACCCACACTGCACATCATACACAACAGGTGGGGGGGTGCCAGTGTCCCCAGGCAACCACACAACACATGAGGAGACCTGAATACCAATCATACAGATGTGCATACAGTGCCACACAAAGGTAACTCATGGATCCAAATCCCCTATGTGGGCAAGCAGGCATTGTCAGATGAGAGGGAGCACAAATCACACATGTCACACAGGCACGTAGGGACAGCAACTGACACAGCAAGACACAGACACACCACAGCACCATCCCCAGGGCCCCCACAATGTGGTGACCCTGTGCTGCATTACAATCCCACTGTGATGACAAAGCTAAATGTGGTTCACACTGTGAACCACAGTCATGTGTCCTGAGCAACTAACTACCATCACACCTACACAAGCACAAATCAAACAGCATGGCCAGTAAGCCAAGGCCAACATGGAGGCAGGGGCCTAGCCGGGCAACAACTCTCATCTGCACACACTCAACACCACACCCCTCGACCTCCAACAATGTGCAGCAGTGAAGCACACATGCACTGGTGACATTGCACATGCACCCATGACTATTCCAGGGTGGTGGGTGGGAACCAAGGTGCAGAAACACATCACACATGGACACTCAACAAGACTCCTGAATGTCTGACACACTGCACACTACGCTGTACATGGACATGACGGCAATACCACACCAACCAATGGGATCCCAGCCACAGTCACACACCAATGAAGAAGCCAAGGTCACCCACAAAGAACACACATAGACAACAACCAACATTGCAGCCCGGACCCTGAGGAGTGCCAGCAGTCACACACACAACGTGTCACAATCACTGAAAGATAACACAAACTGGAAATCACATGACAGGGGCAAACAACAAGTGCCAAGGGGAAACCTGACTGTGACCCATCTGCGTCTGCACACAAACTCAGCCCTGACAGCAAACACACCTATGGGTGACACCCTGATGACCAGTAATGTGCCATGCACCCACATCACAGAGAACCCAGGGAGAAGACTTTGGGGGAACATAGCTCAACTCAGCTAGCATCACAAACAGGTACAACACTAGGGATCACAGCATGCACAGCTAAACGGAAGTCAACACACAGACATGCACATACAACACACACCTTGGGCGCAGGCAATGTCACAGGAGTACACACTGCCATGAGGGGACTCCACTCCTGTGTGAGGAAAGCTGTGCCATATGTTGCCTCAGTAGGGCCCCATCATGTCAGCTGAGCACTTGGTCACACAATCAACAATTAGCACCAAATGAGGGCTCCCGTCACATCAGCCTGGTCATGGAAGTGCCAACGGAATCATCAGCACAGATCCAACACACTTGTATAGCAATGTTGCACTGACAACACAGATGAGTCCTTCCCCATTGATGCCCAAACCTGCATGTCCACTGGAGATGGCCACACGGTCAGGGAAGTAGACGAATTGAACAATGGCAGGCACAACAGATGTGCAGGGGTGGAAGCCACAGATGTGAAATTGCCAAACTAAGTAGGAAATCCCATTGCCAAATACTGAACACATGACACCCTCAGATGCTGCTATGGATGACATGGATACACCACAGGATAGGACACATTCCCCCTGGACCACATGGGTTCCTGCACAGTAACACTTCATTATCATGAGACCAAATATCACCATCACTGCAGCAAGGGCATGGTTAGCATCATCAACATCATGTACATCAGAAGCAAAAGCACTAGAGAACAGAAAGTTGCTTTATTCAGCATATGTGGCATTACAAGTAGAAGTCCGGTAGAACATAAACAAAAGCCAATGGCCAGTCCATCAACAAAGTCACAAGTGGGTGACAGTGGCAGATGCCACCCTACACATGCCTGCACAAAACCAGGGACAATCCACTAGGAGGGGCAACCGGGGGGGTAGGCCAGGCACCGCAGGGACAGGATCAGGGCTCACCAGGAGGAAGCAGGGAAGGGGTGGTGGGTGCTGGAGAGCCACTGACAACTGCAGTGGAGGTGTCTGACATGGTGTGTGCTGGCACAACTGGGGGGCATGGCTCAGATGTTGTGGGTGCCGGCACGACTGCAGTGGACCCTGCAGATGGAGTGGACAGGTCCGCCACTGCAGTGCCCAAGTCAGACAGGGTGGTAGTGGACTCCACTGCAGTGCCTACCACCAGGGGAGGAGAATGGGGAACAGGCAAGGTGGGCTGGCCAGAGGGGAGGACACCCTCACCACATCAGTGGCACAGACAAGCGCAGCGGGGGTGTGGTGCCGGGAGAGCAAGTGGCAGGGGGAGAAGGCCGGAGCCTCTTGGGGATGGTATATCTGTGGGTGGGGGAACCTGGGGCAGGGTGTGGTGGGGGCACCTGTGGAGTGGGGGCCTGAGGGATGGAGGAAGGAGACCTGGTGCTTGAGCTGCAGGGCGGCGGCTGGGTCTTGCTCTTACCACTCCGGGGGACTTGCGGGTGGGGGCCTCAGTCTGTCTGCACCTGGGGGAGGGTGTCCGGGGGCGAGGGGCACTCTGCTCCGTGTGGGGGGCTTCCTCTTCACCCTGGATGCTGGAGCAGCTGGATCGGAGGGGAAGAGGCCGAGGTCACTGAGGAAGAGGCGCTGGGTCTTTGGGGTTGCAGGTGAGGCAAGGGAGGGTGCTTTGGAGGGAGAGGCAACTGAGGACTGCGCAGTGCCCGTGGATGCGTGTGTGTGTACCAGGGCCCCATCCCCTGTGAGTCTGGTTTCAGTCCCCTGACTGTGCGTGCATGTGCGTTTTGTTTGTGGCGTGTGTGTCTGTGTGCTGGACGTGTGTGTGCTGGTGTGTGCCTGTGCCGGTGTGTGTGTGCTTGGGACGGGTAAGGTGCTGGGGAGTGTGGATGGAGCAGAGGCAGGAGGGGTGAGGGACTGTCTGAGGAGGGACACTGCTGCCGTCAGGGAGGAGTCCATGGACCTATTGCCCCTCTGTAGGTCAGACATGCCCGATGAGATGCCCTCCATGAACGACACCAGCTGAGTCAACAGTGCGGTGTGCGCATGGAGGACACTCAGCATGGCTGTCTGCCCTACATGGAGCTGGCGAAGGAGGTACACAGACTCCTCACTCAGGGCAGCAGGGGACACAGGGGCAGGGGGTGCGGTGCCTGGCCCAAAGGAGACACGCTCCCGAACATGGGAGCCTCCACGGACCTGGGGAATGGGAGCCGATGGTAGGGCGGTGGTGGTGCTGGTGGGTGCGGGGACAGCAACACTAGCTGGGGTGTGGTGGCTGCTGACACCCGCCTCCACAAGGGAGTCATCCTCCGAGTTGCTCTGGTCCTCAGCTGAGGTGGATGGTGCTGAGGACTCCTCGGTGTGGCTCCCCTCGCCCTCCGTGCCACTGGGTCCCTCCGACCACTCCTCGGCTGCTGACCCAGTCTGGCTCTCTGGCTCCTCCTGGTCCGTGGAGCTGTCCCCTTCCGTGGCCGTGGATGTATCTGCAAACAATGGGGAAACAGACAGACATCAGTCACCTGCACCAAACGCACACACCACTGTGAGCACAGCACATTACAGAGCAAGCCCTGGCATCATTAGTTGTACATTGCTAAAAGTGCCCTAACTGAACAGGAGAAGCCAATTGTCAGTCTGATGCCAAGCATGGCACTCACATCCCACATGGCCTTGCACCCATCTGTCTGGTGTCTGTTGGATTGCAACACCCCAGTGTGGACACATGCACCAAGTACACAGTAGTTGGACAGTGCAGAGGACACGGTGTGGCATGTGGACATGCACACATCACAGCTATTGCCACTGAGTCAGTACAGGTTTCCGGATGAAAGGGATGCCCAGAGTCAAATAGGAAATGCATGTGATGCATACCAGCGACAGACACCATGATGCACCCATGTCCTGATAGCCATCGCCACAATGGTGTGCATGTAGCACATGTCACTCCCCTGCAGGACCACCAATAAGTTGACACATGCCATGGCAGAGGCATGACTGCTAAGTCATACATCACTGTCTCAGTGATGTATGACTTGGCAGCCAGACAACAACACTATGCACTGTGTCACAATAGTAGGTCATGGGGAATGCAAGTCCTGGAGCTGCACAAGTACACATGTACATCCACCCACACAACACATCATCTTAACCCTCATCTGTCCAGGTCATACCGATTGGACATATGGGAGACCTGTGACACTACCCTCTGAACCTGAGCCCCTCACAATTTGCTGTGAATGGGGAACAGCTGCCTGAACTTCACATTCGCATACCCCAGTCTGCACGGGCAGCTGATCAAACACCTATGTGACACACAAGTATCGTCTCCTATGGTCACATCTCCAGGGGCATGCTGAGCCCCTACCAAGAAACACCCCAGCAGTCCTGGCAACTAATCCACAGCACACTGACACAGAGGCAGACACCTGAGGGGTCAAATCACTGTGCACAATGTGTCAGCTGATACACGGGAGTGGGAGTACAGAGTGCATTGCATGGCCTGGAGTAGGCATGACTGTCCTGCTCCACATGAATGAGGGATGTGCCCTGGACAGTGGATAGCTGGCTATGTATGTGTGACACACGTAATCTGCACACTCCTGGGGCCCAAACATTGTTCCCACCCGCTGCATGGGCGTGTGCCACATACCCCAGGCACATGTGGTGGCTCAGCTCAGCAAGTGGACCGCGTATCAAAGCAACACGCAGATCACATGTCCGAACACAGGCGTCGTGTGAACAATGGACCCACCCATGATGCCCACAACAGAGTTAGGGAAACAGATGCTGTCCCCCACCTTTAGTGAAGCAAACTGCAAGGACACAGTCCCAAGTGACACAATTCCCTGAATGTAAGGGCCACACCTGGGTATCAGATGAGCAGTGGGCAGTGCACAATAGAGGGACATGGCTCCTGGACAACATGACTGCTGCACTGTGGCAGTTGAACCAGGCCAGAGGAGGGCACAAAGCATGTAATACAGAGTTCACAGTGCAGTCTTTGACTCACCCCTCCTTGCTGCTGTCTGGCCTTCAGCTGCCCATCGAGGTCTGGAAACACCACCGCCAGGATCTGGAGCATGTGGGGGTCAGGGTCCGTGTTCCGCCCCTCCTGCGAGGAGGCGACAGCTTCAGCTGGACACGTGCAATCCTCCGGGTCCAGCCCCGAAGGTCCTGCCACCTCTTCTGGCAGTTGCGGATCCGGCGCTTGTAGACCCCCACGGACCGGACGGCCCGGACGATGTCCTTCCAGATCTCCTGCTTCCGATGGGCATTAACCTGTCAGGATGACAAAGTGAAAAGGCCATTACTACACATGCAACATATCCGTGCATGACACAGTTGTATATACATGTCTCAATCACAGGGGCACATGATGTACACAGGCAGTGCAAAGCTGCCCATGGACAGTTTGCCAGACGTCACTACATGGTATCATTGCATGGGAAGTAGAACCTTGTTCAAATGCACTGTCACTGCACCATACCTGTCCAGTGCATGTCACTACACACTATGGGGGTGACAACTACTCAGTGAGCCTGCTAGCCAGTGGCGTGCAGACTTCCAGCCTTGCTAGTCAGACAAAATGCACATTCAGAAAGGCAGTGCACAGAACACTCACCTGCTCCCCTGGTGTCCCATACAGCTTGCTGTACTGTGGAAGTAGGCTGTCCAGCAGGGCCTGGTTCTCTTCAAGGCTGAAGGCTGGGGCTCTCTCCACAGTATGTGCCATTGCAGGGTCCAGAGGGGCAGAGACAGCAGCAGTGCAGTGGCAGATGTCGTCCTGGAGCATGTAGTGCAGGCAAGTGAGCTCTCAGGGGAACAGCCAGCAATATATATGTGCTGGAGAGGCAGATACTGTCCCTTGTGTCCAAAGTGATAGGTCCAAGTCGTTTGCATCTTCTGAATCTGGCCAATCCATGGAATAGCAGCACCAAAACACGCCCACAGCATCCTTCAAATCTTCAACTTCATGACATACATGATTTTGCAACATTGTTGTGGGTGACCAACTGATTTTCCAGCAACCGACTCGTTCGAAATTCGAAAACGCGTCCGTTGCCAGGCAAGCCCATTGTCAATGGGTGCGCACCGATCGGTCCATTGCGGTACAACGCGTACAGGGGTACAACGCGTACCCGCACACATTGAATGCAATGGGCCGGCCGGAGGCACCGATCGGTCCATTGCAGTACAACGCGTACAGGGGTACAACGCGTACCCGCACACATTGAATGCAATGGGCCGGCCGGAGGCACCGAGCGGTCCATTGCAGTACAACGCGTACAGGGGTACAACGCGTACAGGGGTACAACGCGTACCCGCACACATTGAATGCAATGGGCCGGCCGGAGGCACCGATCGGTCCATTGCAGTACAACGCGCATACAGGGGTACAACGCGTACTCCACACACATTGAATGCAATGGGCCGGCCGGAGGCACCGATCGGTCCATTGCAGTTCAACGCGTACAGGGGTACAACGCGTGCACCGCACACATTGAATGCAATGGGCCGGCCGGAGGCACCGATCGGTCCATTGCAGTACAACGCGTACAGGGGTACAACGCGTACCCGCACACATTGAATGCAATGGGCCGGCCGGGGGCACCGATCGGCCCATTGCAGTACAACGCGTACAGGGGTACAACGCGTACAGGGGTACAACGCATTCCCGCACACATTGAATGCAATGGGCCGGCCGGGGGCACCGATCGGTCCATTGCAGTACAACACATCACTGTACATGTGACTGGCATATGTCAGCATGCCTGTCTCAGATGGACATATGCCAGCCACAGATAGCTCCCAGGGAGTGAGGGGCACACCTACATCACAACAGCCTGTCCAAACTTTATCATAAGGCATGTAAGGCTGCATTTCCTATTGTGTGTATGTTGGTGTACATGTTGTCCTGTGGGTGTCACCTGTGGGCAGCCACCCCCAGGCTGTGCACGTGTTCATGGGGACAGGATCCTGGGTGTTACGTGTACATGACCACTGTGATGTGCAACTGTTCATATCAGTGCATGTGCCATGGTCACATTTCACGGTGGTGTATGTGTATGTCATGTCACATACCCCGTGAGTCCCATGTGGGACGGTATGTTTGAGCCAGGGTGTCCCAGTGGCACAATAGTGATGGTCCTCCACAGTCTTTGTGCATGTAGTGTTTACAATGTCTCTGATTTCATGTGCACAATGGGAGACAGTCTCCACATCCAGGTTGTGTGTGCATGGACTTTGATGTTGTGCGTGTGTGTGTCACATACGTCCATGTCTGTCCTGCCGTGGCAAGTGAGGCCACTACCTGTGGGGGTCATGGTTGTTTTGCTGTGGTGTATACATGATACTCCATGTAATGCCAGTGTCCATGTGGCAATACAGGGTCCCTGGGAATGTACCTGTCGTTGAGCTGTGGTGCCTGGGGCACATCTGTCCTCACATGTCACTGTGGGGGGTGATTGTGACACGGCAGCAGGAGATGGGAACTGTGACACGGCCTCATGATATCCAATGGGCCAACCTGGGACTCATTGATGCCACCTGTTGGACCGTGTTGACAGATGTTGGCCATGTATGTACCATACATGTCCTTCCGGAACTGCACACTTCATGTAGTTGTGCCTCATAATGATGTATGTTGGGATCTTGAGTGTGTTCAATGCCGCATATGTGGGGTGACTGACAATCTTGCTTACTTCTCCTCTGCCCTGCAGGGCTCCTGCTGTCCATCAACCATTCCCAGACCTGGCAACGATGGTGGAACGGGACAGCATCCGACGGTACTGCTTCACCAGGCAGCTGATTGAGGATTTGGCAGTGCAGTTGTCCCCACATTTGCAGCCTGGACGGCCGTATCCTACAGCGCTGACCCCCAAGGTGAAGGTGATGGCAGCCCTACACTTCTTTGCCACCGGTACCTTCCAACATACTGTGGCGACTGCTGGTGGGATGTCACAGACCATGTTGAGCCGTGTGCTCCGCGATGTTTTGGCGGCAATGTTGCTATTCCTGAACCGGTACATCTATTTCCCTAGACTGCGACGACTCACTGACGTGAAGAGTGACTTTTATGCCCTGGGGAGGATGCTGCATGTCATTGGCTCCATTGATGGGACACATGTGGCTTTGGTACCACCACAGGCCCAGGAGCAGGCATACAGGAACTGCAAGCACTACCACTCTGTCAATGCACTTGTGGTGTGTCTTGCAGACATGACCATCACACACGTGTGTGCCCGTTTCCCTGGTTCAGCACACAATGCCTTTGTGATGAGGAGTAGTCGCATCCCCAGGATGATGGCACAGATGCAGAACCAGCGTGCCTGGCTTGTCGGTGTGTACTGACTTTGTGCCATTGTGTGTGATCTGATCTGTAGTATTCCGCCCACTTTTCCAAGTCAGCTAATGTGCACTTGTCTGTCCGTAGGTGACTCGGGATACCCCAACATGCCGTGGTTGCTGACACCCCTCAGGAACCCTGTGACACCAGCCCAGATGCGCTACAATGAGGCACATGGTCGGACCAGGAGAGTGATTGAGCGGACATTTGGTCTCCTGAAGAGCCGCTTCCGCTGCCTGGACAAGACCGGAGGGTCCCTCCCATATGCCCCTTCGAAAGTGTGCAAGATTATCATCGTCTGCTGCATGCTCCACAACCTGGCAGTGCGGAAGGAGTTGCCTCTCATCCAGGATGACAATGACCAACATCCGCCACCTGTGGAGGATCCTGGCCTGGACCACGATGCCAGTGACGATGATGATGATGATGATGATGGTGATGTCCGCACACAGCTCATCACCAACTTCTTTAGCTGAATGTGGGTATCCTGAGGTGTCATGTCAATGATGTGAGTTGGCATGATGTGTGGGTGGTGCTCTGGTGCTGTTGGAGTGTGTCCATGGGCTACTTGACTGGATGTGTGTTGCGATGTGTGCAAACAGGTGGGCTGTACTCCCCAACAGTGTTGACATGCTAACTTGGTTCTGGGTGGTTATCTTGTAACATGTATTGTGCATGAGTTTTGCTGTTCTGTCCTGTACTCCATTGCTTTTGACTGTGTGTCATTTGTGTCCTTCACAGGGTACTTTCAGATTCGTTTGGTCAACTGTGTCCACCGACGACGTGATTGCACTTCCAGGGTGGTAGCTGTTGTGTCCCTACAGGTGATGTGCACCACACCCATGGACTTCCTTCCGTCTACAGTTGTTGACTGTGTGCCCGCTGCCAGGTGGGATTACCTTGCATCTGTAGTGGTTATGACATGTTGCAACTGTGTAATAAACCTGTGCTTCACTTTGTGATGTGCGTTGTCTGTGGTCACACATTTGAGTGCCATTTGCTTACTGCACCTGTGGGCTACTTGACTACAACTAGGAATGGGTGTGGTGTCTGTGCATTGCACCGTCTTCCCTGGCAACATCAGTGTAGGCAATGAGTCAGATGGCCTAGGTGTGTATGTGTTGTGTAGCCCTGGTGGTGTGTCTCCCTCATATGTGTCACGTTGCCTTTACTCACATGCCTGTGTTGTCCTTGCTGTTGCAGTTGGCATACACAGTGTAATTTTGCAGTTCATCATCCCCATAACAGCACCCACGTTGGAATCACGACAGAGGCAAATATGGTGTATTAGTGTGTTTATTGTGATACATTTGTGTTAATAGTGCATAGGATGGGTAGTGCTGTACATAAATCTTGCAATCCGAAGTTCCTAGGTGAATTGAAAGTCCTGGTAGACAGGATCCCCAGTATCGGGGCCACAGTTGTCTGACACATTGGTCCAACTTGTACTCCCCATGCAATGTGTGGAGTAGTGTTGCCGTCAACAGGGTGAACAGTCTGTGCACAAAGGCGAACATCCAGAACAGGTTCAGGCTTCCTGGGAGTTGCGCTTGGCCATCGGCCTCTCACTTTTCCCTCCTCGGACGACCCCTCTTCTTGGGGGGCCCTCAAGTACAGGCTGCTGCGGTGCAGGGGACTCTCCGCCAGAGTCATCCTCCCTCCCTGTGGCAGTTGCAGTTTGTTCGGCACCAGATGTTGTTGGCACACAGGGAGGTGTGGACTGGTTGCTGTTCATCTGGCGGAGGCATTGTAAAATGTCCCTGTGCACCGCCGTCATCTCATGCAGTGCATCCCACTTGGACTCCACGCGGGACATGTGTGAGTCCACGCGGGACATGTGTGACTCCACGTGGGACATGTGGGAGTCCAAGCGGGCATGATGGGCAGCCTGCTGCTGTTTCATGTCTCTGAGGAGCCCCACTACCTGGCTGAGGTCTCCGGTGCTGTACTGGTACGCATCAGCTATGCGTACCAGTTGTGGGTCATCATGCACACCAGCAACGTCTGCAAGCAGCGACCTCTGTCTCCCACCCCTCCCACCACCCCTGCTGACATGTGCAGTGTGTGCAGTGGCACGCACAGATAACCCTGGTCCACCTTGGGGTTGGTGGTGGTGGTGGTGTCCATGGCCCCAGGTTGGTCCAGGGTCCCTGTGCTGGTGTTGCTCCTTGTTCTGTCCATGTCGGCAGGGATGGTATTTGTGGGGACAGTCGTTGGAGGGGTGGGTGCAGGGGGTGCAGCTGGTGGTTCTGCTGGTGCTGCAGCTGGTGGTCCTGCTGGTGCTGCATGTTGACTTGCACCGGATGTGCCAGGTTGGTCTTCATCGTCCGAGGAGGACAGAGGCTGTACGACGCCAGTGAGCTCCGCATCCTCTTGAGCCTGGGACTGGGACTCCTCAGCGTCTGCTGCTGTGTCCCCATCATCACCTGTTTTTGGGAGACACAAACAATGTATGTTATGTTTCTGCAGGCATCAATGGTTGACACACATGACAGTTGTGACTGTGCCTCTGGGTGCGGGCCTGTACATTGCATAGTCCTAAGTCGTCACAGTCAGGGGTTGATATTGGTGTGGCACATTGTCCTGCATTATTTGGGCATTTCTATGTATTTTTTGGGGTGTGAACATGGTCTGCATTGGTTGTGTTTGGTTGACAGCCGGCCCTCCTTCCCACCCACCCAGCCAGTCAGTTATCCCACCATGGAACGTGCTTGCGTTGCAGAGAGTGGAAGTTGTCTCTCAGGATGTCAGTCAGTGGTGTCCTGTTGTTTGTTGGTGCACAGTTGGCAGCAGGGCCTTGTGCTCCCCACAGCAGTAGCCAGTGTCAGCCATCTTGTGAGTCCTTCTCCACTCCCTGTGATGTGAGCATGGTTCAGGGTGGTGTTGATGGGACAGTTGTGGGGGTGACCAATATCAGTGGCTACGACTCCCATCATGCTATTGCCTCCACCCCCTTCCCAGCATGCCCATGCTTCCTTCCTTTTGACTCTGCTTCCCTGTGGGGTGGGCTGGCTGTGCTGACAGGATGGCTGGGAGTGTTGTCCTGGCAGTTGTTTGGCTAAAAGTCCCAAGAGTGGCCCTGTGCTTCACACAACATAACCCAGGGTGGTAGTTCTTTGTGGGATCTTGTGTTAGGATGGGGGCATTGCATTCTACCAGGTGGGTTCTGTGGAGTTTGTGTTGGGGTGTGTGTGAGGGGAGGTGCTTGTGACTATGGTCAGTGCTGCAAGTCCTCCTTCCCACCCAGCTAGCCAGATATCCCACCATGGAACGTGCTTGCATTGCAGGGAGTGGATGTTGTCTCTCAGGATGTCAGTCAGTGGTGTCCTGCTGTTTGTTGGTGCACAGTTGGCAGCAGGGCCTTGTGCTCCCCACAGCAGTAGCCAGTGTCAGCCATCTTGTGAGTCCTTCTCCACTCCCTGTGATGTGAGCATGGTTCAGGGTGGTGTTGATGGGACAGTTGTGGGGGTGAGCTATGTCTGTGACTACGACTCCCATCATGCTATTGCCTCCACCCCACTTCCCAGCATTCCCATACTTACTTGCTTTTGTGGGGAGTTCAGTGTGTGTGGGTGTGAGAGCAATGGCAAGATGGCTGACAGTGGTGTCCTGCTGTTGGTTGGTGTGCAGTACCCAGCATGCCCTTGTGCTCCCCACGACACAGCAACAGTGTCAGACATCTTTGATGGGCCTTTCCACTCTCTGTGGGATGTGCATGCGTGAGTGTGAGCT